>LPNX010504879.1:2261719-2318528 GCA_001517045.1 Pseudotsuga menziesii | reverse complement strand
GTAATGTAAAGGGTATGCATTTCCCACAGGAAAAAAATATTCTAATTTACCTTTTAAATACTCTCTCTCTCTCTCTCTCTCTCTCTCTCTCTCTCTCTCTCTCCAATACTTAATAGGGGGAAATTGCAGAGCAGACTNCTTGGGAAAGATAGGAATAAGATGCATGGCCTCTTAATATATCCTTGCAACCTGTAAAATGCCACTAAACTCCAAGGATATTATATGGTGCTTGGTGAGAGAAGAAATCTCATGAGAATGCAAAGTAATCCCTATGTTTTAATAGTACAAAAAAGTTTATTAAAATACACTATATCTATCTAATATAATGGAAGTAGGTGAACTTAAGTGAACCCAAAAATGGGTAAAAACAATTTATACTTTTTGCGTTGTCATTGTATTGTAGCACAAAATAAACATAGCCATCTTAAGGCAATTTTAGAGTTTTGCTTTTCGAATTTGGGCACCCACAAGGATGGGATTTTGTGTACCTTCCCTAGCTTCTTAGTATATAAAATACAAGCAAGGTGGGTTCATTCATTCAGTTTGTGTGCTATGGAGAAGTGGTTTTTTAGTTTCTTGTGAGAGGTTGTGGGGTGTAGATGCCCTAGTTTTTATCCGGAGATTGTAGTGTTTTAGGCCTTGTGAGGTTGTTTTAGGAAGTTTATTTNTGAGCAATGCTTGGGACAAGTGGATCATCTGCTCAAACATTGAAATTTAAATGAACACTCCATTCACATTGTCTGTTATCCAAGTAAATTTTAAAAACTGTACTAATTAATGTAAAAGTTATTGCACATTAGAACAACTGAAGCAAGAGAACCAACATTTTAGTTGGGATAGATAATTTATATGGTTTGGCATCAATCAAGAAGGAACTAATAGATAGCAACACTTTAGATATTGTCAAGGCAAGACTCCAATTATCCTTCAAAATGTCCAAGCAAATCTGGCCGCCAGAATCAANCAGTTCCTTTAGATATTGTCAAGGCAGGACTCCAATTATCCTTCAAAATGTCCAAGCAAATCTGGCCGCTAGAATCAATGTTACAATGGTAAATTCGAGTTTGGAAAACCACCTACATTCATTTCAACCACAACAGAAGTGTGTTATGCATAAACCTTGGGCAACCACAATGGTATTTTATCAGTAAATGCTCATTGTTACTGTGATAAAATGCCATTGTTACTTGTTTTCTTAAATCCTATTTGTGATTTCTGATAGTACAATTAGAAATCATAGGGACATCAGAGTAACAAATAAACCAATTAAATTGGGGTAACTACAGCAGAAGCAATCTCATTACAAGCTTATTATAAATCATTGGTAATGCCTACTATGAAAACATAAATGTTTCAGCAGTCTTCTTGAATTGCTAGTAACTGATGATGAAGCTAGTAAGGGTAGAATTTCTAATCCATGGAGGCTATGTACTGTGACCCAAGTGGAGGAGATTAAGATTACGTATAGAGAGCAAATTTTCATTAATTATACTATAGAGGCAAATTCGCAGTGGATGTAACTAGAATGGAGTCACATAAGGATAAATGTATCACATGCTTTTGAGGAAAAAAATGTATTACATGCTAAGAGAATTTTATAGTTTTGCTGATGTAATGAAAAACCTGAGCAGCAAAATGATAATAAATAAGCAGGGTGCTACTTCAGGGACTCCTTTTTAGCCTAGGCTATAGCAACATAGGAGGTTTCTCACACTAGATAAAAAGGGGGGATATAAATTCCCTGTGACATTGAAGACTAACAACTTTGTTGTTTCTATTGCTCCATTTTCTTCGTAAAGTGCTTGTAAAGTGCCTCAAAAGGAGGATGGGTGTGGTGGTTTTGAGACTTAGTGAATGATACTTAGGTGGATCACCATGAGGAAGTGGCTAATGAATTAGAGGATGTCTTTAATGTAGTTTGGATGAACGAAAGTGATCAGCTTTTTTTCCTAGAATTGGGCTAATACAGGGAAGGTTTTTCATTTACCATAAAATTAATTTGTTGCATTGAAGAATGGCATTAGTAACCCTAAAAATTATTTTTTGAAGCATGCAACCCAACCTTCAAAAATGATATTTAAAAGAGAAGGTCTCACATGGTTGTAGAGGTCCAACATGCCTATAATAGGATGAAAAATGGTTGTTAATATGGAGAAAATGACACTGCCCACACCCCCCAAAAATAAACAGCAACTCACTGATTTGCAGTAGCAAGTTTTCTATCAGGTTCCAATTTTTAGTTTTGATTTGGTGTAAGGATTCATATAGGTAAATATTTAGATACCTTTGCCAGAATTGTGACAATTTCTCGGTCAAAAGGAGAAGGTGGCTAAGCTACTTGGTTTTGGGTGAACCTATTGATTCAACTGATGAGAATCTGCAGGTATACTTGGGCATGCAAAAAGAAGAGAGGATACCCCTTCCTTCTTTATTTCTCTTCTAGTTAATGATTTGTTGTTACATAACTGCAAGTTGGATTCTTGTGCTTTATCCAATGTTATGTCATTGGAAGTGATGAGGGAGTTGGGTTTCAAGATTTCTAGATCGTACATGGATGTTCATGCTATGTATTTGAGGGAAGTTAAGCTATGAGGAGCATTGTCAAGGCTCTCAAAGTTGGTGTACATGTAATTCTAGATAGGATGTTAATGATGGATGTGGTGGTGGTTGATTGCCCAACCAAATGGGGTATGTTGTGGTATAAAAAAATGGGCTTCTCGTGTAGGAAGTAACATTCAAATGGATTATTCATATACTAATATTTCGATGGGAGATGGTTTTGTGGTCATATTAAACTAAGAACAACAATGGTTGCACAATGTTGAAGATCCTAGATAGCTTGAGAATGAGCTTCTTTATGTCGAATTCGATTTGGGCACTTATGTGGTCATGGCTATCTACAAACCAGAAATAAAGGAGGTTTATTGTACAACAGAAAAGTGGTCAAATGGGCTTCGGAAGAAGTACTTGATGGTGCACATTCTAGGTATGGGGTGAGTGCAGTAGCAGTCTTCACTTCACTAGATGCTAAAAGCTTTCCTCAACCTTTGATGTCTAGTCTAAAAAAATCTCCCTTACCTGAATCACAACTAATTCAGAGTTTTGAAAGAGTAGTTTTAGAATATTTATACACATTTTTATTGCTGTGTCCAATCCTAGGATCAAGGCCTCATATTAAGCCATGTTATGTGTACTAGCTCTTGGACCAGAGGGAGTAATCCTCAAATATTTCCTTTACTAAATATCATTCCCTGAATTCATTGACTAGTTCCTTTCCTTAATTCACTAAGTACTTCCCTTAATGACTAAGTTTTATACAAGCGGAGACGTGTATATAGACAGAGCTTCCCTGATGGATGTGAACGAGCTCATAAGACTACAAAGATAATAAAGATAGATGTAAGAATTGTAAATTAAGTAAGCTGATTTAAGGTCAAGCTTACTTAAAGACTTTGATAGCTTTGTCAAAAAATTGGCTACGAATGGAGCTTGGAGGATACTCAGTAATTGTGGCCTATGGGTTATGGTGGTCATTTAGATACGTATCAATCCTCTATGAATTGTGGAGTGGTTTTTGATGCAAAACGAGAAAAATAGACTTGTATGTCATAATTTCATGTTGAAAAGGTGAAATGTCAGTGAAAAAATACTAATCGATAGGACAACCAAAATCAACAGCATGTTACTGATATTAATCATATTAAGCATAAAAGAAAGAAATATATATCGTTCAGAACCTATTCGCAGAAGGTTCTGTGCCCAACCCCTATCATATTTAAATAATAATCCTTGCCACGATGGATGATGACTTACCCGTATTTTGAAAATGGACTTAACCCAAAAAAACTGGGATTTGTGATAAAGAACACACATAATGCTACTGGGATTTACCCAGTAGCATTTCTAATAAAGAAGACATAAAATTTGAATTTGTGATAAAGAACACACATAATGCTACTGGGATTTACCCATATTTTGAAAATGGACTTAACCCAACAAAACTGAACAGATGCAGAGAAACTGAAAATCACAAAAAGCTGCACTTCATTGTGATCATATTGTGAGTCGGATTTAAACAAAGATTACCTGATCTCTCTACGAACTGTGTGTTCAAGCTGCTAGGGCCTCAACCTGAAAAGTCTTCATTAATATTGATTCTTGATCCGGAGTTGCATGGGGTTTGATCTACCACCGCGGGTTCTAGCTACTAGGGCCTCAAACTGGAAACCCCTGAACTGGAAAGATGAATAAACTTGAAACAATCTTAGCCTGCAACTCCCAACTAACCCGAAGTTCCAAATTGAACCAGTAAGCTCAGAATAATCTTAACCTGCAACTCCCAAATAACCCAAAGTTCCAAATTGAACAGTATTCACCTCTGAAACTAGATTACGTGATTATATAGGGCGAAATTCTTCCCAATACACTCCATTTCCACGATTTAGGGACGATTTTCTGCAAATATATTCTTGAAAGGGGAAATCGATGGGCAAAAATACCCTTGTTTTGGATTTACAACCAAAATCGAAGGCGAAACTGCCAATAAAAATCTTCATAGCCATAAATCCCAGGCGAATAAGGTATTTTTAACAGATTCGAGTGATTTCTATGGGCGATGGGAACAAATTTTACAGGAATCGGGGAGGCGAAATAAGTTTTTTGGCCTCTCCCTCCGGAAATGAAGGGGGATATTACCCTAATTACTATTATTTTTTATTTAAATTTTGAGCGAATTATTTAAAATTTCGAAAAAACTTTCTTTATAAAAATTTGCCCTCCAAATTTTCTAAGTGCCCCTAATTTCGCCCTTGTGTGACTATTCGCCCCTAAAATTAACCATGAATACCACGCAACAATTCTCAATGCACAGGAGATTGAATAGAAAATAGATGACATATTGGGCACACCACCATCGCGTTTCATAGCTTTTCCTGTGGGATATCATTCACTTGCCGATTCTATAATACCCATTGAACCGGTTATAGATCACACAGTGACTCCACACAACCCAGGTCAAACTACCAACCCCACCACCACCCATATTATATCTATTCCCAATCCTCCTAGGTCTTTCGCACCTGGGGCTCAACCTTCAATTCCTATTTTGTCATTACCTTCTAGTGCTGGGGGGAAACCCCCAGCATGACCTATGTTATCTGGAACCAGAATTGTACCTAGTCAAGGACAGACCTCTGGTGTAGAGCAATCTATAGTTTATGTCCCTCCCACCCACACCAATGTGGTTAACCCCCCATCTAGTTCAGGTCATCCCTTGGGGGCACAACTTGTAACCAATAAAACCTCTTGGGGTTATGGTTATACAGCAAATAAAATACCTATAGGAAACACTAATTATCCACCCAACCCTACAGGAATGCCTTATGTTGGAATTTCATATCCTAGTAATACTTTCACGCCATGGGGGCAACCTAACTGGTCCTACATGCCAGCTATGGGGGGGATACCTATTCATACTGCGGGAGGTTCTAGAGGACCGCCTTATGGAGGTCCTCCCCTTGGGGGGCCTAATGGTCCTGGAGGGCCTGGTGGCTTTCCTCCTTATGGTCCTAGTGGTCATGGTGGTCCTGGGGGGCCTGATGGCTTCCCTCCTAATGGCCTTGGAGGGTCTGGTGGCCTTCCTCCTAGTAGTTCCGGAGGCTCTAGAGGTTTACCTCCTAGAGGTCCTAGAGGATCTAGTGGTCCCAATGGTCTTGGAGGCCCTGGTGGTACTAACAGTCCTGATCCCATAAATCAACCCCCTATGGGGGGATTTTTCGGTAGTTATTCATCACAACAACCTGTCTATCAGTCTACTTACGGTCCTACTGGTAATTATATGCCATATCAATATTACCAATATGTGCAACCAAACTGTTAGTTACCTTTCCTGGTAACTTTGGACTTACCTGATCTGTCCAAGTTGATTAACGACCCCATTCAACATAACCCCTCGTGACCTCCCATTCTAGTAAAGTTACCATCAGACATTCCAAAGTTCGATGGGAAGCAGGGAGACGATCCGAAAAACCATGTCATGACATTCCATCTGTGGTGTTCTTCAAAATCCCTTATGGATGATTCAGTTTGTTTAAGACTCTTTCAGTGAACTTTGACCAGTACAGCCGCGAAATGGTACATTGAACTTCCACAACATTCGTTTGTGGATTTTGGCTCATTGGAAATTGTATTTCTTATGCACTTTTAGCTTCCTATACATTATTAAATAGGTACTAATCTCTTAACTTCTCTATGATAGAAAACCTCCACCCACATATCCAATCATATCCATGAGTGAACAAGGAGAAGAAGGATTATTATGGCTCCTATTCTGGATCAATTATTAGCTGATTGGTTTACTAAATCTTTGTTGCCTCCGATTTCCCAAGATGTGGCTATGGGTAGTTTCGTTACTGAAGAGAAAGCCATTAGTCAAGCCTAATATCTAGACTTGGTCTATTCCTAGTCCGAAACTTTGTATGACTTGATTCCTCAACCTCCTCGCCCAAGCACCGATCCTGCAAAGCCACCAGCAGAAGTCCATGTTGATGGGATTATTGGTTCAATCCAGTCCTCGTCAATAGAAAAACATGCCAAGCAACCCCAAACTACCACCCCTACTCCTTCGACTCCCAAGGTTTCTGCCGAGGTTAATTCTATTCAAAGTATTCAAACCTCTGGAAATAATAAAAAGAAAGGTAAAAGTAAAAACAAAAAACCTAGAAACCAATAGGAGAATCCAAAACCAACCACCAATGATAACGATAAAGGGAAAAGAAAAGAAAAATATCCATGTCTGCTATGCGGAGGTGACCATTTCACAAAAGAGTGTCCCCGCCAGGATGAAATCACCCAATTTTTGGAAACAAATCCCACACCCATAGTTCTCACAGATCCTTTTCCCTCTCAACAACAATTGATAGACCACATGTCTAATCAGGGAAACTCTAGCTCATCAGAGGAAATTCGCATGATGTCCTCAGATACCATTAGTTTTCAAACTTGAAGTCATATTTATGACCAACCCGCAGACAAGAAAGAAGACCATTCTTCTTCAAGGAAATCTCCCTCTACTAGTTCTCCTTAATCCTTGTCTATTGTCCCCCTAACCATCCAGAAGCCTACTCTTGATATGGTTTTGCGTCCACCCAAGAGTACTCTTAGGAAGGTTTTTTTTAACCCTAATGCCTGAGCTGCTCAATTTTATAATGTAGTTGAAGACCTATCTTAGGCACCATGTGCAATGTTTACCTTGGAAGTGCTCCAAAGTTGTCCTACACAACACAAAAACCTGTTAACTGCATTAGGAGATTTAGACCCGGACAAAACTAATTTGATTCATTTCAATGTCAAGAAATATAAGTCTAGACTACCTCACAAACTTGGTTTCCAAATCATCATGAAAGTAGTCAGAAAGAAAGACTTTAGGACTGTCTTAGACGAAGGAGCTTCAACTTTGGTTTTGTCCCTGTCTTGTTGGAAAGCCATCGGCTCTCCCAAGCTTGTAACATCACCTACGACTCTGAAAGCCTTTGATGGATGAGGTTTCCAGCCCCACGGTCTCATATCATCCCTTGCATTCAAGCTCAGGGACAAAACTGTTTCTATTCAAGTAGAACTAGTGGACGCCCTGTTAGATTACAACCTCCTTCTAGGAAGAAATTGGTTTTACGACATGACTGTTGTCGCTTTGACAGTATTTCGAACAATCCAATTTCCACATATAGGGAGAATTGTTACCATCGATTAGATTGATTTCTATATGCCGGATGTTACTACCTCTATAGCTAATAACATCCCTATGATAGGCTAGTCCCCTCCTCCTTACCAGTCGATTGGGGTAGGAATGTTGAAGGATTCATCCCTTATGGGTATTTTTCCATCCACTCCTCCTAACACAGACACAGCAACAGTAAATATGATTGCGTCATCTAATTGTGAGCCCAAGGGTAAACAAATTGTTGATTCCACCTCGTTGAGTCTACATGAAGAAATTTACAACATCATTCAAACCCTTTACGATGATCACACCGATGAACTTCATCTGGTGGCTTCGGATCCTTACCACCTACCCTACTAGTTAGAACCATCTCTTCCTATTATGGATTATCTCTCTGAGACTTTTCCTTTTGAGGAGTCCATTATGGAGATCATGAATATGAATGAGTCCACTAGGGAGGATAACCATCATAGATCCTCGATCCTCCCCAACACGAGTACGATTGACCATGACTTTGCATCCTTGTTTTCCACTGATATTGTCAAGTCACCTCAAAGTCTTATATTGTTGCAAGAAATAGATTCTGAAGGAAACTTTTGCAACATTACTCAGACAAATTCGATTGACATATCAGCCAAGCTGGGTACCATCGAGCATGTTCATGTTGGGTAGAACTGCTCGGTAGACGAGTCTGGAGCATACAAGACACTTTTTCAAAGAATTTCGTGATATTTTTGCTTGGTCCTATGAAGAAATGCTAGGGATAGACTCATCCATTGTGGTCCATGAAATTAAAACCTATCCCATGGCTAAACCTATCAGGCAAAAACTAAGGCAATTCCATCCATGGAAGGCCGCAACTATTAAAGCTAAAATAGAGAAACTTCTCAAATATGGGTTTATTTATCCCGTACCCCTGACAGGATGGGTATCGAATGTTGTCCTTGTCAATAAAAAGCAGGGCACCATTAGAGTCTGTATAGATTTTAGAGATTTGAATAAAGCTTGTCCCAAGTACAACTTTCCTACTCCACATATCGATCAGATTATCGACAATTGTGATGGAAGTGTCATCTTCTTATTCATGGATGGCTTATCTGGGTATAATCGGATTGAGATATTATCAACCAATTAGCACCAGATGACATTCATTTTCATATGGGGAACCTTTGCATATAGGAAGTTACCATTTGGCTTAAAATATGCTGGAGCCACTTTCCAGCATGCAATGTCCTGTGTGTTTCATGATATTAAACATATTGTTGAACCGTAACTTGACGACATCCATGCTCATTCACAGCGATGGGAGGACCACCCTGGTCATCGTAGAGACATTTTTCTAAGGTTCTGTCATTATAATATATGGCTCAATCCGCATAAATGTGTTTTTTGCATTGAGATGGGACACCTATTAGGTTTTGTGGTCTTTAAGGATGGCATCTGGATAGACCCTTTGAAAATTGCTGCCATTTTAGCCCTACCAACCCCAACCAATCTTCTCGAATTCCAAAGTTTGCACGGGAAGGCAAACTTCCTCCTCCGTTTCGTGTGCAATTTTGCAGAGAAAATGCATGGCTATATGTGTCTCCTCAAGAAGGACACTCTGTTATTTTGGGATGACCAAGCCCAATTCGCCTTTGATAATCTCAAACACGCTCTGACTCATTCACCCGTGATACACCCCCCAGATTATTCAAAGGAATTTCTCTTATATATTGCTGCATCCACTACTAGCATCACTATGGTTTTGATGCAGGAAAATATCAACGGTCAGGAACACATGATTTATTATGCTAGTAAGAATCTTATGGATTCTAAAACCTGATATTCACACATAGAGAAGTTAGCATTATCCATGGTCATTGCTGTACAAAAAATTTGTCACTGCATTTTGCTCCGCAAAACCACTGTATTGACAGACTAGAACCCTATGTATTACATCCTGACTCATCAGGTGCTCGGGGGCAAGTACTCTCAATAGATAGTCATACTACAAGAATTTGATCTGGAATTTGCCAAAGCCACATCAAAGAAATCCTTGGTCTTTGTCGAGCTCATGTGTGATCTTCCCTGTGCTTCGATGGAATCTGAGCCCAGTGATTTATTTTTGGATAAATTCCTGTTCCTGATAAGCACTACTGATCCATGGTATGGAGATTTGCTTATTTATCTCCAAACACAAAGATTTCAGCCAAATATTTCCCATGACGATCATCGTCGTATCTGTCACCACGTGAAATACTACCTCGTCCTGAATGACACCTTGTATAAATGTGTGATTTATTCTATTCTCTAACGATGCCTCACCCATGAGGAAGCTGAAAAAGTGTTGAATGATTGCCACTCTGGAGCATGTGGTGGTCATTTATCTGGGATGGCTACAACCCAAAAAATCCTTCGCGCTGGCCATTTCTGGCCTTCAGTATTTAAAGACTGTCACAAGGATATTAAGAAATGCCCACCTTGTCAACATTTTTATCACAAAAAGCACACTCATCCTGCTCCGCTACACCCCATCATTGTCATTGACCCATTTGAAAAATGGGGGATTGATTATATGCATTGTAAGCCTACCTCAGCTGGGGGGCATGGTTACATCATCATAGCCATTGACTATTTTACAAAGTGGTCTAAGGCCATGCCTACATATGCAAAAGATGGTAAGACTGCCGCTCTCTTCCTGTTCAATCATGTCATAGCTAGATTTGGAGTCCCGCGGTCCATTGTTACTGATCACGGATCACATTTTCGTAATCAAATAATTGAGGAACTAAGTGCCAAGCTAGGTTTTCTCATGAAAACTCTACGCCATATTATCTGCAAGCTAATGGTCAGGTAGAGGCCATTAAAAAAAATTTAAAACTATGCTTTGTCGGATGGTTGGAGATCATAAATCCAACTAGCACCATATCCTTTTGTCCGCTCTTTGGGCTTACAGGACTTCGGTGAAAACAGCTATTGGTTTCACACCTTTCCAGCTTGTCTATGGACTCGAAGCTATCTTACCGATTCAATGTCAGATTCCATCCTTGAAACTTGTCGTCGAACTTCTCCTAGACACTTCCGCAGAGGAAGAGAGATTTTTGTACTTGAACAACCTTGACGAAACTAGGAGAGATGTTTCCTTGGCTAATGAGGCACATAAGAAACGCGTCAATACATAGTATGATAAATCCTTCCAACCTCATTCCTTTAACGAGGGTGACCTAGTTTTGACTTATGATCAGAGATATGACAAACTAGGGAAAGGAAAGTTCAAGTCCATGTGGTATGGTCCTTTCTTCATTTCTAAAGTTTTAGAGAAAGGGGCCTACGAGCTCATTGACTACGATGGAATTCCTTTAGGGAAACCTCACAATGGGTTGTACCTGAAGAGGTACTATGCCTAGATCTCTCTTGGATAGTATCTTGTATATATGTATATTGCTTGACTTTCAGTGTGCTTTAAGTATTTTCAATATGGTTTTTAGTTTAGTGTTCGTATCTGTTTATACCATATTTTGGTCGTGCAAAGTAGATATATTTCTATGGATTTGCTGATGGTGCTTGCCGCCACACCTTGAATCTTGCCTCAGATGCTTGGGCTCTCTATTCCCTAGCTTATGATTTGGTCAGTTCAGGAGCAATTTGTATTGGTCTCGCTACCAACAATATCACCAGGTATCGAGCAGTCATGGGTATTCTGACTGAAGTTGCCTCCCAGGATGTTCGCAATTTGGTAGTCTTGATGGAATCACAACTCGTGGTTTGTCATCTAAACCATTTTTATACCATTAGGAACCCTGTGCTTCTCCACCTCTTCTGGAGGGTACGCTTGTTAGAAAGGTCATTTGAAACTATCACCTTTAGGCATATACCTAAGGAACATAATGTAGTTGTTGACTCATTATCTAATTACATCCTAGATTGGCATATTTCCCATTCATGACATTAAAATCAAACATGGTTCATTGGAAATAAACAATTAAAGACACATAAAACTCATGTAAAATACATTCACCATTTGAGACGTATAAACACCAGGTAAAAGTCTGTATATATATATATATGAACATGTTTTACAAAAAATAGGTCACGAGACCTCATCTGAAGCACGTAGGCTTTCAGTTAAAAATCACCATACAAAATCCTGAAGCTATCATCTTTTAGTGGATACATCATGCATACATCGTCTAGTGATGCTCGTGGTTTCACATCACTTCCCAGGCTACTCTACGTAGCAGTCTGCTAAACCGACCTGCTACTCCCATTGTAGGTCTCTGATACCTCAAAGGGAGGTCATCAATGGAAGCGTCAGGGATTTCTAAGGTCAACCTCTCCAAGTTTTCCTCTAAATCCTTGGTCACATCATCACCCTGTGGTACAAAATAGGCTCTGGCTTATCTATCCAATGGGGAATCTCCCCCATGTTGTGATGCTCCAATGTCTGCATGAAAATATTCAGGTCTCATTACTTAACATAAAAAATATAAAACATAAAAAAACATAAAAACATCATTTCCATTTTAGGGTTTTTTGCTTCTTATTGATGTCACCCCATTGTCCACCAGGTGGGAGTGGTAGGTCAGGGTCTCCACTGAAGTCTGTACCCACATATGCATAATACTCCACCATGAGGATCTAATCTCTTAGCCATCGAAAGAATGGGTCACCGAAATTCACCTTCCCCCTGCCCGCTCCAGTATGGGCCATAATTCGGACCCACCTCTACATGCGAGGGTCCCGCACTCTCAGCTCTGTAAATACCACCTGGGGTCTCATCTGTGGTACCCACTCGAAGAAGAAGAAGGCTAGAATGGAACCGAAACCGAACTGCTTTAGTTCCCCCTGTCGACACTTGTCATCTGATCCTTGAATATCGAAAGCAGGGCTTTCGCCCAGTTAAATACTGTAGGTTCCATGGCCTCTATGGCATAAAGCATATGTGCTCTATAAGACTAGTGCACCCCTTTCCTTCCCGCCATTCTTTGCATGGTAAACAATATAGTCCGTAGAGGTCCATCCAGCACTACCTTTATGGGGATTTCCTTCCTTGATGTCCTTGTCCCAGGGATACAGTGATGGTTTATCAACTCCTGTGTAGTGATTTCCCCTCCGTAGAAACCATTCAGTGAGATGGGAGCACCCCGTCTCAAAAGGCTAGTCAAGAAGTAGATGTCCTCTACCTCCACTGTCAGAATATGAGCACCAACCTCGAAATGTTGTTGCTCCGGATTCCACATCCGAAGTATATGCTCTAGCAATCGCTTATGTGATACCATACTGGGTGTCTGAAATAATTTTAGGAGTCTGTAGTCTCTTAATGTGGCTATGCAACCCACATTTCTTTCAGTGAAGGAATCATCATTATCATACTGTCTCTCTTTCCATATGACTTTTTTTACTAGCAAGAACCTGCCAAAAACAATCACAAGACTCATTAGGATCATTCTTAATCATTCAAATCAAATAAAATGATCTATTTTTACTTGTGTTTAGTTTTACATCTTCACGGTCGGCACTTCCTGTGCCCCGTTGAAGACAGGTGCTGGCACCACCTGTGCGCTATGTTTTTGGGTGGTTCTAGTGAGGTACCACGTATCTCGCAAGGGATAAGAGTGGTGCCCGCTTCCATCATTTTAGGGCTTGCCATACAAGCTCAAAACACCATCAAAACTCAAAATTAAAGGCATAAAATGAAAGAGTAGGGTTTAGGCTATTACCTGGAACTGACGGCACTCAAATCTGATGGTGGAAACTCCCGATATCAACAACTAAAGATCTAACTAGGAGAGTGCTCCAAATGCTCTCCACTATGGGTAAATAGTAAAATGTTTTGATTTTTCACTATTTACATGACTTTTATACACATTTTTGGGTTTTGAAATGCTATAGTTTTGGTTTAAAATCACTTATTACTCAAAATCTATCAGTCGTAATCCCTTAATGTTAGTTATTAGCGCATTTAACACTTGTTTTTGAGTCGTTGCAGGATAGAAGAACAATAGCAGTAAAGTTTTGGGAGTTCATTTTTTACTTTTTCGTACTACCATAAAACAAAAAAAGTCGTTGAGCGTTTATTACGACACTTTGGTCATGCTCTTAAAACTTAGTATCAAAGGCCCGAGTCCGTTTCTGATTCTTTTCAGGCTCGTAAAATCTCTCATTGTGAAAAGAGACCTAATGGAGTCTTCTTTAAACTCTTTTCGAGCTCCTTAAATACGAAAATATTGTCGAGTGATCTTGTATTCTTCATGCTCATTAAAGCATTTGAAGAGTCATCTCTCTGATGGTATGTTATCTCTTTTTTGGTTCGGATATACTATTTATGAAAAAGGAACACTCTAGCCAACCATGACTAGAAGAGTTCTCTAAGGTATGATTTTATACTTTTTTGGGCCTTAGAGACTAAATCATATGAAAAAGGACCCTTTGGATTCTTCTTCTATGGTCGTTCAGACTCTCTAAACATGAACGATACCGAGTTTTCTTTCATTGGACTCGTTAAATTAAACATTGAGAGACCTATTTTTGGGAACGAACCCTCCTCTCTCAGGTTTGTAAAACATATAATTTTGGACTTGTCTTCAAACGAGTTATACTGAGTGTTTTTTACCCTCTTTGAACTCGTAAAACTAAAAAGAGGAACTCATCAACCATGATGGGGGTAATGGGAAGGGAATCATTTTGCAAATAAATGGCAGTAGTTTGTTGTTACCTTTGAACATGGCACTTGTCTTCATATCATTTCAGTCAAGTGGGCATTCAACTAATCTCTGTGACAATCCACTTTCATGAGTCATGCCACTCCTTTGAGTCTTTCAAAAGAATGCATTTTCCACTATCGCATTGTGTGTTTGTCCCGTTTAGTCATGCTGCCATGTCTTTTGTCGTGCCACCCAATGTTCAAAGGAAAGTTGAAGAATTTTTACTCTGCAGTAAAAACAGTTTCTATGTCAGTACTTTTGAGTTAGTCCTATGGTTACTACATTCACATCATTCTAGAGCTATGTTCCGAGTTTCGTGTTGTCGATGTGGGACTCATCATGTCCCTCCTTCGACGAGACTATTCCCGTTGACATCAGCTCATCATCCGAAAAATACTCTTATAAACAAAAACTTAGTACCTTGCGATCTGTATGCCTTAATGGTAGATTCTCTCGCTCTCGACATAGGTTCACATCATTGACCTTTCATCAATAGAATCGACAGGGTGTTCAACATCAGGGCATCTATTCACACTCAGTATATTGTAATAGGGTACCTTGGGAATCATTAACATCAATGGTGATCTCCCTCACACTTGTTAACAGTTCACATCATTGATTGGTAATCAAGTGGTTTCTATCATGTTCAACTTCAGATCATTGTAATCACATGGATAGAATCATACTTTTTGGAAGACGAGATGAAGACCCTGGGTAGTTGTTTAAGTGCTCACTGCTTTCCCCAGGTCACGATAGAGTTTTTTATATCTAGCATGGATCCACATTTGTATGGTCGTGGCTATGCTCAAATTTGCATCTGTATGACATAGATCTATGTTGTGTGTCTAGTAGCTATGTCCAAGTTTGAGTCCTCTATCACATGCATCTACGATGTATTCTAGTAGACATGCTTGTTTATTCCTCCCATGGATCTGCCTTGTATTGGTCTGCAACCATGAGTTGGTTACATGTGTCTATGAGTAAAAAATATTGATGTACTACGGATGCCTACTTGACGACATGCTCCGATCGAGCTGACATTTTCACCTCAAAGTGACAACTTGTTCTATCAAAGCTCTCATTTATTGTATCCCTCTAAATCTCATGCTTTGGGGGGCATTCTGTTATACCCAAATCCTGTCACCACCATGTGATAAGACCCATAACTCCAATGTTTACCCTTAATCCCATCACTTAGAGTGGAAACCTACTCTGTTTGTCAATTCTACATGAAAAAACTCAGCACCATGCTTTCTCTATGGCCCATGAGCGATACCTTGCTCACACCGCCTATATGCTATTTTCCATAAGCGGTGCCACCGCCTATGGTCTTTGGTCCATAATCATTTCTCATCTAAATTGCTCTGTCATAAGAGAATAAAAGTGGTACCCTAGGTAAAATGAGAAAAAGAGAAGTTTCTTGAGGCTTCTAGATCATTAGCCTCATGTCCTGGTCAGTTGAGCTCAAGATCCCCATGGTAGGATCTTAGAGCCACCTCACCCACAATTATCTCAACTATTCCTATCCATTGAGCCCTATAAATACAAGCTCATGTCCATAGTTGAGGGGGAGAAATATATAGGTATTGTTATGCTGTTGGACTGACCACTTAGCCCAAGCCATTGGAGAGCATAGAGAGAAAATTTGGAGCTTATGGGGATGAAGTGTTTGTCTCGTGGAGATGCTTGTCGACACTAAGGAAACAGTTGTGATCTTCTCCATACACCTTTAATGCAAAGCTGATTTTCGTCCCACATTACTGTTGTTTTTATTTCACATGTACATGTTGTTAGATTCCTTAGTCACTAACATGGATAAGTAGATGATTTTATGGTAGCTTTAATGTGTTTTCATGTTTGATATGTTTGCAAGTACATAGGTTCACTATCGAAGCAGCATTCCAGGTGTCTATGACATTCATGGAAGGTCTTCATCCTTTTTCGTTCACTCATTTGTTCTAGATCTGAACCATTCAGACCAAAGGAACAACTTTTGTCCACAGAAGGTGAAATATTCCTAGTTACAAATCTAGCAACTCCGCTGGGGAGCACTGTATATATCAGTTAATCTGATCTTCCTCAGTTCTTGAACTCTTTTCCAAATCCAGGCTCCATCTCCAACTCTCTTCAGTCAAATCTACCATCTGACTCAGTGAATTTTGGTTTGAAACTTTCATATCTGAATTATTTCAACTTTTTATGCTCTTTTTAGCTATAAATCCATCAATTTTTGCCTTGATCTGATCAATTTCTGACTTGATATTTCGTTCTCCTTTGTGTTTTGGATCTATACAGGGAACCACTCATATGTTGTTGGCAATATATGGTGCCACCTCATGAAACCTGTTAGCAGTACACGGTGCCGCCACCTGAGTCCTGTTATCTAGAAGTGATGCTCGTCCAAAACCGCTCTGTCACAACCCCTCCAGCGCAGTGCCAGGTAGGCCTTGTTCCAAGACTACTTTTTTCTCACTTTTTTGTAAAAATCTGAGTGTGTTTGCTTTCATCCCTGCATTGTCAGGCTTGTGTGTTAGAATCTGAATGGTTATGGTTTAAATTTTGTGGTAAAATATTGGTTTGATTGAAGAATTCAAAAGCTAGATTAGGCTTGTTGATTGCTCATCTTCTTCAGTGCTTGTTGGTTGTGATTGTGAAAGGATTTCTTTTTTGAAAAGCTTAGGTGTTAATGAGCTCTCTTTTCATTTTTGTTATAAATACTGAAAGAAAAACATTTAATTAGCATCTTCATTTTATTTTTTGTTTCCATAAAAGACTTCTTTTTGCTTGTTTAAAAAGAATTTTTTTTACTGAGATTAGGTCATTATCATTAGTGATCATAAGAAATTGGATCTCTGATTGGCCTCACAAGCTTTTAGGTTCTCTATGTTCTTCTGTCTCTTTTGCATTAGTACTATCTCATCAAAATAAAAAATATTGTACTTTTAAGTTAGATCTATCTATGTTTTAAGAAAAATAGAAAAATAGAGTGCATATGCATACAGTGTGATTCTTGTTTTTCTTTTAGGAAAAGAGACTCTTTCCCTTTTTGATTGCTTTCAGAAAAGAGAAATGAGTTTGGAAAGTGTTGCTAGTATTTGATTTTGGTTTGTTCAAGATTGTTGTTTGGAAATTGTTGATTTCAAAACAAAATAAAATACTCTCTTTCCCTCCCGTAGGTAGGCATACCACAAACGGTAAAGTGAAATATTTGCATATGCATACTGCATGGCTTTACTTTTCTCTATTAAAATTCCATGCATTCACCTAATCGTCCACTTTAAAATTAACGGTATTTATAGGTTAAAATTTACATAGCAATTTGAGTGATAGGTTAGAGATGTGTTCGGGCGTCGTTAAGCGTAGGAGATGTCGTTACTCGTCCGTATTACATCCAGGGACTCACGCGGTTATTCCATGTACCGTCGGTATATCGAACGACCTTTCACGTACCCTTGAGGTATATAGAAAGGTACTCCATGTACTCGTAGCTTCGAGACCCTTCTCGAAGGTGGATGAGGTGGAGCTCTATCCCTATCATGTAGGTGAGGTGGTATTTCGGTTCCTAACCTATATGTAATATCCCTTTGATCCCTCCTCCTAATCCTCAACCCATTCTATCCCTTTAGCCTTATAAATGAAACCCTCTCTCCATTTGGAAGGGAGGAAGGACTATGGTACTCTTATGCTGGTGGAATTTCTAGGTGGCTTACTATCTTGCTTTGGAGGCTTTGTCTTGGATTGTTGGATGGAAGATTGCAACATTGAGGATAGGTTGTAATGTTCTTTCCCATGTAATTCTATGTATCTCCTTGATTACATTAATACAAATCTATTTCCATAAATGTTGTTGTGTTAATAATGTTTATAGCTTTCTTCCTTAACTGTTAGCTTAGATCAATTATATGATTGGATACACATATGTTGTTTATTTCTTTCCACTTGCTTGAAGGGGTTTTGCAGCTGAAGATCTCAAGGCTCTGGAGCTTTGATCAACAAAGAGAGAAGATGATCTGCAATTAACAAGTAAGTGATCTATCTGTGTCTTTGCATTTCTCATTGATCTAGGAAAGTAGATTGTATTCTGTATTTGATTTTTTCTCGATCCACTTGGAATAGGGAGATCTAGCTTGATTCCGATCGAGTAGATTTATCCGATAACATAAATGATAAATAGAGAGGAGCACTAAGCATGCTACAACACTTTGTCGGAAATCGAATGAGTAGAGATATAATGTCTACAGTAGTATGCATACATCCTTCACTTGAATGATGTTAGTTCTTGGAGATCTTGTAGAGTGGATGCTTGGTTGCTCTATCAGTTGCTTCTTGGAATTTATAATAAACTTGGCCCAATATCCTGATTCGACCATGAGGTTCTTAGTTCACTGGAAATTGGGTTAGGTAATACTTGGCCATTAATGGACAATCATGAATCTTATGGTTTATGACTTGGTTCTGGAAGCAAGTACTAGGTATTTTGATGTCCTCCATTATTTATTTGAACATTTTATGTCAATTGTCACCATGTCTGATTTTTTTTTGCCCCTCTTGCATTTAACTCGAGAAGATGACCTTAAAGGTTTAGACAGTTGGTTATATTTAGAATCATTCCCTCGTGTGAGTGATCTTTGATGTTTCCTAGCCATTTTTCCATCCCCTTGGTTTACAAAATCAAACTTTTCTTCATATGTTTGTAGAATATTTCTCTTTATTTGACTAAATCTCCTAATACCTATTTGGTGTTGAAGAAGCTAACCTCAACCTATTTGATGATGGAGTAGAGAAGGACAAATTCAATCTTCTCTTATTGAAGCCTTATGTATATGCTTAATAATCTCAACACAAATATGTAGAGTGGATGCTCGTTATTATGACTATTAAAGGGTCCTACATGAGATCTGGGCACTTTTAGGCCCCATAAACAACAGGTATGTGCACCCTAGCAATGATGGAAAAGATCATAAAACATATTAGATAAAATGGATAATCATCTGCAACATCACAACATCATTCATGGGAAAAATAAAAACCACTTACAACCAACAAAAGTAAGGGTTACAACAACAACAAGTGTAGAGTAAAAAGAAAGGAGTGGCCAAGAAAATGAATAGTCTTTTAAGAGCCTTTTGATTTGTGTGGAATAGTTGTTTTTGGTTCTTTCTACAATGGGATTGCCTTAGCGCTGCCTTAGGGTTTAAAATTAGTATGGGAAAACAAGTTAGAGTCTCCTTAGGGTTGAAAAATAATATGGGAAAACAAGCATCATCATGACAAGCTAAAAGGAATAAATCAGCAAATATTACAGACTGGTATAAATGTATTTAAAACATTATTTTCATTCCTGAATGTGCCAAGTAGCAGATATGGAAATGTCCTCTCTTCACCACCATGGATTAGATATATATATATATGGTTGCTATAGGTTACCATTGGGAAATATGCCTCCAAGAATGCTTGTAGCACTTGGTATGATTTCTTCCATTATTGTGGTGGTACCTATTTGAAATCTCCCAACCATGTTCAAGTTAGCGTTTCCTTAGGGTTGAAAATTAATATGTTAATGTTATACAATAAATTACTCTCCAATATTGTATTAAATATGGGATGGAACATTGTAACATCATATTTCCAAATCAGCACTACCTTATAGGGTTCCATATTCATCTACAAGGAAGAACTTGTGACATGAAGATACATACTAGTTCGGCACAAAACTGTGTTTCTTTGAGAAGTATGGGTGAAAAATAGAAGACTACAAATCAATGATAAGTTAGGTATAATATTCATTATAAAAGGACCTTTGGGTAGGCAGAACAGGGCATCACTTCATCCTCCATTGGAGCCCTTCAACCATTCATCTCTCTCCCCTTCGTTCCTAGGTCTCAAAATATTTACTTTGGGAACAAAGTACTTATACAGTCTGATCAAAGCCATCAGCTGTGCAAGATGTTGAAAGTGAGGATATTGTTTCATGTTTCACTTTTGTTGTCAAAAGGAATATTGAAAAGTTAGGAAGTACCGAAGCTAGTCATTATGTGCACGTGGACTTAATGTAGGGAGAGAAGTCATGTCTACTTTTTTGTTTTTGAATGGTGGCAATGAGAGAATTCATGTCACTTTTGTTCTTGAATGGGAGAAATGAGAGAAGGCACTTTTGTTTTTTGTTATGTGCACGTGGACTTATTGTAGGGAGAGAAGTCATGTCTACTTAATGGGAGAAATGGTTTTGGTGTATCATTTGGAGAATAAAATCCTCTAACAATAGTTGTTATTATGACTCTTAAAGGGTCCTACATGAGATCTAGGCACTTTTAGGCCCTTGAGCTTTGAAGCTTAAGAAGCCATAAACAACAGGTATGTGCACCCTAGCAATGATGGAAAATATCATAAAACATATTAGGTAAAATGTATAATCATCTACAACATCACAACATCATTCATTGGAAAACTAAAAACCACTTACAACCATCAAAAGTAAGGGTTACAACAATAACGAGTGTAGAGTAAGGAGAGAGGAGTGGCCAAGAAAATGAATAGTCTTTTAAGAGCCTTTTGATTTGTGCGGAATAGTCTTTTTTGGTTCTTTCTACTATGGGGTTTCCTTAGTGTTGCCTTAGGGTTGAAAATTAGTATGGGAAAATGAGTTAGCATTTCCTTAGGGTTGAAAATTAATATGGGAAAACAAGCATCATCATGACAAGCTAAAAGGAATAAATCAGCAAATATTACAGACTGATATAAATGTATTTAAAACATTCTTTTGATTCCTAAATGTGCCAAGTAGTAGATATGGAAATGTCCGCTCTTCACCACCATGGATTAGATATATATATATATATATATATGATTGTTGTAGGTTACCACTGGGAAATATGCCTCCAATAATTCCTGTAGTAGTTGGTCTGATTTCTTCCATTATTATGGTGGTACCTATTTGAAATCTCCCAACCCTGTTAAAGTTAGTGTTTCCTTAGGGTTGAAAATTAATATGTTAATGTTATACAATAAATTACTCTCCAATATTGTCTTAAAGATGGGATGGAACATTGTAACATCATATTTCCAAATCAACACTACCTTCTAGGGTTCCATATTCATCTACAAGGAAGAAATTGTGACATGAAGATACATACTAGTTCGGCATAAAACTCTGTTGCTTTGAGCAGTATGGGTGAAAAATAGAAGACTACAAATCAATGATAAGTTAGGGATAATATTCATTATAAAAGGACCTTTGGGTAGGTAGAACAGGGAATCAATTCATCCTCCATTGGAGTCCTTCAACCATTTATCTCTCTCCCCTTCGTTCCTAGGTCTCAAAATATTTACTTTGGGAACAAAGTACTTATATAGTTCGATCAAAGCCATCCGCTATGCAAGATGTTGAAACTAAGGATATTGTTTCATGTTTCACTTTTGTTGTCAAAAGGAATATTAAAAATTTAGGAAGTACCAAAGATAGTCATTATGTGCACGTGGACTTAATGTAGGGAGAGAAGTCATGTCTACTTATTTGTTCTTGAATGGGAGCAATGAGAGAAGTCATGTCACTTTTGTTCTTGAATGGGAGCAATCAGAGAAGTCACTTTTGTTTTCTTTTATGTGCATGTGGAATTAATGTAGGGAGACGATTCATGCCTACTTAATGGGAGCAATGGTTTTGGTGTATCATTTGGAGAATAACATCCTCTAACAATAGTTGTTATTATGACTCTTAAAGGGTCCTACATGAGATCTAGGCACTTTTAGGCCCTTGAGATTTGAAGCTTAAGAAGCCATAAACAACAGGTATCTGCACCCTAGCAATGATGGAAAAGATCATAAAACATATTAGGTAAAATGTATAATCATCTACAACATTACAACATCATTCATGGGAAAACTAAAAACCACTTACAACCATCAAAAGTAAGTGTTACAACAACAACGAGTGTAGAGTAAGGAGAGAGGAGTGGCAATGAAAATGAATAATTGGGCCAATCTAGAGTGGAGAAGTGACCTAGAAGTTTGGAAGAGGAGATTAACCAAGATTCCTTGAAAAAGGAACTCATGTCAAAGATGATTTTTGAGGGAAGTGACCAACATAACAACTCCATATCACTTCTATTCGAAGTAATTGTAGATGAATGCGAAGATATGTTCTTTCAAGGAGATAGTTCATTAAAGGAGAACCTCCAGGCCTTGTACAGACATATATTAGCATAAATTGTAGTGTTATATTTTCTGCATATGCATAACAGATCATCTCAAGCTTGACAACGTTGAAATTCCAAAGTCCAATGGGCACAAGCATACATATGAAGCTTATGAATGGACAAAGGGAATTTGGAACTCCTCTGAATTAAGTTTTTGTAGTGTTTGTTGTTATGGATTACAGAGACATATGCATTGGCTCCTTGAATGTAATCAGGACCAATAGCATTAGACATAGACTCATTAAATCTACAAATATTATTGTTGAAAGGGGGTTAGGCCAGTAATAAGAGCACCTGCATATCCAAATACACAACCACCATAATCGCTCCAACATTCTACATGTCATCATACTTGCTATATGTGATGTATGTTTCTAACATATTTCCAGAGATATGAAAGCATTGGTGACCAAGCATAGTGCCCATCCATGTATATTGCTAAATCCTTTAGGAACACATGTTTATAATACATTATATAAATATTTGTGAGCATATCATAGTGCCTGTGTATAACATGATATTTTGTGAGCCTACCCAATTCATGTTAGGAAAAGGCAATGCAAGCAATAAGTGAGAATGGAGACTTGTATGTAACTAAAAGAGGGGCATACATTAGAATTTTTTAGAATTTCCAATGTACTATTGTAGGATTGCCACTATGCAAATAAGGCATTGACTTGATAGTCACAATCCCATTAGTATGATAAATTATGGGAGATATCAGAAAAACATCCCTACACAAATATTAACCGATAAGTATGGTTTCGGTGTATCATTTGGAGAATAACATCCTCTAACAATAGTTGTTATTATGACTCTTAAAGGGTCCTACATGAGATCTGGGCACTTTTAGGTGCTTTAGCATTGAATCTTAAGAAGCCATAAACAACAGGTATGTGCACCCTAGCAATGATGGAAAAGATCATAAAATATATTAGCTGAAATGGATAATCATCTACAACATCACAACATCATTCATGGGAAAGCTAAAAGCCACTTACAATCATCAAAAGTAAGGGTTACAATAACAACGAGTGTAGAGTAAGGAGAGAGGAGTGGCCAAGAAAATGAATAATCAAGCAAATGTAGAGTGGAGAAGTGACCTAGAAGTTTGAAAGAGGAGATTAACCAAGATTCCTTGAAAAAGGAACTCATGTCAAAGATGATTTTTGAGGGAAGTGACCAACATAACAACTCTGTATCACTTCTATCTAAAGTAAATGTAGATGAATACGAAGATATGTTCTCTCAAGGAGATAGTCCATTAAAGGAGAACCTCTAGGCCCTCTACAGACATATGTTAGCATAAATTTCATTGTTATATTTTCTGCATATGCATAAGAGATCGTCTCAAGCTTGACAACATTGAAAGGCCAAAGTCCAATGGGCACAAGCATACATATGAAGCTTGTGAATGGACAAAGGGCATTTGGAACTCCTATGAACTAATTTTATGTAGTGTCTGTTGTTATGGATTACAGAGACCTATGCATTGGCTCCTTGAATGTAATGAGGACCAAGAGCATTAGACATAGACTCATTAAATCCGCAAATATTATTATTGAAAGGGGGTTAGGCTAGTAATAAGAACACCTGCATATCCAAATACACAACCACCATAATCTCTCCAGCATTCTACATGTCATCATACTTGTTGTATGTGATGTATGTTTCTAACATACTTCCAGAGACGTGAAAGCATTGGTGACCAGGCATAGTGCCCATCCATGTATATTGCCAAATCCTTTAGGAACACATGTTTATAATACATTATATAAATATTTGTGAGCATATCATAGTTCCCATGTATAACATGATATTTTGTGAGCCTACCCAATTCATGTTAGGAAAAGGCAATGCAAGCAATAAGTGAGAATGGAAACTTGTATGTAACTAAAAGAGGGGCATACATCAGAATTTTTAGGGAATACATTAGAATTTTTTATAATTTCCAGTGTATTGTTGTAGGATTGCCACTATGCAAATAAGGCATTGACTTGATATTCACAATCCCATTAGTATGATAAATTATGGGAGATATCAGAAAAACATCCCTACACAAATATTAACCAATAAGTATGGTTTTGGTGTATCATTTGGAGAATAGCATCCTCTAACAATAGTTGTTATTATGACTCTTAAAGGGTCCTACATGAGATCTGGGCACTTTTGGGCCCTTGAGATTTGAAGCTTAAGAAGCCATAAACAACAAGTATGTGCACCCTAGCAATGATGGAAAAGATCATAAAACATATTAGATAAAATGGATAATCATCTACAACATCACAACAACCATTCATGGGAAAAATAAAAACCACTTACAACCATCAAAAGTAAGGGTTACAACAACAACGAGTGTAGATTAAGGAGAGAAGAGTGTCCAAGAAAATGAATAACCGGGCCAATGTAGAGTGGAGAAGTGACCTAGAAGATTGGAAGAGGATATTAACCAAGATTCCTTGAAAAAGGAACTCATGTCAAAGATGCTTTTTGAGGGAAGTGACCAACATAACAAATTTGTATCACTTCTATCCGAAGTAAATGTAGATGAATGCGAAGATATGTTCTTTCAAGGAGATAGTACATTAAAGGAGAACCTCCAGGCCCTCTACAGACATATATTAGCATAAATTTCAGTGTTATATTTGTTGCATACGCATAACATATCATCTCAAGCTTGACAACGTTGAAAGGCCAAAGTCCAATGGGCACAAGCATACATGTGAAGCTTTTGAATGGACAAAGGGCATTTGGAACTCCTATGAATTAAGTTTGTGTAGTGTCTGTTGTTATGGATTACAGAGACCTATGCATTGGCTCCTTGAATGTAATCAGGACCAAGAGAATTAGACATAGACTCATTAAATATGAAAATATTATTGTTGAAAGGGGGTTAGGCCAGTAATAAGAACACCTGCATATCCAAATATACAACCAACATAATCGCTCCAACATTCTACATGTCATCATACTTGCTATATGTGATGTATGTTTCTAACATACTTCCAGAGACGTGAAAGCATCGGTGACCAAGCATAGTTCCCATCCATGTATATTTCCAAATCCTTTAGGAACACATGTTTATAATACATTATATAAATATTTGTGAGAATATCATAGCTCCCATGTATAACATGATATTTTGTGAGCCTACCCAATTCATGTTAGGAAAAGGCAATGTAAGCAATAAGTGAGAATGGAGACTTGTATGTAACTAAAAGAGGGGAATACATTAGAATTTTTAGGGATACCAAATGCCCACACCTATTACTCAAACTCATTCTTGACAAGCTTTTTCTTTAACAATTTTTTTGCTTATAAGTATTTCCAAGTTTTTTTGCTGGTATTTTGCTATGTTTTTGCCAATTGCTTTCCGACCATGGTGCAGGTAGAACCAAACAGGTATTTGTCAGACCTGTCTTCCTCCAGCGAGGGGAGTTTGGGAAGGCTAGAGGAAAGTGATACATCTAGTAGGTCTACAAGGGCTAGATCAACTAGATGTCAAAAGATCAGAAGAAAATTCAATAAACGCATGAAATTTTTTCTCAAAGGAGGGGGTTCATGTTCCTATGATGATGAGACAGTGGGAGACATCGACATGCCCTTAAGGTACAAAGACCTAGTGAAACAATGGGTGCCTAGGGATCTTCCTCAAGTAAACACTGATTTTTGTGTGAATGAGAGGATATATAGAATTGTACCATCATCATTGCATGGATTGGGGTTGTTTTGCATGGACAGCATAAAGGTTGGATACGGTCATGATGTACAGAATTGATGGAGTATGTTGGACCCTCTTACAAATACAGTGATTGGATGTGCCTGGTCCAATATAGATGAATTATGTGTAGATATGGGTTGTCAGCAAATTATATACAACTGAAAGACAAATATCAAAATAAAGGAGCAACATTGTACATGGACGAAAGGCCAAAAACAATTGGTAATATTGTGCGGTTTATAAACAGTACATAACCGGGGTCTACACTTAAGCAACCCAACTGCATATTCGAGTCATGTGAAGGAAACCGTGTCTTTGTATGTGCAATTAAATCAATCGTTGCTGGCAAAGAACTGCTTATTAATTACAATTTGAATCATGTAGATACAAATACGGTTAGTATGGTTGTGGTACATCCAACAATTTAACCAACCTTTTATTAATTATTTTAACATCTATAGTATTTTTTGTTATCATATAATTGTAATTTTCTACTTTTCATGTTTCATTAGGTAAATTTTAGTATGTTCTTGATGCAGGCTTCTCTCAAGGGCACCTCCCTCTCCGTAGATGTTTGTCGACCCGAGTCAAGGCAATAGGTATACATCGATATTGCCAATGTAATAAATTTATGACGGACATACAGATATGTTTTTATGTGTTTTCATTAGTATATTCAGTTCGTTTATATAATCTTATATATTTTCCATGCAGAGTGTTGATCAGGGAAACCAACCGGCTATTGATCAACCGACTACAGCATCGAGGCAGCTTGCAAACATGAATGTAATTCTCCATTTCAAATACTTTAAAATCGTAAACATGTATATCGTGTAGCATAATGTTTATTTTGTTATGTATTCTTTCATTTTTATGTTTGTGTTCATGATGGTAATGTTGTCTACCTTTTTTACAGATTGACCGTGGAAACTCCCCAAATGTTGATCAGACGACTGGATCCTCGAGGCAACCAGTAAACCTAAATGTAATTCCACATTCTAAATACTTCAAAAATGTACACATATAAAACATGTATCATAGTGTTTATTTTTGTTCTGTATTTGTTAGCTTTTACATATTACGTTCATTGTGATAATGTTCTCTACTTTTTTGCAGGTGGTTAATCGAGGTAAGTCCCCATATATTGATCATACCACACCCTCGTCTAGGCGTCAGGTAATCCTAGATGTAATACTATGACTCTATCATGATAGACAATTTTTGTTAATATAATTGTTTGCGCACACTATTGCTTCAAAGAATAAGCAATTTTTTATATATTTCAGTTGCAGACATGGGATTCAGTTTTTGAAATAGCATCTTAAAACTCTTTACAGAATGAGGTCTCTCGGTTGATGAGATATAGTGAAATTAGAGAGTCTGAAGACCCGTTGAGGGTGCTACAAAAGACCGGGGAAAAACAAAATGAGGAATTGATTCTTCTGACATTGGAAGTTCCACAAACAAAAAGGATCAAAAAAAGGATTCAATTGTTGTTACAGCAACGTAAACAATTGGAAGTAAGTTCTCAAATAATAATGTAAATTCATTTATAAAAAATGTATAATATTTGATTTTATATGCTATTGAACTTATAATACAATGGTTTTAATTTACAGTGCGCTACGGAGATCATCAATGGTGGTCAAGGCAATGTTGGTCCCAGTGACCAAACCACTCCACGTACACCACATACTACTCCTATATTGTCCACTGAATATTCAGAACCATGCTCTATGACACCCCCGAGGGCAACAAAGGGTGCAGCCGATGTTGCCCCACCCACAACAGATGATGCAGAAGAAGGGGTGGATGCAGGGTTAGATAGAGATGTGGATGCATTTCCTGGATCTTCTCATGTCACTAGCACTGGTTCAATAGTGTGTACATTTTTGGTGAATGAAGAACTGGTTCCAATAAAGATAGAGAGGATTCCAGGTCATTATATATTGTTCAATTTAGTTTTTATAATTTGTGTCTAATATACCGATAATATTTTTTAATGTTGACTAATGATGGCATGAATGTTTTGTAGGAAATGATATATTTTATAAACATATGAATGATTTGGCCTTGGAGATCTTCGGGCCCACCATCTACACAATGTGGAACAAGAATCCAAAAGCTTCAAAGGATGATTTGACTAATCGCTTGGTTGGTATGTTTGGAAAAGATACCTTCAATACATCGAAGGTCCTACAGAAGGCTGGAAAACATCTGAAGATTGTCTGAGACTAGTATAGGGTTCACCTAGAAAAACCTAGGTATGAGCTCCCTCCAATGATTCCATCTATGGAGTGGAAATCCCTGGTGGAAGATGGAAAAGAGAAGGTCCTGAGAAAATCAGGAAAGATACCAGCAGCTGGAACAGGGAGGTATGCAATACATTCCAAAATGTAGTGGTAAGCCTTATTATTACTAGTTTTTATATCAATTTTGGTAGATTGGCTAATGTATTTAAAAACTTGATTAGGCTCTCAGACACATCTAAGGCCACCAAGGAAAGAATTGAAAAAATTAGCCAAGACAAGCTTGGGCCTGGTGGTTACTCCAACTTGGCGGCTTGATATGTAAGTATTGCAAAACCCGAATCCGCATCCAAATATCATACAAATTATTATTTTCATTTTGTTCTGGCAAAAAATGTAAAATTAATGACATCATGCAAATATGAAGGCTGACCGGTTCAAAGAATTTCCCAGTGTGGATTACATGAAGCTTGGATTCGAATAGGGCTTTGACGTCATTGTTGAACACCGAAGAAGCTTGTCTAGGCATACTTCATGATCTTCTGCTGATCCATCTAGTGTGCAGGTATGTAAAAACTGTATAGTTTAATGATAATTTATGAATGCTCATGCAATTTATTCCTTATAAATAAATTAACATAAATTATTTATTCCTTTTTGTGCAGGAAAGTAATGATCCCGTTCATGTTGAGGATGTACATGACCAACCAAACGAATATCATGCTTCGATTCCTAGTAATGAATTTATTAATGTGCTACTATTTTTTATAGACCATTGCAGATGATGAACATTAATTCTAATTCTACACAATTCAACTGCAGAGCATGTAGATGCAGATAACATTGAACAGGTTGGGCCTGTACAAGATCATGTTGAACATGCTGATGTGCCCATGGCAGGTAAAAACACACATTCGTAATGTTTTTTTAAATGAATTACTCGTATTTATCAAAATATAAATATATTAACGAAATATTTTGACATTATTGCAGAAATTCATCAACCCTCGCTAGAATTTCAACCTTGCGAGCAGACTAATAGGGAGACCGAGGATCAGATTCCGAAAGATGTGACTCTAACTAAATATTTAAAGACAAGAAAGGTAAAAAGGAAGTGACTAAACAAATTTTGAGTAATTCTTATTTATAATAAAAAACATTTCATGGTTTTTTCCTCTGTTTCGTGAATGAATGCTTTAATGAATGGTTTACTGATTTTTTTTTCTGCCATTGACTAAATGAATGGTTTAATGAATGATTTAATGAATGGTTTTTTCAGTTGTTGAATTATTGAATGGTTTAATGAATGATTTAAATAATGATTTAATGAAAGCATCTTTCAACTATTAAGTGAAATAATTTGCAGTAGATGCATTGTTATTTTCATTGTAGATGCATTGTTATTTGGATTGTGAAATAGTGAAATAAATTGTTATTTGTAAGTAGATGCATTGGGTTTGGGGAGTTGAGAGTGATGTGAGGGGGGGAGGGTCCATAAGAGCTTCCACCTTCACGTGGTTGGTCTTGTTTAGTAGAGAATATTAAATTATTCTCGAAACAGAGAGGAGCTCAATGAATGGTAAGGAATAATACATTAAAAAAACATCTATTTCTATTATTTTAGTGTATAATTTTCACTATTGCTATTTGACTCCTCCATTGGAACTTGTTATAGATAGCGTTGAGAAACATTTCCATAGTTAAGAGGCAAGAAATGGCATTTTGATGAGATCGATGGCCTTATATACATAGTGTTTTTGGTTATCCCTGTTTTATCAGGTGATCTATTCTTAATAATTAATTTACTTGAATAGTTGAATAGTGTTGTAATTTACATTGTAATAGAATTGTATTTATTTAGATTGGTTTTGTTATTTTCATAAACAAACATAAATTTATTTGATGGGTCCTAACATGAAACTATTGCAACAAGAAAAAATATGAAGTATGTTGAATGATGTTTTGAAAGGTAAAGCATAAGAAGATAGTGTGAAGATCCACAAATCAAGGTATAATTATGTTTTCGTTTGTTTGATTGAGCTGTGTATTGGGTATTTATGCATGTGCACACACATACATTTAATTGATGATGATGATTACCATACATTGAGGAGAACTTTGTTCTATCTGATATAAACAATTACCTTAAATAGTTTGATTTATCAGGATAACTGGCCCCTTGGTAATACTTTACCAATTCCATATAGCTATGAATTCCATATGTACATGAAAATATATGGGAAATGGCCATTTGTCATCGTACATATGGATATGAATTACATTTTATCCATTCGTCATATTGTTTGAACATTGAATCACCCAAGTAAAACTTATATGCATGTGCATGACATTGAATTGAAGGATCATAAGAGGGCACACTATTTTCTTTGTGGGTGAGTCATGTTTTCTTTCTTTTATTTTAAATCTAAATTCTAAATAAGGGATTATTTTTGCATTTCAAATTACACCACGATATCTTCCACTTGTACCCACGTCCTCCATAAAGAAATGATGGGTGATGACAAGTAGAAGCAAACCCCAACCTCCAAAACCCCATAAGATGCAATGTTTCACCTTGTCCACAAAGTTGTCCAAGAGAAGGCCTATCCAAACTGAAAGGAAACCTAAACTTATGTTGTGTCTCCCCTAAGTCACCTTCAAGAAATATGCCCCTCCAATGATATTCATATAACAACAAAAAAACAACTTCTAAGAGATATCGGTCTCTATATATCCAATGAAGTGATCCAATACTCAATTAATATAGAAACAAGGCCTTCGTTCAGTGAAAAGTATCCTCCAAGGCCGAGCGCTTACTAAAAGAATACTTTCAATGGTGTCCTCAATCCTATGTAGACATAGTTGAAATACCTCGTAAATGGAACTGGATTCCTCTAAGGAAGACTTATGTGGATTGGATAAACATTTTTAAGCCTCATGTGATATATAGAGGAGCCTTTATAACACATAAATGTTGCCATACCTCTTCACTGCTGAGTTTTTTTTTCCTAGATTGTACCTTCATTATGCTAGGAAAGGTGCACAAAACTCTTGAAACATGAGTCAAAGGTGGATTAGTCCTCAATGAAAGTGAATACAAGCCAGTAGGGCCAACGCCTCTGAAAAATTCACCCTACAATGCTTAAAAGTCAACATAATATCCCATGTGAGCTTCCTAGAAATGATAATGTTGAAGTGCTACTGTTGATTCGACGCCAAGAGACAGTTCTTTGCTGCTACAATATGCCCAAGGACACTTTAATACTATTGTTCTTTACACATATCTCACCCAAACATGGTATTTTGAAACCTATTGTTGTGTTATACCCATTAATTTCCCCTAGGTTTCAAGGTTTAGATCCATTCTCATCAATACATCTTCCCAAAACTGGATTACCGCTCACTAGGAGGTCAAATAGGGCTGAGAAATGATTTTAAGGACTAGTATGTGCCCAACAACATGGATATTTAGGTCCATTATTATTTTTCATTACACCAGACTTCCCATAGACATAGATTTACTTCTCTAATATCCACAAACTCTACCCAAAACAAGCTCAAAGTCATATCAGACTTTATAGATATCATTGTTTATTATTGATACTTATTATAAAAATTTCCCATGAGTGATATATTTTCTATTTTGTCTTGGGGGGGGATGATAAAGATGTTGATGCTCACTTTCTTGAATTGTGTGGTGTTCTCCAGGTTGAATTCCTTTGAAACTACAAGGAAACAGGAATATAGATGGGAGGTTTGCGAATTGTCACAAAACATGGCAAAGTATAGAGGCAAAGGTATGTGGTCAATCCCAGAATCCCTTATTTCATTTTATTTGTTTACCCATATATTTCGTTGCATCGTAAGCAAATATTAATTTTCAGTTTCAAAACTCCCCTACTATTAAATTTCTAATCAACAGCTTCCGTTGTAGGACAACAAAATTAAATGTAGGCATTTCATTACAAGAAATATGATAGGCATTTGAGTTTGATGGGAATATGGAAGGTCAAAAGATAGAAAAAGTTAGATAGACTTGTGAGAAAAATGGAATTTGAAGCGTTGTTTCCCTATCATTCCACATTCAAAAATGTATATGCTCTGAGTATATTGTTATCTGCCAAATTTTATCTTTCTCCACTTTTCTAGGTCATGATGATACAACCTCTTATCTTAGATAAAACGCATCCCATTAGCCTTCCAAGGATTTCCATGCCCTTGTCACTGCTTACCTTTTTTACAGATGCAATAGTTTCATAATTTGTTTCTTAATCTCATATCTTGTTCAACTTTCATGTATGATTGTGTAGTGGAAAACCTATGTTTATATTTGTGCTTATCCCTGTAGGTTGTGAGTTGGGCATGGTGCACATTGGTATTTTCAGTTTCCATTGTAACTTCCCCCCCCCAACATCACTATGCACTTTATTACTCATAATTTCTAATTTGTTACAAAGTCTTCTTTGTGAAAATATTTTATTAGGAATTTATATCTTTCTTTATTACTTCCAACTTATCACCGAAATTAAAGTGGTAACTTAGAGAAAACATCTCAAATCTGGAATACAAAAGAAGAATAATTGCATTGATAATTATGGCAACAAAGTATTGAGATCTGCTTGAAAATATAAATATTTATTTGATACTTTATTTCTGGAAGGCATTGTTTGAATGCTTAAGTTATAAAAACTGTTTATTTTTGTTATTTTCAGGCAATCTTCCGGAGGTATCCACGGCCTAAAAAAAATTATCAGTCATTTTCACTGATTGACAATGATAGATCATTAGATTTGGTATGACATATTTTCGCTAAAAGCAGCAGTTTCATATTTGTTGGAATAAAAAACATTAACATGGAATCCAATTTGAACTTTGCATAACATCTAGAATGTTCCAAGTATTTATTCTTCAACAGATACAGTACCTTTTTCTGATTTTTTCTTCATGTACAAAATTTAGATTTTTGAAGTTTGTTTTTAAGGGGTAATTTTACTCACGCACAACTAAGGGCATGCTATTTTTTTTATTTCAAATTTGCAAGGATAAAGATGAAGCAGAAGTTTGGTTTCTGGGGCTTAAAGCACTGATCTCACGTGGTCAGCATATAAAATGGAAAACAAACTCAAAAAGTGATGGAGCATCATCATCTGAAACGAACTATCCTATTACTTACACTAGAAGAAATTCCCCTCTGAACTCCCCATTTGGTAGTGCAGACAGTATACAGAAGGTACAAAATGACCACTTGGGACTTTGAAATAGTCCTTTGTCAAACTTTGATTGTTAATTTCCAAGTAGGAATCAATATGTTTTTCTTTCTCAAGCAGTTTTTAGATCAGTAGATACAATGTTTCATCGTGCTATATGTTGTTGACATTTAGTCAACATTTGTCTGTTGGAGTGGCATTTGTTCCCTTGTTAGTTTAGGATTATGGAGACATGCACCAAAGTCAGAGTCCTTACTGGAGTCCTCCTCAACATGGTTTAGAGAAGGCTTTTTCTGATGGGATATTGTATGTTGTGCCACCAAAACATTTCTTTCGGTCTAATTCTGTTGGAGGTTCTCTTCATTCAGTGTCATCAGAAGCGGGTTCAGACAGTATAAATGGACATACAAGAGTAGCAACAATGGATGCTTTTAGAATTATTCTGTCTAGTGCGGTAATTTCATCAAGCCAAGGTTCAGTTCAAGATGATGGGGATGCCTTGGGATATGTAAAAAAGCTATTTGAAGATGTAAAAAATTTAGATGTGAATACTAATGTAAAAAACTAGTTCTAGAGAGTATACTAATGTGCATCAAGTCTTCATCCCGGGATCCCATGTGGCCAGCAGGCCTTGAAATACTTTCATTGTCAGAAGACTTCCCTTCCTTCAAAAATCCATCCACCTCTAAAGTGATTTTGCTATCATTTTCAATTGTAGTTCCAAGTTCAATGCCTTGGGATGAATCATTTGATTTTCTACTTGTTAATTTTTCCTAGGAAAAGTACCAGTGGTTAACAGTCTAACTTGGCGTGGTATGCTTGCACCGTGCCCATTTCCACTAAATACCAAATCTTAGTTTTTGAACTTCTATGTTGCTATAAGACTACAATTCGTATCCACAATAATTCTTTATTCTCTTGGGAAAGGAGAATATCTCAAGAGAGTTAAAAGAATTTTTCCTTTTTGTCTAAAAATATCTTCTTCAATTATTCCCACAGCCAAATAATTAAATAAAGAGGGATCTAACCATCCTGTTATCCCTTCATTGTAAAAGTCTTTACTTTTGTCAAATCATAATCTTTAGGATTAAATTTAGTTGTCGAATGTGTGGTTCCTGTGACCTGGGCCTCTCCATATTCCAGGCGTTTACTTCATCACTTGGTTGATGAAATGTTCAGAACTAGTATTCTCCATACATAACTAGTTAAGTTATAAAAAATATCTCTATTTTTTTTTCGAATAAATGAAGTTATAACAAAAATTGTTTAACTCACTTTATATGTAAGAGTGATTTTTTCCTTCCAAATTTCTTTTGTTGAATTTGAACATGAACCACATGAATTTGATAGTAAACTAGAAGAAAAAGAAAGCATGGTAAAATAGTGAAGTTTGTATGTTCTAGTTGTCCTTTCTGCATGGAAAGTTGAGGCAATTGAATTCAATTTTCCATGATTTTTAGGCATGGAATTTTTTTTTCTCACATTCTGAAATGATATTTGCATTTTTGCTAATGATCTTAATGTTAAGTTTTAGACATTGAAACTTCCTTAATGGGGGTATCTTCAGGCATAATTTTAAAATTTGTATCTGTTAAGTGATATTGACACTTCCAATTTTATCTTAAATTTGTTTTTCATTTTCTAAAGACTCTTTTTCATTTTTTCTGGAACTGGAGAAAAGCTTGATCCAACAAGCATGGCATTGTGAACACATAATCCACTGTTGGTATTTTTATTTAACTTTGATGTTGGAAAAGGTAAATTGGGTAGAGTTCGTCACCACGAGCCTACTTCAAGTGCTTCATTGTTATCCTTTTGGTGATCAAGTGTGCTCATCACCTTTATTCATAATTGCCCAAGTGTCTGCTTAGGCTGTATGTAGTATATATTTGAAATATGAGAACAATGTTCACAGATTCCTGAGATTAATATAATTCCAGAGGCATTAAAATAACTTTCAAACTCCCTCAATGACATGTACCCCTTGGTAAATCAATTCCTTGATCAATCATAAACATAATTATTAGGTACCATTTGTTTAGGTTGTTTCTCATCCTCTACCTACAGTGGATTTTAAGCATTCCATTTTATACCTCCTAGCTTTTCTTTGCATGTATAGAATTAGATGGGTTTTAGTGTCTGATGAAAATAGCCTAGCTTCAAGGTTCTTTCCCAAGGAAAAAATGTTTTTATTGAAGAAATCCCATTTACAGCCATGACTTTTGGTGGTGTTGATCTTAATCACTTCAAGGGTAAACATCAATATGCTCTTGTTACTCGAAAGGGTTACTGGAAGGTATGTAATAGAATCATGTTAGTTTTCCAGGATTAAGATTGACTGTATTTAAGGATAAACACATGCATACCATGTTCTTTGTATGAGTCATAGTTACTAGTAGGTATGTCATGGTATTATTCTACTCTAATAAATCGATTTTGCTATTTCCTTCAGTTTGACATGGGAGACTTCCTCATTGATGATCAATCAACAGGTCAGCATACAGTCCATCTTATTCAATTGGGAAAAGGAATGCTTCTTAAGGAATCTTATGAAAATATTGATGCCATTTTATGAACATTTAGCTGCAGGTTTCTGTGCTGGAGGTTGTGTTTCTATTGCAGATTCTGGAACTTCTTTGCTAGCTGGTCCATTGGTAAAGCTTGCATACCTTTGATCTTTTGGAAATTTCTTGTATAAGTTAGTGGTGTTTTCTAGCTTTGTGCATGATAAAAGAATATAAACCACAGGGGTGTGGCACATATGATGCTTGTATGCTCAAGCAATCAACGAATGATCAATAATGCTCATTTGATAAATTGATATGTTATATTTGTAGTATGAAAGATATATAGTTGAACCCTCATGAAACAACATGAAGCCCTCAAGAATGATCGAAAGGTATCACACACAAAACAAATCTCTTAGTATATTTGTTTTGATCAGCCATATCTTGATCACCTCGACATATTGGGCATAATATATTCATGAATTTTACCGTTTATATTGTGTCTATCAGTGTAATTACTTCTTTAGATTATCATGATGTTGGGGCCACTTGCTAGCAATCATTATTTCAAAATCAATAAGGAAAACCTATACTTCTGATATAGATCTCCCATATGTCGCAGACAATAACATGAATAGGATTTTTTGCATAAGTTTGGTTCATTGTATTTGTGTGATAAAAGTTTGATGGTTATATCCATAGATTATCATGATAGATTTCTACCATATATTATCAAGTTTGTAAAATTTATTTCAAAGATAGATTTCTACCAGCCATCTTTGAGAATTTGAATTAAAAGAGTAGAAAATAAGTGTACAATATCATTTACTTTAGAGAAATTTACTCTGCTAGGTTTGATGTTTAGGGGAACTTGTCATCTACCTTGTGTACATAGGAATAAATTAGCTTGGAAAAAGGATGAAGAGGAGGATTTGAAGGTGGAACTTCTTGCAATGAAAACTTCATTTTAAATTTTTATGTATATTTTTACTAGTAAACACTTTGATTGCATATCCATGGATCACTGGCTCATTTTGAGGGAAGTTTTTCTTCACAAAGAAAACTATGCAGATATTTCCAATGAGATAAACCAATGTAATCCCATGGAAATGGATATTGGAACATGGGAAAGTGATACTTGACAAGTTGTGTATGCCATTTGACTCGAAGGATAAATGGTGTAATATGAATAAAAGTAAACTGGTGAATGGCAATCTTTCAATTTTTTTTTGTTAATTACAAACTGGGCGTTGCTTTTCCGACAGTCATTGGAGGATTTTTGACACTTTTGTTTAAGCTCTGACACTTTTAGCAGTCGGTTGGCCGATGTAAGACCGTCGAATATTCAACGCCTTCCCAAAGACACCCGACGGGTCTGCCATGCCTTCGACACTTAAGCCCATCGAAATTCCGACTCTCCACCCATTGGTTAACCGACGATTAAGTGTTAGACATGCGACGATTTATGAAAGTTTTTGTGACACTTTCAGACAGAAATATGTCGAATATTCGACACCATGGTGTCGGTTAAGTGTCATACATGCGACGATTTATGCAACTTTTTGTGACACTTTCAGACAGACAAATGTCAAATATTTGACACTGTGGTGTCATCATATCTTCGACAGGAATTGACAAGATGTTGAATATCCGACGTTATACCACCGATGGCAAAAAAAATGCCGATGTCGAATAACCAATAGGGAAGTGTCGAATTTCAGACATGCAAGCTGTCTTTTTGGGGGCTCAATTTCTATTATGATGCCTTATGGGCCCACTTTGTGGTGTTATCTATCTAATGAATATAAAAACAAGTGGGGTTTCTAAAGGCAGCAAGTCCCTGCCTTTAGCATTAGATATAATCAGTTGGATGATGGATGCATGTCAAGCCTGGAATTAACTATTGTCAGTCGCCAATCATCAGATGTCCATGCTCTGGGTATACTTTATGTCCTTTATATTCTTTCCACTCAGGAGTTATTCCTATCCTCGGCCTCATATTTGCAGAAAGTATGCCACGTCAGTAGGCCTTGGATTTGATGTCTGTGATCACCTCAATTTCCATGTACTTTGCATGCCTGCAGACTGATTGACAGTAACACAAGGGATCAATTGAAGTCAAAATTTCTTCGATAATGATGAAAACCATGATATATTTAGGAGGTAGCTTCGAGAGTAGCCAGGAGGGATTCAAATAAAATGCTCCCTCTCCTGGTCGAGCATGTTTTCACTTCCAAGCACACGTGCATTTAATAAATCAAAATTTCATTTATCCAGGTTCATAGGGACATATTATGATCTATGTTTCATAACTCTATTTGTTCAATAGGAAACTAGAGTAATTTGTAATGTTCCCTTCGCTTTGGGCTGGGCCAACCCTTCTAATGCTTAAAAGGAAGTTATTTCATTAAAACTCCTTATATATAGTTGATCCGATTATTGAGACTGAATTGCCCCGATGTGGATATTGAAAGGTTCATTGGATAACTTACTTATAAGAACCTTTAGGTATAAATAAAACACTTTTATGATTAGCATGGAAGGAAAAAATGAACTTAATAGTAATATTTTGTATTTGGATAGGATTTCTGTTGGTTTTGTCAGAAGGGGCTTGCTTCTCAAAATTCAAACTTATACAATGGTTGTTGGGCCTATATTAATTTGTTTTCTCATATGAAAAAATGCCTCCATTAGCATAAAAAGAACAATGTAACCTACCTTACCTGGATGGGCTGAACTTATTCTGAGGTTAGAAATCAAATTACGACAATGCTTTTCTAAAAACTTATTTCTTGTATTAAAAGGGAAGAGGCAGTTGCATAGTGTAGTAATGCCACCTACCATCCTCCTCCCGAACTAGTCTATTGAGTAAATCATTTTTGCTTCAGTTGTGTAATTGAATTGAGTCACGTTAATGTAAGATATGAAGTTTTAGATATGTAAGATATGAAGTGTAATTGAATTGAGTCATCTTAACAATGATAACGTGGCATATTAGAGGGAATAACAAACACCATGCAAAAGTCATTATGGAAAATGACAAGAGGCATGAAGGAAGACCAAATCCAACGACAAATGTAGAGACGTCAATTCTATAGTGGCAAATGCAAAAGAATGTGAGTACAGCCATGTCGATTGAAAGGACAGATTATTTATGTTTTAGAAACCCAACTAAGATTGTTTTCTTCCCGCTATATTGGTCCTGAGTAGCATTAAAACATACTCGTTGAGATCAAGATGTCATTCATTAATTTGTATCATAGTAGTCCACTCTCACCAATTTCACAGTGTATTTGATGCCATTATTTGGCCTTTTTCATGCGCCCTTCTTGTCACGCCACCATATATATTGAACTTTGAAGCGTTCGCAAAATCAAAGTATTCCACCTTCATGTTTTTCATATCTTTGTTGTGTTCTATAGCACCAGAAAAAAAATTCTTATATACAGGGGATTAATTCATTAAGTGGAAATGGAGAATCAAGTGCCAACATGTAAATTTCGTCCGTTGGGAACAACAAAAGCCAGTTGGTGCAGAGCTTTTGATGGAGGTACAGGCACCTGCATTACATGTATTCTCTTGCCCAAATCCATAGGAGTTGAGAATATTTCTCTGATGACATATTTTTCAAAATACGATCAATGGAATTAAACGTTTTGGGCTTTCCCAGTGACTAAGAACATATTAGTGACTGGGTCTATTGGTTTTCTCGGAAAAAGTATTTCAAGAATACTGTTATTCTTATAAAAATACATATATTTGTTTTCCATGATAATGAAATTAATTGTTGTTCACTTGTTGTAGTTTTCATCGAGAAAATATTACGTTCACAACCCGGGATTGGTCGTGTTTTTGTTTTGGTAAGGGAGAAAGATGCGGAATCTACCAAAATACGATTTAAAATGGAGGTAAGAATTCTCACTATTTTTCCTACTCATAGATAGCTTAATCCTCCATGTATGAATGAAGTCATTTCTTGGCTATGAATGATACGTTATGAGACTCGAGTTGTTCAAAGTTTTGAGGGAACAAAATGGAGACAACTTTGAAAGCTTCGTATTTGAAAAAGTTGTTATTCTGCTATAGTAAAACCCATATTTTTTTATCTGCAATTGAAGATGTAAAATGAAAATTTGGATGAAATATATGTAACTAAAAATATTCATATTATAAATGAATTTAGTATGTTACCACTATTTTTTGAGAGGTAATTACCATTGTTTTCTTAGCTAAATATCTGGCCACACAGAAAACACTATCAAGAATCATTGTAACTCCACACTCCGATGTTGCTACCACGGTGACAAGCAGCAGACCAACGGGTTAGTGGGAAAGGATGCACCAGTAGTTGCAGCGCTAATGACAATCTTGGAGATGTTGAGGTCGAATCTAGTCGGCTTAAGAGGCTAAATTTTGTTGAATCTCCTTCTAGTTCTTATAATAATAATAATAATAATAATAATAGTATAGTAACTGGTCACCGGGCCATAGCTTCACCATCTGGTTCCACGGAAATCTGTTTTTAATTTCTACGAAGCTATGAAAATGCAAGAGGAAGCCTCTACTTTTGTTTCTGTTTCTGGGTCAGCTAATAGCAGTGGTGAATGTAGTCCCATAGAACATAGCTCTGAGATGAAATCTTCAAATATTTAGGCTTTCCAACAGCCATCTTTTCAAAATTCAAACACCCGAAGAAGGTGAATTTAAGGTATGTAGATTCAAGTGCAGTTAATCAATACACACCCAAATGACTTGCAACAAGTGTAGTATATTTTTATTTCATTAAATTCACCCTGGAATGACATAAATTGACAAATATCAAAGCAGTAAAAACCTGATTTGATGTATTGCATCAGCAGGACTTGATAGAGTCAGAAGGTGATTGGAACATGCATATTCCACATATGTAGAACCAAAACTATTTCGATGAAATGAAGAAATACCTGTTTTCTCTGTTAATGGTTCCCCCACCCTAAAGCAATAAAAATGTCAACGATAACAAAGAAAAATCATTTGTGGATACCATCTGAGATTGCTGCTCATATTAGTATGTTATTGTGGATACTACCTCCCAAATGGAAATTGTATGCAATGCTGGTCTATCGCTCATGGTAATTATCCTCTATGCATCAGTCTTGCTTAATCTTTCTTAATATGCATGAAGCCGATGAGGCGGTGGGGTAGTGCATGAATAGGGAAAGGCAATGGGGTGGTGGCTTCTTGATAGTTGTAATATGTGAGGGTGTTAATGAAAATAGTTTCATAACATTAAATGTTTTGAAGTAATGTTAAGTGACCCATAGCATTAGTTTAGTTGATCTCACTTGAAACAGTGGAAACACAAGAAACTTAGGACATAAAGGCTAATAAAAATATCTCTGCCTTGAAAAGAAGCCAAATAAGACCTCCAATTTGTTGATTAGGGGATGAAACATTTGGTTGTTATTTGATTGGTTCATGAAAATGATTCTTGGTTGATAAAAAGGCAGCTAGAAAGTCATGTTTACAACTTAGGACAATTTTTTAAAACATGTTTTGGTTGGTGTGCTGAATAATGGAAATGGCAGCAAGCTGATTATAGGTGTCTCTGCTAGTTGGGAAGGGACTAATAACAAGTTTACTACTCATAGTAATATCCCATAATTGATATTTTTTTCGACATAAATATTGTCCTTCTAACGATGCATCTATGTTGTAAAAAATCTTGCATGCATAACATTTGTGACAATGGTGGTTTATAAGGCATTGCTTACACAAAAATATTTGCCATTTTGAAAGGAAATTTTAAAGTACAAATCCTTAGGTTAGTGTGGTAGCATCCTCCCAAGATCCTACCTCACTCTAATACTATTATTGTTGGTGATTTAAGCATCATACCTTGTGAGTCTTTTTTAACTTGTCGTTGTTATTAATGTATTGTCTATGATCCTTGTAAATCTTCTTATATAGTTTTATATTTCATGATTAAGATTACTTTCCACATTATTTTTTTTAAATTGTAAAAAGGTACACAAATAAGTAGGTGGTTATCTTTTTCATCACAAACCAAACTTAATTTGATCCATTATCTTTTTTATATTTTTAATGTGTCTTAAATTCGAAAGAGACATTTCGAGCAAGAACCTCCTCATCTTCAAGGAAGTAAACCAACAAAAGGTTTATGAAGAATTCATTTTGATATATGTTGAGATGCAAAGAGAGGGAATATAAATATAAAGTCGTATGAAAAAATGTCTCCATTAGTTTGATGTTTCGAAGATCAATAGTTTAAGGAGGTGGTTAGGTTAATTTAATAATTTACTTCTCCCTTCTTATTTTTGAAAATGATTTTTTTATTATCACTTAGGAGTGACGTTTCTTAATCTCAAAATACTATGCAGTGTAGTTGATTTACCTTATTCCAGGAAGATCCTATCAATTGAGCTGTAGGTAGGAGGTATATTTATATCATCAAAATTTATTTTTTTCTTGGATTTTAAAAAAAAAATTGTATAAATGTAAGTGGATATATATTTCTTTCATTTCAAAAACACATATTTTTTCTATTCAAAAAGATTGAAGAAAACTTCATTTGCATAACATGTCACATAGTGATATCACCTTAACTTTACTATTTAACCTCAACAACTTTATTTTAAACAAATTCAAACTTATTTTTCTAAAAAAAATATTTTATTTAAAAAAAATCCTAATTAAACTAATACTCTATGAAGTTTAAAATGGTATAGTTATACTATAAGGAAACTTAGTAATGAAAGTCAATATATAACCTTGAATTGAAAAAGGAATAGCAAATATTAATGTTTAGAAATGCATGCACCTTATGAATAAAAGAATCACTTTTCCCCATATAATATTTATTAGTCCTTTCCAAGAGTAGTGTGGATTATTGAAATTGCTATGGGAAAATGTATTAGTCTGGGAATGATTTGCAAGGAATTTTAACCTAGATTTTTCTAGAGAATTTCTATTGGAACTTATTGTTACACCTGAAATTAGTAGCTATGCTCAATCCCCTAAAGTGGCATGGCCTAGACATCTGTTTGGGAGATTGTTTTCCAGTTTTGGGATGTCTGATGCACCTTGTCTATTGACATAGGGTGTCAACCCTTCCTAACACCTTGTTCCTACTAACATAGTACGTCGATGACACTCCTAAACTCAATACAAAGAGCACCAATGCAACTTTCCTATATGCAGAGAGCATTAGTGCTGTCAAAAAGGGGAAAAAAGGGGATTTCGAGAACCTTATAGATGAAATTCCTCGTGGAGGTTGATCCCAACTGCTTGGAATAGTTAGCACTCGAGATCCTAACCCCTAGGTATCATTCCCTACTTTCCTCCCAAAATATCTCAAGCCCTTTGAGCTTCCTTTGGCCTATTTATACAAGATTCCTCTCATGAGTGAGGGGGGGTACCAAGATAGAATATTTATGTTATTGGAATCATAGCTGGTATAGGAGGAAAGAGAGTGTGATTGTGAGGGAGGCTTGCAAAACTTGTAGAGTGTGTGTAAGGGTGATGTCAAAGACATTATGAGAACGAGGCTTCAACGTCAAGGCTTCATTTGTAGCTTCTTATTCTTATGTTATTAATACAAAGATGTTCCCCTTTTTTGTGAACGATTTGTGTGAATCTCAATTGTTCATTACTTTTCTCCTTTACTATTAGTATAGGTATTTGGATTGTCTTGTTGATTTCACCATTTTGTCTTGTTCTTCATGTTCTTTGCAAGTACATTTGATCACGAAGGATCTGTAAGGTAAGGACAACATTCAACACTGAGGTAAGGAAATATTAACATTCAAGTAGTTCAATTATCTACGATAAGGATGCATTGCTATGGATTTTTTGTTCTAGATTTGCCCCATGCATACTAGGGGAATGATATTTGTCCGCACTGATCAAATATTCTCGTTAACAAAACTGGCGACCATACTAGGGAAACTCTACTAATCGGATCTGTGAATTTTGATCTTGCTTTTTTATTACAAGATTATTAAGTTTTCTCTCTTATTTATTTAAAGATCTAAGATGAGTAGTCCGCCTTACTTCACCCTCATTTTCTTTCTTTGGTCCGTGTATTTACTTACCATAATTCTAGTTTGATTCACATTGGACTATCCTTAAGGTTATTTCATTGTTTTGGTTTCTAGATCTGTCGATGCACCTGGGTGTGTTTGACAGAGCATTGGAGTGCTCCTGACACCTATTTTTCACTGTCAAGTAGCGTCATCGACGCCTTCTTCCCACACTCAAAAAGCATCGTTGTCGTTGTTGATAAATAAGTAAAGTACACCGACCATTGTACAATGCTCTGATTCTACCCTATAGAATGCATCACGGTAGGATTTCTCCAAATATAGAACTTTTTATTTCAAAAAAAATTCTTTCTGATTGGGTTTAGTCAATCTGATTTTCTACTCATTGACAGGTCTTATTGTGTGTGTTTATCCTGAGTGTATTTTTCCAATATAGATATCGAAAAGTTTTCTTAGTAGAACATCTGAAACTGAATAGTTTTGTGTGAAAATCAAGTTTTGGGTGTATGGTTTGTGTGAATAATCCATTAGAATCTCTTTACAAATATTTGGATAGGAAAAATAGTATAGTTTTTGCACTTTTGTAGTGTAAATTTTTAAATTTCTTTGTTAAAAATTATATAAAAAAACAAAAGAAAAATTTTCTTGCTTGCTTTTGGTTTGGTTAAATCATTAGAAGTGTTTTATTTTTTAACATTGATTAAGAAAAATAGACATTTGTGCATTACGAATCCTTTTTCCTTTTTACATTATAGAGATTTTAAATGGTAGCTTCATAGTTTTTGCTTGTCTGAAAGTATTTCGAGGAATGAGTTGTTTGGATCTCATAGTTTTTGTTTCATAATTTGAAAAGAAAGAACCTCTCACTTACTCTAGATATATTTCAAAAATAAAATTGCAAGGGAATATATATAATTTAACCTTGCAATATCCTCATATTCCACAAACATTCACTAGCCATCAAGATAAAATTGAAAGGTATCTTAGGTTAAAATTCTTAGTAATTTGAGTGATAGGTTAGAAGACATGTTTCAACATCTATAAACATAGGAGTTGTCATTTATTTTCTTGCACTACATCCTAGGGATCACGCGGTTCTTCCACGTAACAATAGGTATATCAAGTGACTTTTCATGTACCCTCGAGGTATATCGAACAGTTCTCCACATACTAGATAGTATATCAGAAGGCCCCTTTTGAATAGTTGTGCATCATAAAGCACTAACACATACTTGACCTCCCACGTACCTTCTGTATATAAGGATACCCTTCTAGGAAGCGACACAAACTGAGAAAATCCTTTTGGATGTCTTGTTGAAGAAATACATTGAGAACAACACTCGAGGAGCTACTACGCACGTGTCATTGAGGTAGTTGGGTATTTAGGAAAGAGTACGGTACCAATCCTCCTTGTCACATTATACTGTTGGACCCTGTGGTATATCGCGAGTTGCGACAACTTGACAATCCTATTGAGGTTACAACATTTTTAGCCTCTCTTTTCACTTAAGTTTGCTTGGGACCTTAGCTTGCATAGGATTTTTTGTGTGTGATTTTTATGAAAAGTAAATATTTAGAGTATAAGTGTTTAACCATCATTCTGATGAACCACCTATGAGGATATCTCACAAATTGTAGGGTTTACCACCTGAATTTCGTCCCACCATGGAAGAAAGACAAGGGGTGACCATGGACAACCCTGCCACGATTCATCCTTCTGTAGAGGGTGTTTTGATTATTGAACCAGGAGAAGATTATTCTTCTTTGGATAATCCACGTTCTTCTACTCCAGTATTGGTACAAATTCCACCTTCACATGATTCAACATTTCATTTCTCCATAGAAGGCAATTCTGGTGCACAATAAGATCAGGTTTTCCATAAGTACATAGTATGTTGATGAAGTGGAGGTAGATGTAGTACCCATGTATGTTTGTGATGTAGTGTTTGGAAGCACCTACATGTATATGATGGATGCAATATTCATGAGGATATCCAACCAATACCTCTTGATAAGGGATGGTAAGTCCTTCATCATTAATGTTCAGAAAGGCAAACTAAAGATCTCTCTAGTAAGTTCCAAGTAAGTGAAAAAGTTGATCAGTTCAACTAGTAAGTTTTTATTTCTTTTATTAAGACAAAATCAACAAGAAGGTGAATAAGTAAAAGTGAAGGAATACCTAGAGGGATGTGCCAAAGAGAAGAAACAACAGTTGGAGAGAATTTTTTAAGAAAACAAAGAATTGTTCCAAGATCCTAAGGGGATACCTCCTAAGAGAGACGTGGAGAATGAGATACAATTATTGATGGATTCTCCATTGCCAAACATCAGACTATATAGATAATGTATCATAGAGGTGGGTGAAGTGAAGAAGAAGCTGCAAATTTTTATGGAGTAGGGAATGATCCAACCAAGCACCTCACCTTGTGGTTCAACTATAATCATAGTACCCAAGAAGGATGGGACTTGGAGGATGTGTATCAACTACAAATCCTTGAACATGTTCACAGTTAAGAATAGGTACCCTCTAGCCAAGATCGATGATCTGTTGGATAAGTTGGGTCATTCCAATTACTTCACCAAATTGGATCTCAAATTGGGATACCACCAAGTGCGAGTGAAGGAAGAAGACACATATAAGACCACCTTCAAGACTAGGCAAGGTCTATATGAACAGTTAGTAATGTCGTTTTTATGCAATACATTATCTACTTTTCTTCATTTGATGAATGTCATATTATGCCCTTTATTAGATTCATTTTTTTTATTGTATATAGATGGCATACTAGTTTATACCGATACCTAAGAAGAACACATCCCACATATCAAACAGGTGGTAGAGACTCTAAAAAAGCACCAGTTGCTTGCTAATTTGAAGAAATGTGAGTTTTCCTAGTAGTTCTTGGTTTATTTGGGGAAGTGATTAGTAGAGGAGAACTCAATATTGATACTGAAAATATGGAGGCCATCGCTAAGTGGCATACTACTACAAATATAATATAATTTAGGATATTTTTTAGGGAATCAAAATACATTTGAAAGTTCAAAGCTTCCTTTTTTATTGTGGTTGCACATATCCATTCCAGAACAACCAACAATAACAGGTTCTATTGGGGGGAGAATCAATAGAAATCCTTTGAAGAATTCAAGAAAAAGATCAGTCGGTCACTACTTATTTCATTTACTAATTTGAAGAAGCTTTTTGAATTGGAGACCAGTGCAAGTGGGTATTCCATGGGAGTGGTTATGATGCAACGAGGAAGGTCAATATGTTGTCATTCAAAAATGTTTCATTGGGGAATACTAAAATACATTACCTACAATAAGGAAATTTATGTACATGTTCAAGATATTAAGAAGTGGAAACACTATCTAATGGGAAAGGAGACCATCATTCACACCGATCACCAACCACTATAGTTTTACAAGCCTAGAGTAAGCTACAATATACTAGACATTATAAGTGGATGGGATTCTTACAACAATTCCATCTAATTATAAAGTATAAGGAGGGAAATACAAATAAGATGGAAGACATTCTCTCAATGTCACCTAAAACAAATATTACAACTTTGGTAACTCTTATGCACATGGAAAATTTTACCCATGATGCATACAAGGAGGAGTACACTGAAGATGAGGACTTCAAGGAGGTATCTTAGCAACTGCAAGGCCAATCCCACATAGAATAAGGTGACAACAAAAGATAATTTTCATATCCATGATGAGTTGTTGTACAATATGTACAAGTTATGTGTTCCTAAAGGTAAGAGATTGTATCTTATTACAGAGGCACACACCTCCAAATTTCATGGAATTTTCTTGTAGAGAAGACAATTGCAAACTTACAGAGGTGTGTTTAATGGCCTAGAATTCAAGAAAATGTAGCTCGATTTATCAAAGGATGCATATTTTTTTTGTACAAACAAACCCAACAATAGGAAGAAAGGTCTATACCACCCCTTACCTATTCCTATGATACCATGGGAGGGAATCTCCATGGATTTTATGGGGGGTCTTGCAATCACTAGGAAGGTACATGACTATTTATTTGTGGTAGTTGACAGATTAAACAAGATGTGCATTATTATGCCTTGTAAAAAGACCATTAAATGGAAATAAGCGAGAAACATGTTCTTTGAATAGGTCTCAATGCACTTTGGGATACCGTGGAGCATAATATTAGATAGAGATACCATATTTTTTAGTATATTTCGGACTAAAATCTGGGAAAAGATGGACAATAAGTTGAAGAGGTCCTCAAAATTCCATCCACAGATAAATGGACAGACATAAGTATTCAATGGGACTTTGGTAAAACTTTTTAGGGCTTACAATTAGAAGAATCTAAATACTTGGGATGAAAATGTGATCTACATCCAACACTCTTATAACAAAATAGTCCACACTTCCATTGGAAAGCCCCATTTTGAAACATTTTTTGGAAACTTGCCACCTTCAACTCTAGATATTGTTTATGGATAGCAAGGGGGAGAGAGGGAAGGAACCACAGGTGAAGCAAAAAAATATGAAAATTTCATTGATAAAATTAGGTAGATTCATTTACAAGTACAAGAGGCATTAAATAAATCATAAGAAAAAGTACAAGGCAAGACATGACCAACACAAGGTTGAGAAAAAATTCAAGGTGGGAGATAGAGTATGGTTTCACCTGAACAAGGAAAGACTACAGGATCCTGGTAAGAATATTAAGGCTCTAAAGTATGGACCTTTTAAGTTATTGGAGAAGGTGCAATTAAATTACTATAGACTCAGTATACCCCCATACATGCACATTTACTCTGTAGTGAATCAAGAACCTTCCATGTTGAATCAGGAACCTAAGAAGGTATTATCTTCTGTAGAGAACTTAGCACTAGAGGTTAAAGAAGGGTTAGTATAAGACACAATGTTATAGTAAAACTCCAAAACTACCAAAGAGGGAGATTATGAACTCTAGTGGGTGGGGTTGAAAGGACAACTTCACGAAAAGGATAAATGGTAATCCAATGAAAATGTAGAGGAAAAATTTCCTCACCTCATTGAGTAAAATATTTTGGGGATAAAAAATTCTCCATTGGATTTGGTTAATCATTTTGTTTAACATTTCCATGCATAAATCCCCTTTTATAACTGCAGAATCTTGGTTCTCGCAGTCTCCATAGGTATCTTGGGTGACACCTCACTTGCATCACAAGTGTTGCCGACGGAGCTATACTCTGTCGGGTCTGTGCCTTGGGTTTTGTTGGATGAGTAGGGAAAACTAAAACTAGGTTAGTGGAATCTAATCCAACAAATGGTTACGTAGTTGGGATTGGGATCATTGTGAAAGGGGCATGCTTTAGCACCCTATGAATCCAGATATCCAAGACTGGGTGGACTACAAAGCGAGAGGATTTGCACAAGAAGAAAGTAAGGGATCGCGACTAAATCCGACAGCATGGTTAGAAAGGTATACTTACTCAGAGATTCATGAAATTTCTATAGTGAGTCTCCTATTCTACTGCATGAATGGTTGGAGAAGCTAGAAACTCAGAGGAAATGTTTTCAAGGAGGAGAACCCACAGAGTGGACTCCTCAATTAATATAACAATTGGAAATAATCAGTAATCCTATCTCCAGGGTTGTCGAATTTCGGGTTGATAGCATTATGGAGGGATATATTCCTGAGATTGCAATCAATACTATCAAATAATACATTGATATAGAAAGGGAGTTCTTCCAAGAACCTCAAGGCCACTACCTGAAATCTTTAAAAATGTGGATAAAAATTTGGTATGTGAAAAAGGGATCCTAAGGATGGATTGGGATGAGTAAACCATCGCACATGGAAGGCCTGGATTATGTTGCAAGAAAGGCTTGGAAAATATGGAAAGAGTAAGTTTATATGTTCACAGGAGACAGTGAGAATGAGCTAGAGGGTTGCCTCCTAAGGAGTGGAAGAATATTTTGACTGGAAAAGAGAATAAGGGATACGGTGAGAACAAGAAGTTGCAATGTGACCGAAATAAGGGACTATCAGTTGGCACCACCTCTCGACAAAGAATATTGCAATGAAGAGGAGGAATATCGGTTTATCTCTGAAGATGACGAGGAAGCACCCGATCTAGAACAAGACTATGACATACCCACAACCACGTGTTCATCTCCAACATCTGAGGTAAGACCCAAAAGTGCGTCGAAGTGTGAATTTTCAAATCATAGTAATAGTAATAGTCAAGATAGTAGTTAGGGATTTCCTACTGGTGGGACATTTAATACAAATTCAATAATACCCCAAGTACACAAAATATCTGGGAGTGACATAAAGTTGCCTATATTCAATGGGAACGGGTTGGAAAACCCTGAGGAACATTGGTTCTTGTGTGAAGTTGTCTCGATAGTGATACATGTCCAGGATGAAGCTATAAAAAGAGCCTAGATGATCACAAATTTTAGAGGTCGTGCTCTTTATTGGTACATGAAATTTTTTCTGGTTCTCGCATGAATCCTTCAGAAGTCATTAGATCAGATCCGTACTAGATTGATATATGAATTCAAGAAACCCAAGTCTGAGTCAAATGTATCACAGAATTAAAAGAAATCAGGTAATTGTCGTCTGAGTTTATCTGGGACTTCGACCAAAGCCTTAATAATCTGATGGCTAAAGTGAGTTTCCAAATGTCTAATGTTCAACATAAATAATGGTTTGTTACCACAATGTTATTGCATATATGTGTTCCCTTGATGTAGCAGAAGATTGTATCCCAGAGAGAAGCTCTTGAGCTTTCTATGAAATTGGAAGCTTCACTAATTGGAGAAACTGGTGCGGGAATGATGCCAATTTAGTCGCAACTAGCTAATCTAATGTTGCAAATAAAATATATCAAGAAAGGAAAAGAAATTCAGGAGGAAGTTTGGTGTACAAGATGCAGAACTTAAGGCCATCATAAATATTCATGTCCAGCTTTCTTGAATTATCTTGCATCAGGAGCATCGAACCCAATAAATTCACAAGGAATTCCATGGTGTCGAATTTTCCAAACGAGAGGTCATCGATCGAAGGAATATTTGTATCTATAGAAGATAGTAAGCACACCTGCTAGCTTATATTGTAAATTGTGTCAATATGTGGGTCGTGCTGAGAAAGACTGTTGAGCATACTAGTTATTGCAGGTGAATACGGTTGACACCTATTTGATGAAAAATTATGAACATATACAAGTCAAGCGAGCTCATGCACAATACCCTAAACCAAGGGGGTGGTCCTTTTATAGGTCAAGGATGAGGACAAGGATTTTGTTGTGGTAGGGACCAAAGTATTTGTTATAATTGTTCACATTCGGGACATTTTTCCATAGATTGCACTAATCCTACGTCAACATGTTCATATTTTAAAGCATTGGACCACACTGTTGAAGAGTGCCCGCAATTGATTGCTATATAGCAGGCCAAAATCATGGGAAACTAGAACCAACCTCCCAATGCAAACCAAAATATTCAAAAGATTTATGTTGAACCTCGGGAGCCTAATATTCTTGTTGTAATAAGAGGAGGTGTTGTGACTAGAGGAGATCAAGGAACACCATGGGTAAATCCAAGAGTTCGACCATTGAAACAAAAGAAAGTGTCATTCAATGTCCAGAAAGAAAAGGGGGTCTTATTTGATGCATGTGATGATTTCATTGACATAAATCATGCGTCGACATCTACTAATCTCCCAGTACTGGATGATGGAATGATCCTGGAAATGCCCATAAGTTTTAATCAGTCATTCCAAAGAAAATAGACGGAGAAGGTAAGCAAGTTGAAGAAATTCTTTAAGAGTTGTTTAGCGATTATAGAAGATAAGGATGTGTTAGTGGAACTATCGGCTCTAGTAGAAGAACCTCAGCTAGGTATGTGACTAGTGAAAAAAGTTAACCATATTGGTAAAATATTGAATATTGGTCGAGAGTTACGAATGAATGATCATATAGGTGACTATGATATGGATTGTATCATACTGGATTTGGGGTCAGATCTTAATATTATAACAAGACAAACATGGGAAATCATGGGAAATTTGGGACTGGTATGGTATCCTATTCAATTATGGTTAGCCAACCAGTTGAAGGTCTTTCCTCTTGGTCAACTACCACAGGTTCCTGTCGAAGTGGTAGGACTCTGCTAATTTTGAATTCATAGATATTGTCGATGATACAAATATGTATCCCTCACTTATGGGGATTGACTGGGATATCAACAATCAAACAGTCATAAATTTCAAAAAGAGAATACTATTATTTGAAGATACAGAACTATGGGTGGTCACTCCAATTGATCCTTTGGAAGGAAAGAGATATTTTGAGCAAGTAAATAGCGAAGGAAGAGAAGGATATATGGATAATATTTACAATATTTCCTCTGCAATTCAAAGACTACATCAACCCAAAAAATGATGGAAAACTAAGTTAGTGAAGTATTAGTTCATGTTCATCAGACTCGGGAGAAGCTCTAGAGAATTGGCAGAATCCACTACATGAAGTATCAATGCAGAAGTGTGCAAGAATCATGAAATATTTGCGACAAGTAGGTACTGAGGTATGTGATATACCTACGTATGAAGGATTACCTAACTTAGATACATTTCTTATAGGGTTTGAATAAAAATTATTGGAACCTCAGTGCTTGTTAGCCTTGGATGTTGCATTGAAATCCACACTCGCCAGGTGGTGGGTTGCTCATAAGAAATCTATTTCAAAATGGTCCCAATGTTGACAGCTGGTAAAAATCAGATTTGGAAAAAATATGTCTTATACTAGCCAAAAATATACAGGATTGATGAATCACGTTGACCACATTAAAAAAATTTGTGTGACATGGAATACGTCACCACGATAGAAATGGGTTGATCAGTTCATACATACTTTGGACATTATACCAAGAAACTAGTATACGTCAGTTGAGCTACAACGAGAAATTGTAGAATGGGAAGAGTTGGATAATAGTTTCAAACATACTTTTAGTTTTGTTTATGAATGTTCGATGATTGATGTTGCTCTACAAGTTATCAAAACCAAGGTTTTTGAAGACATCCATGTTCTAATGTCAAGTTTTCCTCATATCATTGTGACAGTTTAGAATTGGATGGAATGTTATAACATAACTGGTGAATCAAAAGATGATGATCCATGTGATATACATATTCCTGAATCTAAGGGTATTCGAGCAGTGGAGTGATCAAGCTTATCAAATGATAAATTTATGAAGCCTCTCAAAACAAAGAAGGTAAATATCGGTTCTCCAAATAACCCAATGTTAGAAAAACGGGACCATAGAGCAATAACAATTACACAGTTAAATCAATAAACAAGATGCAAAAACACATTAAACATTACAGAGAGACACATATATAACGTGGTTCACCCAAACGATGGGCTACGTCCACAAACAAATTTGCCAGTCCTTTTATTTCAGTCCAGAAAGATGAAGGGATACGCCCTGCAGCAAAACTGCTGCACTTCCTCTTCACGCTCTCACGGTCTCTCTTCCAGCACAATATAATGCCCACATCCAGTACCATATAGTACTCACATCCAGTACCATATAGTACTCACATCCAGTACACTACAGTACCTAGTACAATACAGTACTCAGTACAATTCACAATGGATCCTCCTCAAGCCTTATAAAGGCTTAATCACATGCAATACCATGGGACAATACCATGGGCTACAACAAACCATGTGCCCAAACCATGTGCTAGAACTAAACACCTTTGACTCAATCCTGAGTCAAGGTTAACACATGCAATACCATGGGACAATACCATGGGCTACAACAAACCATGTACCCAAACCATGTGCGAGACCTAACCACCTTTGACTCGATATCAAGTCAAGTTTAACCCTAACAATCCCCCCTTTAAACTTGAATTGGATTAATCACCAACTCCCCTCAAGTATTTACCGAGGAATCTTACATACACCCCCTATCACCTAGGTCTATCTCCCGACTTTACCAGTGAGTTACCAGGGGTATGCATGCCTTACCAGGTCTTACAGCCATATGCCCATTTACATGCAAACCACTCCATTACATTTTTATGTTCCTTCATGGTGACTAATCACAGCAACTCTACCGCTGTTGCACTTGCTGGACCTTGGACTTGGAAAATTTCTTCTTTTCACCTTCATGCTTTAAGGCCAACAGAAACCGAGCAGGAACTCAGTTTCTCTCTAGTTACTCCCTTTTTCAACATGTCTACAGGATTCTGGCTAGTGTGAATCTTTTCTAGTTTTAACAGTTCTTCATCTAGAACGGATCTTATGAAGTGGTACTTGAGTTCTATATGTTTAGTTATTGAATAAAAGACTGAGTTCTTTGCAATATGAATGGCACTCTGGCTGTCAATGTACAGCCTACTATTCTCCTGTTTCTTACCCAATTCTTCCATGAACCTCTGCAACCAAATCATCTCCTTACTAGCCTTTGTAGCAGCAACATGCTCTGCTTCCGTTGTTGAAAGTGCAACAACCTATTGCAGTTTTGAAATCCAACTTACTGTTGTTCCACCTACAGTGAACACATACCCTGTGGTGCTCCTCCTGCTGTCTTTATCACCAGCCATATATGCATCAACATATCCCTGTAGAACAGTGTCTGAACCTCCAAAACATAATGCATGAGAAGTGGTACCTCTCAAATACCTGAGAATCCACTGTACTGCTTTCCAATGCTCTTTACCTAGATTATTCATATACCTGCTCACAACTCCCACTGCGTGTGCAATATCTGGTCTTGTGCACACCATGGCATACATCAAGCTCCCAACTGTTGATGAATAGGAATCTTGGACATGTAATCTATCTCTTCCTGTGTCTCTGGAAACATATGATTGCTTAGTTTGAAATGGCTTGCCAAAGGTGTGCTGACTAGTTTTTCATTCTGCATTCTAAACCTCTGCAACACCTTTTCTATGTACTCACCTTGAGACAATGTCAATTTGTGATTTTTCCTGTCTCTTGTTATTCTCATACCAAGGATTTGCTTTGTAGCACCCAAATCCTTCATCGCAAATGATTTAGCTAGTTTTCTTTTGAGCACATTTATATCCTGCATGTTAGGCCCTGCAACAAGCATGTCATCCACATACAATAAAAAGATAATATATCTTCTGTTATCTAGCCTCTTGAAATAAACACAGTGGTCAGAATGACATCTATCATAACCTTGTTCTATCATAAACTTATCAAATTTTAAATACCACTGCCTTGGAGCTTGCTTCAGGCCATACAAGCTCTTATTCAACCTGCAAACCAAATTCTCCTTCCCTTTGACCTCATACCCTTATGGCTACTACATATAAATCTCTTCCTCCAAATCCCCATGGAGAAAGGCCGTTTTTACATCTAATTGTTCAAGATGCAAATCTTCTACCGCCACTAGACTTAAAATAGTTATAATTGAAGTCATTTTAACAACAGGAGAAAATATTTCATCAAAGTATATACCTTTCTTTTGTGCAAACCCCTTTACAACAAGTCTAGCCTTGTACCACTTCTTTCCTCCATCTTCTTCCTTCAACCTGTAAACCCATTTATTCTGCAATACCCTTTTTCCTACAGGAAACTTAACCAGATCCCAAGTCTGGTTTCTTACCAATGAGTCCATCTCCTCATACATGCCTTGCTCCCATTTCTTTCTAGTTTCTACCTGCATTGCTTCTTCAAAACATTCTGGCTCACCAAAATTAGTCATCAATAAATAATATAGTGAAGGAGAGAATCATTCAAGGGGTCTGCTTAACCTGGTAGACCTTCTTATAGTTGCAGGAGTTTCAGGTACCTGCTGCTGCTCTTGATTTTCTGGTGCCTTTGGAACTTCATTTTCTTTGATTTCTTCAAGCACTATGTACTCTATGTTTTCCTTTTCTTCTTTCTTTCCCTACAACTGATATTTGTACATGACCTTTTCATTGAATACTACATCTCTACTCCTAATGATTTTGCGATTTTTAAGATCCCATAAGCGATAACCAAAATCATCAACCCTGTATCCAATAAAAGTACATTTCTTGGATTTAGCCTCAAGCTTTGTTCTATCATCTTTATCAATATGGACAAACGCTTCACAACCAAAAGTTCTCATAAATGAGTATTTTACCTATTTACCTATCCATGCCTCCTCTGGAATTCCACCATCCAAAGCGCTTGAAGGCCCTCTGTTTATTAAATAAACAGCAGTGTTTACAACATCAGCCCAAAACTGTAAGGGCAACCCTGCATGCAATCTCATACACCTTGCACGCTCCATGATCGTTCTGTTCATCCTTTCTGACACGCCATTTTCTTGGGGTATTCCAGGGACTGTCTTCTCTCTACGAATCCCATTGTGTGAACAGTAACTGTCAAACTCCTTGCTGCAGTACTTGCCTCCATTATCAGATCTGAGACATTTCAACATTTTTCCTGTCTCATTCTCAGCCAAAGCTTTCCACTTCTTAAAAGTATCAAACACATTAT
>LPNX010504879.1:2248101-2260274 GCA_001517045.1 Pseudotsuga menziesii | reverse complement strand
TACAGTTAAATCAATAAACAAGATGTAAAAACACATTAAACATTACAGAGAGACACAGATATAACGTGGTTCACCCAAACGATGGGCTACGTCCACAAACAAATCTGCCAGTCCTTTTATTTCAGTCCAGAAAGATGAAGGGATATGCCCTGCAGCAAAACCGTTGCACTTCCTCTTCACACTCTCACAGTCTCTCTTCCAGCACAATACAATGCCCACATCCAGTACCATACAGTACTCACATCCAGTACACTACAATACCCAGTACAATACAGTACCGAGTACAATACAGTACTCAGTACAATTCACAATGGAGCCTCCTCAAGCCTTATAAAGGCTTAATCACATGCAATACCATGGGACAATACCATGGGCTACAACAAACCATGTGCCCAAACCATGTGCTAGACCTAACCACCTTTGACTCGATCTCAAGTCAAGGTTAACCCTAACACCCAAAATTTTCCAATATTGGGTACTATTGGGATGATGAGACAGTAGGGAAGATTACAAACTTATTGCATGAATTCCAGTATCTATTCCCTACTAATTTCTCGAAAATGAAGGGGATTAATTGTGATCTAGAAGAAATGAAGATTCCACTAAAGCTTGATGCAAAACTTATCAAGTAGAGATCATATAGACTAAATACGAGATATAAGGAGAAGGTCAAAGAAGAGTTAGATAGAATGCTAAACACAAGAATTATAGAACCTGTCAAAGAATTGGAATGGATTATCCCTATGGTTTTTCAAGACAATAAAACTGGTGAAGTCCATATTTGTGTCGACCTATGGAAACTTATTGATGTCTTCCTGCATGATCCATTTCCTACCCCTTTCACAAATGAATTCTTGGAGAGCATAGGAGGGAAATAAGTGTACTCGTTTACTAATGGATTCTTCAGGTGCCATCAAATAATATTGCAAAAGAATATTGGCACAAGACAACCTTTGCGGTAGAATGGGGATGCTTCCAATATACGGTAATGCCATTGAAACTCAAGAATGCGCCTGCTATTTTTTCTAGAATAGTAGTGGCTGCCTTTAAATACTTTATCCATAAATTTATTGAAGTATACTTGATTATTGGACAATATATGGGATATTTAAAGATCATATTGATAAACTTAGAATGATGTTGGTCTAGTGTAGATAGTTCCATATTTCTCTTAATTTGAAGAAGTGTATTTTATGTGCTCCGTTTAGTATCTTCCTGGGTCATGTGGTCTGTCGAGATGAAATATTGATGGACCCTAACAAGATTTCAATTATTATTGACCTACCCCCACCCGCATCAATTAAACAGTTAATAAATACCTTGGGTCATACGTGGTATTACAGAAAATTTATTTGGGGTTATGCCAAGGCCAGAGCTCCAATGGAAAGATTGTTGAAGAAAGATGTTAAATTCCAATGGAATGAGTAGTGTCAAAAGAGTCTGGATATTATAAAATACAATATGGTCTTAGCTCCTATATTCGTATTTCCAGATTGGAAAAATTAATTTCATGTACATGTTGGTGCGTACTTTGTCCCGCTCGGCGTAGTAATTACACAACCAGTTGAGGGTTCTCTTGATCACCCCATTGCATTTGCCAATAGAAAATTGTCAACGGTGGAAAGAAACTATAGCACTATTGAGAAGGAGGGACTTTCTATGGTATATTCTTTCCAAAAATTTCAACATTATTTGTTGGGAAGTCATTTCAAGATGTTTATAGACCATTATGCATTAAAATACTTGGTCAATAAGCTCGTGTTGGGGAGAGTTATATGTTGATGGCTTCTACTGTTCCAAGAATTTGATTTTGAGATTATTGTCAAGCTAGGTCAACTGAATGCAGGACCTAACCATCTATCAAGGTTAGAAAATGGAGAATATTGTTATTAGGAATTCTCAAAAAGTGCAGACACTGCTTGTTCCTCTGCAATGTAAGTCACAACTACAGAACAAAAAGACACAGCAACATATCCTTTCCTTGAATAATCAAATCAACTAACATAAAAGAAAATATACCTCAACCTTGTATCCGCTTGTCTTCTCTCCAAAATTCTTTGCAATGGTTCAGTACCTGCAAAATAAATCACAAGACAAACAAAAGGGATGAGAGTATCATGATAAATTGACTATTCATATTGGTGATCAAGGAATCCAATAATATCTAATTACTATCAATACAATCAAATATAGGAAATGGAAATGTCTTTGTATTAATATATGGAAGAGAAAGAATTACAAGAAAAATCCTTTATGTTGATGGATTCAATCTCAACAATAATGTCTACAATCTCCTATGACTATGAAGACCTCTCCAACCATAAGCTAACTCTACTTTTCCTCTGATTCAGACTTCAAACTAACAGCATAAGGATGATTTTTTTGGCCTCCTTCACTCTCACCATGAAGGCTTCATTTATAGGCCTAGAACTCAAGAGATGACTTGGAAAAAGGATAGGATGAGATCCCTATAGGTGAGGAAGGCAAATGCCACCTCTCCCAAGCATATAGGAACTAACCTCATGGAAGTTTCCTTATGGAAGCTTCTAGAAACATCTTTTTTCTCATTTACTGGCCACTGGCGCTCTTAGAAAAAGTGTCAGAAGCGTCGATCTAGGGTTTTTTTCAAAGGAAGGGGAAAACGATGCTTATTGTTCAACTGGGACAGGCGTCGCAGACGCTCTGTGCAAAAAGCATGAAAGTGCTGCCCCTTCTAGGTCTGGGAAAAAAGTGACCAAGGTGACTCAAGCCAAGCTTTCTGGGAGGTTGAAAAGAAAAGTGAAATTCTCATGAAGGCTGATAAGCAAGGTGATATTTTCAGGTGCAACAGAATTTCCCCCAAAGTATGAAGCTAGAAGGAAGTGATAGGTGAAATAGTTTGCAAGTTTTTCGTCTAATACAAAGGAAAAGAGAGATAGACTCATATATGACTAGTAACTGAATTTATCCAAACTAATCATAGTTGCAAACCAATACACTGCGGATCTACGATGATGACCACATCATGGCTACCCATAATACACTGTATATCCATGAATAACTAATATGGGAGGTAGGACATAGCTACGAAACATACAAAGTAGATCCATGTCTCTTAACCTCAGATACGGAACACAGCCACCAAACATACAATGTGGATCCGTGTCATGACTCTAAATGATCTCAAAATGCAACATGACCATAGGTAATGAGGATGGTAAAGCCTAATTACTCAGGGTCTTCGTCCCAATCCCCAACCCATACGATTCTAACCATGTGAATAGATGTGTTGACATCGAACATGGCAGAAACCACTTGATTACTAGTCATTGATGTCAACTGTTAACAAGTGCAAGGGAAATCACCATTGATGTCAATGATCCCCAAGGTATCCTAGTACATTCTCCCAAGTGTAATTAAATGTTTTGAAGTCAAACACTAGATAGAATCTTTCAATCAGAGGTCATTGATGAAAACCTACTGTTGAAAATGAGAAAACCTGCCATTGAGGCATGCAGGCTTCAAGGTACTCTTCTAGGTTTCTAGGTCTAATTCCTGGATAATGATTTGAAGTTGATAGGAATATACTTTTTCATAAGAGGGACATAATGATTCCCACATCAGTGACACGAAACTAGGAACAAAATTTGATTTGAAGTGATAGAACTGACTCAGACATGACTGACTCTTAAGGACAACTAAAGTTACTGATAAGTTAGTTTTCAGAGAGAGACATCCTTTGAACAATTTGACAGCACGACACATGACTTGGCAGCATTGACTTAACGAGAATATAACCAGGTGTAATGCAAGGAATATGACAAATAATTCTTTGAATTGACTCAAAGGACTCAGGTGAATCATGAAAGTTGATCGACTCGGAGACAAGCTGAAAACCCAACTGTTCAGATATGCAAATGCAGATAGATTCCATGTTCAAAGGTGGACTATAGATTACTACCATAAAAAAATGAAAACCATTCCCCTTTCCTTTAATTTCCCAACCTCGAAAGGTGAGTGCCTCTTTTCATTTTTACAAGTTTAAAGAGGGCAACAAACACTCGTTAAAGCTCATCAAATGATGATTTTATTCTCATATTTTTCACAAACCTGAGAAAGGAGGGGTTCGTTCCCAAATAGGGTCTTTCATCATTTGTTTTACGAGTCCGATTGAAATAAACTCATTTTTTGTTTCATGTTTAGAGAATCTGAAATGACTAAGAAGAATCCAAAAGGTCCCTTTTCATAAATAAGGCTAGTCGATCCGAAAAAGAGATAGCCTACCCCCAACTAGTTGACCGTTATGATTCTTTAACAAGCATGAATGCAAAAAGTTCGCTTGGCAATATTTTTGTGTTTTGAGGAGATTGAAAAGAGCTTAAATATAACTCCCGAACTAGGTTCCTTTTTCATGATCCACTTTTAATGAGTCTGAAAAAGGGAAAAAAGTAGACTCAACACCTTTCTACTGGAATTTTAATGAGCATGTAAAAAGTGTAAAATGACACTCAGTACTTTTTCAATTTTTCTCTAAGCTCGAAAAAGACAAAAATAGCTTTCATCATAGCCATAACCCAATATTTACCTGAAAAAACTCAAAAAACACCATTAAAAGCCATTTTTCCAAAACTATAGAAAGTAAAAAATAAAACCCACTTTTAATAAAATAATTTGGACTTCAAAAATAAATAAATTACAATGCATTTTTGAAAAACTCCAAATATTCTATAAATAGAAAGGGTAGGTAATATGTTTTTACCATTTTTTTTTTACCATTGGTCAGTTTTGGTAGTTGACTTTGATAGCAAGAGTTCCCTTCGGTGATTTTGCAAGGGTGCTTCAACACATTGTTCTTCATTCTCCTTGGAAGAGGTAAGCACTTTATTCTTTCCCCTTCTATGCTTAACAAATGTCATTTAACTTGTTTTCATTGTTTAAATTCATGTTCCTAAAATGGTTTTCTTATAGTTTAAAAGCAAGATGGAAGGTAGATTTATCTTTTGAAATGGTAGGGTAGGGGATTGACCATCCTAATAGGGGTTTTTGGCCGTATTATAAGGCAAAAATTTCTTCCCTATAGGGTTTTTGACCGTCAGGAAACGGTCAGAGCTCCTGACGGTGCTCTGTCAAGCTGGGACAGAGGCGACGTAGGCACTCTATCCACAACAGACAGGCGCCCGACGCTCTGGAAGCCAGAGGCAGTAGCGTTGTGGTGCTCTGTGGGAAAAAGGGAGTAGCGTAGTTGTAGGGAAAAGGAAAACACCAAAAACCCTAACCTACCAAAAACAAATTTTCATGTTTTCTTCTTGCTTCATAATTTGTCATTTCATTTTCTTTTCTTCCTTTTAGCCATGATATGTGTTCTAATTACAAAATTTGTGTGTAACAGGTACATCATGGTGATTTGGAAGGAAAGGGAACATGAAGTCCAAGGCAACCAGGCTGCTAATGATCCAGTCACCATTGAGGCTCTACAGAACTGCGGGCTTCTAAAGTATTTTTGGATACCCCGTGTGAAAGCACATGTTCGATTGCTAGAGTACATCATAGACATGTGGGATCCCGACGAGGATCATTTTGTGGTAGGAGTCCATATCCTACCTATAGAGGTTGAGGATATTTATTTTCTAACTAGTTTGTCTATGAGAGGAAGTGTAGTAGTGCTATCTAGAGCACGAGGAGGGGAAGGCTCCTTGGATGATATTATTGATCGGCATTGCTCAGTAGGCACAGAATCCCAATCGGGGAAGCTACGGATCAAGTCTCTGGTAGATCTTCCCTGAAGGACAATAGTGTATACTATGAGAAAAGTGGCAAGTACTAGGGCTTCCCACCTTACCAACAGATCACATATGCTATATTCTTTGCAGTGCATGGAGCATATTTTCTTCAATTGGTGTGAAGGCATGCTAGTGTGTCTAAAGATACAATTAAACAAGTGCAAAAGAGGAACGTTGAAGCAATTTGGCTATGGAGAAGTAATAGTGTCCTTTATCTTATAGCGGGTGCCTCACATGAGGCCACGAGTGACCATTACTAGGCTTGAGCCTGAGGATCCAAGGATGGTTGCATGGGTTATAGCCATGCCTCACCTTGGAGGTGGAGGGCCCAAGATTTTCTATGGATCATGATTCTTTCGCTGGTTGGGAAACCAGTTACTTATGATGGAGGATTATCCCTATGAAGGGGCAGACTTTTGACATGAACTGAAGCTGGTTCTACCCGATGGAGAATTATGGGATGACCAAGGTAAGAAATATATATTATCCATTGTGTTGTTAATTTTTGTTTTATTTAATTTTGTATTTTGTAGTACTGAGATATATGGCAATGTTTTCATGCAAACATTGGATTTTTCCGTCCATCTGGGATGTCACCTATTGCTAGGCTAGTAGGCACCAGGGATATGATGCTATACCACTCCGAAGCTGAGGAAGAGCTCGGAGATCTCAAGGAGAACCTACAACACTTGACTATGGGTATCCCTGACATGACTACTGATGAGGTACCTAGGCGTTATTAGCACCATACTACAGGTGTCTTGGGATGGTTCTATAGGTTGCTCCACATAGTGGCCCAAGCCATTGCATGCTACCATGAGCATTAGGAGGATTAGTCTGTCTTGATTTTCATTTTTTGTATATGTATTACTGAAAGCTTCGAAGCTTCAGATTTTTCCCTATGTATATGTGTATTCTGCAATTTTTTATGGTCCTGAACTTTTTGAGGGCACTGAAAGCTAGGGATGCTTTAGTCCAAATTTTGTATCTCGGTGCTACAATATTTTATATATGACAAACTTTTATGTTTGCAGTTGTGTGTGCGACAAATGTGATGTGTGAAATGATCATCTACTTATGAATTTACATGTATTGTTTATGTTTCAAATGGAATTTTTAAATATGAGCAATATGCCAATCTAAGACATAGTTAGCTAGGGAATCCGCCACAACATTTAAATGTCTCAAAATGTATTGATATGTAACTTGCTCAAAATACCTCTCTAACAACCTAACTCTTCGGAAAGTATGAAGAAGCATGGGATTTTGGATGGTGTAGACTCGATTAAGTTGTTGAACAACTAGTTCAGAGTCTAGATAAACCTTAATTTCCCTTACTGATATCATTAGCTAGGGATTCTGTCAACAATCCGATCATGGCTTGATATTCTGCTAGATTGTTGGTGGAGGGACCTAGAAGAATACCCCCTGAACACACCAGCTCACTTGTAAAAGAGTACAGTACCCAAGCTGCTGATGCAAGGTTAAGTGTATATCGATGAGCACCATCAGCAAAACCAATGAAAGAAGTCATTTGTCCATTAGACAAAAGACATGCATACATAGGGTTTTATGAAAAAACGCATTTTGAATCACACAAAAGACACACTTCTCAAATCTATGACACACAACAAACTATAAACAATATTTACAAAGACCCTATGCTAGATGACCTAGGCATAGTATCTTTTGAGGTAGAGCCCATTTTGGGGCTCTCCCAAAGGTATCCCATCATAATCAACCAATTCATGTGCCCCTTTCTCTAAAACACGACTAACAATATAGGGCACATGCCACATAGACTCAAATTTTCCTTTCCCTAGCTTGTCATGCTTCTAGTCATAGGTCAAGACCAAATCTCCTTCATTGAAGGAACAGGGTTGGATGGTCCTGTCATATTGAACTCTCATTCTTCATTTATGTGCCTCATTAGCTAAGGCAGGATCACGTCAAGTTTCATCAAGTTTGTTTAGATACATGAGTCTTTCTTCGTCTATAGTAGTGTTGGGTAATAGTTCCACAGCAAGATTTAAAGAAGGGATTTCACATTCTATCGAGAGAGTAGCTTCCAGCCTGTATACTAATTGGAAAGGTGTAAAACCGGTGGAATTTTTGATGGTAGTCCTATAGGCCCAAAGTGCAGAGAAAAGTTGTAAATTCCAGCTTGACCTAGCTTGCCCTACCATCCATTGAAGCATTGTTTTTAATAATTTGTTTATAGGCTCAACCTAGCCATTGGCTTGAGGATAGTAAGGTGTAGAGTTATCATGACGAAACCCTAATTTCACACTGAGCTCTGCCATCATTTTGTTTTGAAAATATGGTCCATGATCAGTCACGATGGCCCTGGGAATCTCGAATCTCGCAATGATATGGTTGAATAAGAAGAGTGCAACAGTTTCATCATCTTCGGCATATGTGGGAATTTCCTCAGCCCATTTTGTAAAATAGTCCACAGCCACAATAATGTAGCCATGCCCCCCAGCTAAGGTAGGTCTACAGTGCATGAAGTATATGCCCCATTTTGCAAAAGGGCCAACTACTACAACGGGATGGAGTGGAGCGGGATGTGTGCATTTCTTGGAAGTGAACATTTGACATGGTGGGCATTTATTGATTGTTTCAATGCAATCTTTGAAAATAGAGGGCCAGAAATTCCTTGCACACAAGATTTTCTGGGAAGTATCCAACCCAGAGAGATGACCGCCACAAGCTCCAGCATGGCAATAATTTAAAATGATCTCATCCTCCTCATGTGTAAGGCAACGTTGTAAGATGGATTCAACACCATGGAGGTATAGGGTATCATTCAAGATAAGATAACTTTTGGCCTAGTGACAAATGCGACGATGTTCATCTCAAGAAGCAGTAGGCTGGTATTGTAAGGTCTAGAGATACAAAATGATATCTCCATACCATGGATTAGTCATACTAATAAAAAACAATGACTCATCAGGCAATGAATCAAAGGGATATGTATTCTTTGTAGTACAGGGAAGGTCACATATAAGCTCTGTGAAAACAAGAGACTTCTTAGAAGTGCTTTTGGTGAATTCTAACTTGAATTCCTGAAGAATCACAATCCAACGTGAGTATTTTCCCCCAAGAACTTGCTGTGTAATGTTAAATTTTCATATGCTTAACTAAGACATCAGTATATCATTTCATTTTTCATAATAAAATCATATAAAATAGGATCACTGAAAGAAACAGCATCACAAGAACAACACAGATTTATCCTGGGAAAACCCTAAAGGGAAAAACCCAGCAAAATCTTCCTCAATATAGATGCCCCAAAAAGGGAAAAAGGTAAAACCAACAAGGAGATCAAAAACCTAATTCTCCTCCTTCTCCATCAACTCCTCTCCTCCACAAGTGCGCTATTCCAAGTGAGTGTGTGTGTCTCAAATGAGGAGCACTACACCTCTATTTATATTCATTCGTTTACTTAAAGTTTACTCAATTAACATGTCAGCTTAAGTTAACTCATGTAGGCTCGAGTTACACATGTAGGCTCAAGTAACCACACTGGGGTGCTGATGACCCACCTTTACAATTAGAGGGGACTACCTCATGACTCTTATTAGTTCTTTCGATTAGGAGCATCGGGGTACAATGTAATACAAGTGGTTCTCCCAGTTGGACCATCGGGGACCACAAAATATACATAAAGAATATTCTTCGAAGTTACAATATTTCAACACTCCCCCTTAACGAGAAGGGTATTCTACATCAACAACAACAAGAGTAGAGATAGCAGAAATCATCAACATCAGCAGGGTAACACATCTATAAATCATTGGAAGCTTTTCAACATCATGTAGTCTTCATCTTCAATCTTCAGTCTTCATCATCAACAACATCTTCAGCATTTTGATCTTTCAATTTGCAGGGACATCTTCAGCACTTGGACCTTTCGATCAACAACATCTTCAGCACTTTGACTGGTTCGATCAGCAACAACATCTTCAGCATTTTGATCTTTCAATTAGCAACGACATCTTCAGCACTTGGATCTTTCGATCAACAACATCTTTAGCACTTTGACTGTCCGATCAGCAACAACATCTTCAGCATTTTGAACTTTCGATCAGCAACATCTTCAGCACTTTGATTTTTCAATCAGCAACAACATCTTCAGCATTTTGTCCTTTTGATCAGCAACATCTTCAGCATTTTGACTTTTCGATCAACAACAACATCTTCACCACCTTGGCCTTTCGATCAGCAACAACATCTTCAATACTTTGACCTCTCGATCAGTAGAAACATCATCATCATCATATTCTGATCTGTCGATCATAATCATCATCACATTCTGATCTTTCGATCAGAAACATCATCATCATACTCTGATCTTTCGATCAAAAACATCATCAACATACTCTGATATTTCGATCAGAAACATCATCATCATACTCTGATCTTTCAATCAGAAACATCATCATCATACTCTGATCTTTCGATCAGAAACATCATAATCATAGTGCATCATCATCATACTCTGATCTTTTAGATCAGTACGTCATCATCATCATACTCTGATCTTTCGATCAGTATGTCATCATCATCATACTCTGATCTTTCGATCAGTACGTCATCATCATCATACTCTGATCTTTCAATCAGTATGTCATCATCATCATACTCTGATCTTTCTATCAATACGGCATCATCATCATCAGCAACAACCTGCAATCCACAACTCAAAGACAAAAAGTGTTTGGATCACTTTTGGACTTAAAGTCCAGGGATGATACAATCCCACCACATTCTCGACAACCGAAGTTACCGAATTGATTATGGGAGAATCAGTCCCTATCACTTTAGGACTAAGTCCAAGGACGATGCAATCCTACCACATTCTCGACGACCGAAGTCACCAGATACAATTACGGGATAATCACTCCCTATCACTTGAGGACTTGAGTCCAAGGATGATGCAATCCTACCACATTCTCGATGACCAAAGTCACCGGATACAATTACGGGATAATCACTCCCTATCACTTTAGGGCTTGAGTCCAAGGATGATGCAATCCTACCACATTCTCGAGGACCGAAGCCACCGGATCTATTATGGACAGATGTCCCAGGATGATACAAGCCCTCTTCATTCTCGAATACCGAGGTCTCCGGATCACTTTAGGGAAGGTGCCCAAGGATGATACAATCCCATCACGTACTCGATGACCGAGGTCACCGGATCTATTATGGACAGATGTCCCAGGATGATACAAGCCCTCTTCATTCTCGAATACCGAGGTCTCCGGATCACTTTAGGGAAGGTGCCCAAGGATGATACAATCCCATCACGTTCTCGATGACCGAGGTCACCGGATCTATTATGGACAGATGTCTTGGGATGATACAATCCCTCTTCATTCTCGAGGACCAAGGTATCTGGATCACTTTAGGGAAAATGCCCAGGGATGATACAATCCCACTTCAACATCACTACTCCCCCTTTCGAGGACGGTCTTTCCGAACAACACCAATCTTGTCTTGAAAGTGTTCGAACTCTAATCGAGGCAGAGGCTTCGTCGGTACATCGTCATCCAAACCATCATCATCTACATCTTCAGTATCTGAATACTAATCTATCACCATCTGTATCTCCAGTATGTGAATACCGAAAGCATCATCATCTATATATTCAGTATAGAAATACGAAATCACCATCATCTGTATCTACATTATGTAAATACTGAAATATCATCTATATCTTCAGTATGGGAATACTGAAATCATCATCATCTATATATTCAGTATAGAAATACTGAAAGCATCATCACCTCTATATTCAGTATAGAAATACTGAATCACCATCATCTGCATCTACAGTATCATCATCTGCATCTTATCTTGTATGTAGAAATACCGGAGTTCTACGTGTTACGTCGAAACACAGGGTCCTTTGTCATCACAACTATGGTTATCATATAGAATCATTGTAGTGTCCATATTCAGGTCAAAGAGACCTGATATCAGCTTCTGAAGCCATATGGCTTCACAACTTAGTAGAGCAATATGCTATGTATTCTGCTTCAACCATGTTAAGAGAAACACTAGACTGTTTCCTGGTAAACCATGAACTCATAGCAGACCAAAAGCATATACCTGATGTGCTTTTCCTATCTGAGATACTTCCAGCCCAATCTGCAACTGTGTAGCCATACAATCTATACTCATGGCTACCATCATAGTATAGACCAAAGTCTATCGTCCCTTTCAAATATCTCATCACATTTTTTGTAGCTACTAGGTGAACCCGTCTTGGTTGAACAAGATATTGACTTAAGGTGTTCACAGCAAATGTCTAGTCTGGTATTTGTTAAGTACATCAATGACCCAATGATCTATCTGTAGTGAGTCACATCCACTAACTCTAATGAGTCATTAGCTAACAGCTCT
>LPNX010504879.1:2235535-2248029 GCA_001517045.1 Pseudotsuga menziesii | reverse complement strand
GCATTCAACCTTGAAGGTTGGAACCTACTTTACTCTTGGTAAAGTCTCGATCCATCACAAAGCTATCCATCATGTCATACCATGTCGAACTTAGATATAATTTTATGTATTCACTCCCCCTGAAGTAGAGTATCATCTTCCCTCTTCATTCTATACAGGTGGTTCTATGCTTGACATATACTGGTCAATAGAGTATGTCATGTCATAGTCTATTCTTTATGGGGAGAATCACGAACCTTGCTTTGTACACTTGTTCCATCATATCGTATACATCATTCCCCATGATCAACTGTTACTCTTTGATCATAGCTTCTTTTATAGCATTCTTATCTTCATCTTGAGTTATCTCTTGTACCCATGGTGGTCTTCATCCTTCAAGGTGGATCTACCATTCTCTGAAGCTATTTCTTCCGTCATGGTGTCTCTAACCCTAGGAGCTTCAGATTCATGTTTATTGGAGTGAATCTTGAATTGTCATCACTTGTTCTTTGAAACAAGTCTCATCCTTCTTTTCTTGTAGGAGGTTGTTCATGACCTTTCCTACAATTCAAATGTACCAGTTTCATGGTTAGAGATATTTCATAAAACATATGTATAACTACAAATCCTTATGCATCATGCAACTATGTAGTTAATACAACATTCATTCATATCTCACATAAACTTTCTAGATGCCTTCCATCTCTACCATGACATTATTGAGATTGTGCACTAATCCAATATGTCAGCAAAGAGGTTTGATAAGTAGCAATGGAGAATTGTATAGCACCATGAGCTACTTACCCATCACATGCATATTAGTAGTATACAGTCATTAATGCAAACAATCTATCATGCATAACACATCACTGAATATAATCAAATGTATAACAAAACAATATCATGAAATGACAATTGAATACTTATCTTTATTTGTTTCATGGGTATATTCCTTCTTGAGTCTTCAACTTTATCGTCTTCTTCATTCATTATAGCATCGTTTCTTATCCAAATGCTGAGGTGGATAAGAAGTTCTTCAAGAGTTGAGATCTTCATATTCCTCATTGATTGAGGTATCTTGTTTGGAAGATGAGAGCTTGATATTTAGAGACGAGATTCTTATTCTTCCCAAAGTCTGCTGAAAGTAATCAATTCCTTCTAGAACACATTCCTTGAATGAATAAATTCCATGATCCTGGGAGGCCATTCAAGGTGACCATCACCACTTCTGCATTCTTCACTTCTTCTTCAGCTGGTTTCTTAAGGTCATATTTCGATCTATGTTCTTCCCTTCAAATATCTTGGTCAAGGAATCAAACCTCATCGATGTCTTTAGGGAAGACACTTGTAGAACAAGTTGATTCGAGACTGAATCATCAATAATCTTCTGGGCTTTGACCAAGTTCTTCTTGTGAAAGGCTTCTAGCCTCATCTCCCTCTGAAACTGGAACCTCTATGCTCATGAAGGTGTCCATTCCATTTTCTTCAGAGAGATCATATACTTCTAGGCTTGGAATTTGTCAACTTCATCAAGCTTATTATCAAGCTGATGTGATAGATCACTTTCAAATGAGAACCTCAAATGAACATAGCAAAGGATTAGATCTTACCGATTTGAGGTGTCCGTCCTGCTTCTGGAGTTGGCCGATCTAAGGTTTGTCACAGAACCCCTAATTTTAAAACTTGAAATCTTTCAAATCTGATTGGATAGACAGATATATCTCTTCAAATGGAGCTGTCCAATGTACTCCATTTCTGAAAACAGTGGAGGGAAGCTCCCGGAACAGGAAGCCCTAATTTTCCAATTTCTTCTGCAGAAATTCCTGTTACTGTTTCTGTGATATCGCTGACATTTCTGCTCCTCTATGTCTGAAATTTTGTACTGAGGTAACCTCACATGTCCCTGATACAAAACCATAGGTTTCATCAAAATTGGTTTCACCATTTGGGATTTATGATCCTTTTCCCAAGGTGACCTGTTACAGGACTGTTCAGAACAGTGAAGTTGTACGGCATGCCACGTGTCACTGGTTCATCTTCTGAGTTTGATATTTGGACCACGAAAATTAAATTCTGTGCCCTTTTTGGAACATCTTCAAGAATTCCATTTGGACCTCTGTAGCCCAAGATATTCCAATTCTCCCCAAGTGTCCTGTTTAGGGATGAATTCTGGAAGAGGCTGGAACCCCAACTTGGAGAGAACATATCTCCTGAAATACAGTGAATATGAGGATGAATTATGGAAACAATGTTCATCAGGATTTTATCTTCTGTCCCTGAAATTTTCAGCTCCTTATCCTTCTCCAATCTCGGAATATAGCGAATGTGCCAAAACGTAGCAGTTTTAGTATTTAGGGTTTTTCTAGCTCGGGGTCAAACTAGGGTTTGACTTTCCCGGAGATTCACCCAACCAAAAATATTGATCCAGGTATCTAAACTTCGGTTTTGATGAGGAGAACAATCCTATGCTGGTATCACTCAAAAATTCCTCTTCTGTAGAAAGCCCTAATTTCCACATCGAAAATTGAAAATGCTCGGAATCGAATTTCGCTTCGACAGAACGATGCACCCTTCAAAGGAGAGTCAGCCTAGCCTTCTTTTGCTGATTGATTGAGGAGAGAGAAACAAAAAATAAGAAGCCCTAGCTTCTGTAACTTGTGAAAGCTTCCCTATTCAGGTTAGCTCTGATACCATGTTAAATTTTCATATGCTTAACTAAGACATCAGTATATCATTTCATTTTTCATAATAAAAGCATATAAAATAGGATCACTGAAAGAAACAGCATCACAAGAACAACACAGATTTATCCTGGGAAAACCCTAAAGGGAAAAACCCAGCAAAAGCTTCCTCAATATAGATGCCCCAAAAAGGGAAAAAGGTAAAAGCAACAAGGATATCAAAAACCTGATTCTCCTCCTTCTCCAGCAACTCCTCTCCTCCACAAGTGCGCTATTCCAAGTGAGTGTGTGTGTCTCAAATGAGGAGCACTACACCTCTATTTATATTCATCCGTTTACTTAAATTTTACTCAATTAACATGTCGGCTTAAGTTAACTCATGTAGGCTCGAGTTACACATGTAGGCTCAAGTAACCACACTGGGGTGCTGATGACCCACCTTTACAATTAGAGGGGACTACCTCATGACTATTATTAGTTCTTCCGATTAGGAGCATCGGGGTATAATGTAATACAAGTGGTTCTCCCGGTTGGACCATCGGGGACCACAAAAGATACATAAAGAATATTCTTCGAAGTTACAATATTTCAACATGTAAGAATGTAGTACATGGGGTTGGAATCCACGTAAAAAGTGGTGGTGCGGAGCAAGATTTAATGACAAAATTTCTGGACCGCGACGACCGTGGCCATAGCAAGTTTCTCCACATGTGAGTATCAGGTTTCAGAGTCTAGAAGACTCTTACTTGCATAATAAATCACATGTTCTTAGTCATGTTCATCTATTTGAACAAGGACCATGCCTATGGTAGACAAGGATGCAGCCACATACAAAGAATAATCCTTAGCATAATTAGGTGGTTTCAACACTGGTGCATGGGTAAGTGCATGTTTAAGATTATCAAACGTGCGTTGCGTGAAATCATCCCAAACGAAAGGGGTATCTTTCTTGAGCAACCTCATGAAACCATGTGTCCTTTCTGCATAATTGCAAATGAAACGATATAGAAATTTTTCCATCCCTTGCAAACTTTGGAGTTTAGTTATGTTTGTGGGAGTAGGTAGGGCTAAGATAGCTTCAATTTTCAAGGGATCGATATGGATGCCATCTTTAGAAACAATAAAACCAAGAAGCTGGAAAGCTTCTACACAAAAACACATTTATGGGGATTTAGACAAATATTAAAATGACGACATCGAAGAAACAAAGCTCTCAGATGATCAACATGAATATACCGCTGCTTGGAATGAGCAGGTAGGTCGTCAAGATAAGGTTCCACAACATGTTTAATGTCATGAAAAGCATAGGACATGGCACATTGGAATGTCACGCCAATGTACTTTAAACTGGAAGGAAATTTTCGATAAGCAAAAGTCCCCCAAGGGGAAATAAATGCCATCTTGTGTTGGTCTGACAGGAGAATTTCAATCTGATTATAGCCAGAAAATCCATCCATAAAGGAAAAAATAACGCTTCCAGCACAGTTATCAATTATCTGATTGATATAGGGAGTGGGAAAGTTGTCTTTTGGACAAGCTCGATTTAATAACTAAAATCGATACAAACCCTAATAGTGCCCTGTTTTTTGTTCACAGGGACTATGTTGGACACCCATTCAGTTAATGGTACGGGGTAAATGAAACTAGCCTTCATAAGTTTCTCAACTTCTTCTTTAATAGCAACTTCTTTTCTTAGATGGACCTGTCGTAGTTTCTGACGGGTAGGCTTGTCATCAAGATAAGTTTTTATCTCATGAACAATGACAGACAGATCAATCCCTGACATTTCTTCATATGTCCATGCGAAGACATCCCTAAACTCCTCGAATAGGGCCATGTATAATTGGACCTCTTCAGGGGAAGAGTTCTGACCTATGAAAATGTTCTCGAAGATACCTGGTTTCAATGATATGTCTACAGGCATAGTTTTTTTAATGTTACACAAATTTCCTTCAAAATCGACACTACGAGTGAGGATCGGAGACTAAGGGTTGGTGACTATATCAGATGAAACCGTGGAGGTAAAGTGGTCTTCTACCATATGGCAAGGGGGGAAGGAAAAAAGATCAGCGGTGATAATCTTCCCAAGGCATCTCTTCTAACAACATAACTTCCATAATAGATTCATATATACGAAGTGTATGGGAAAGATAATCCAGAGATGGGGAGGGGTTTTCGAGCTAGTATGGCATGTGATAACGGTCTGAGGCCACCAACAAATGGTCATTGATGGTGGGGTCACTATTAGCTTAGATTGTATTGTAAATTTTTTTGAAATGGGAAAAGGATGTTGATTCGTCAGCAATTGCTTTTCCTTTGTCTGTATGAGAGGTAGAAATCATGTTAATAGATGCAATTTGTGAAGCAGGAGGAGGATCAAATGAGGGAAAGACTCCCATTAGTGAATAATATTTGATAAGGCCTACTACAATGCCCTTATACTGTGGGGTATTCAGGAACAGAACGTTGTTCGCATCATTTGTAATGGCACTAGGCGTAATGAAATCTAACTAATCAATAGTAACAATCTTTCCTTGGAATGGGAACTGGACGACCCAAAAAATGGTCTATGCTACAGCTTGCATATCATAAAACTAGTTACGACCTAGGAGTAAGTTGTAGTCCAAAGGAGCGTCGAAAAATTCAATGTGAATGGATACTGAATTGCCCCCTAGTTCAACATGAATGGCAAGTAGTAATCCATAGGGTTGAAAATCGTGATCATCAAAAGCCTTGAGAGTGGTAGGTGAAGGGTTGATTTTCGGAGAACCAATGGCTCTCCAACAAGATAAAGACATGATGGATGTAGAGTCACCCTTGTCCAAAATGGTACAATGGATGCTCTTTCTAGCAATTTTGGTGGCTATCTGGAAAGCTAATTGATGGGAAAGTCTCATTTTGAGATCATCCAGTTTGAAAGTGATGATATTACTATTCTTAGGGTCCATAGCTCCAAGGGAAATAAGAAAGTTTTTCCATTGAGTTGGGCAGGTTTGAATTACCTCTAAAGCTAACATATCGCAAGGTGCTTGAGCCAAATTTTCAACAATATTATAATATTGGGCGGCACAAGCGTTAGGATTGATTATGGACTTACGTAGAGTACCCTTTAGTGGACAGAAAATTTCTTCTGGAATAGGTTTTTCAATGTCAAGACCATTATTAGGAGGAGGTGTGGAAGCTAAGGTTTTTTCAGATGGAACATCATCAGGTTTCTTTTCTGGAGGAGGGTCATAACTGTGTGATATTGTGTTCAAATTAACCGTTTCACTAGACATCATTCAAACTTCATCAATGGACGAAGAATTTTTGTTCAAGGAATTATGATCAATTAACTATTGTTGGGAAGGGAAAGGATTTTTTAGAACTACTGGGGTGGGTGAAGTTTTCAAAAACTTATTGATTTCCTCACAACGAGGACATTCTTTTATAAAATGGTCACCTCCATAGATTAAGCAAGGATATTTTACCTTTCTCTTACCTTTTGAATCAACATCTGAATTCTGTATTTTGTTTCCCTCTTATTGATTATCATGTTTTTTAGATTTATTTTTTCCTTTCTTATTTTCACCTAAATATTCAGTTGATTGAATCGCATTTACTTCAGCGGAAGCAACAGGAGAGGGTGCAGTTTTGGTAGATGGTGCTGGTTGATTTGACGGAGTGGCAGTTTCAATTTATTTCTTAGAAGCCTTGGCCACCATTTGCGTTTGAACCGAACCAAGGATGCCATCAACAAGTAGTTGAGTTGCGGGTCTTGATGGATCTGTTGTAGGTCAAGGAGCATGGGGGATCAGATCATACAGAGTACCTGACTGGTAATAGACCAAGTCTAGGTACTGAGCACGTCTAATAGCTTGCTCCTCGCTAACAGCACCTCCCATGGAAACAACTCTAGAAATAGGTGTAAGCAATGACTTTGTAAACCAATCAGTGAGCAATTAATCAGGAATAAGGGCCTTAATTAACCTTCATCTTTGTCTCCATTCATGGATATGATCGGATATGTGAGTAGATGTGGTTTGCCGAAGTGAGGTCAGAAGGTATGTACCTATTTCATATCGGATTGGGAATTGAAAATGTGTTAAAAAGGCCATTTCTAGGGCATTAAAATCCCAAAAAGAGTGTTGTGGTAACTCGATGTACCACTTTGTGGCAATACCAGTGAGGGTTCTTTGAAAAATCCGTAGACAGATTGAGTCGTCCATCAAAGAATTGGATGAACACCATAAGTGAAATGTCATCACATGATTTTTTGGATCCTCACCGGATTTACCATCAAACTTGGGTATATCGAAAGGCAGCTTTACAGGAATGGCAGGCCAAGAGGGTTCATGATGGATGGGGTCATGTATCAATCTTGACAAGTCTGGCAGATCTAAAGTATCTAGAAATGGCAGTTGTTGATTTGGTTGCCAATACTAGTACTACTAGTATGGAATTTGCTGGCCAGTATGACCATATCATGATTGATAGATGGGTATGGATGATGCCCCCAAAGCTTGTTGAAAAGGTTGTTGGTTTCCAGAATTTCCATGAGGATATGGGCCACCCAAGGGAGGGGGTCCCCCGGAAGGTGGTGGTGGTGGTGGTGGTGGTGGTCCTCCAGGCGGTGGTCCTCCACCTCCAGATGGTGGTGGTGGGCCCTCGCGTGGTGGTCCTCCAACTCCAGATGGTGGTGGTGGGCCCCTGAGTGGTGGTCCTCCAAATGGTCAACCAGGTCCTCCAAGACCTCTAGGACCTCCATGTCCTCTGGATCCTCCAGGTCCTCTAGGTGTTCATGGTGGTCCACCGTAGCCTCTAGCATTATTTATAAAATTTCCTCCATATGACGGGACATTGGACCAATTGGGTTGTCCCCATGGTACAAAAGCATTCCTAGGGTAGGGCATTCCAGGATAAATAGTTGCAGGCAATGGTTGTTGATAAACTTGATTAACCGTAGGTGGCTGAGTTCCTGGATAAGTATATCCCCAAGAAACTGTATTATTGACAGGTTGCACCCCTAAGGGTTGGCCTGAACTAGATGGGGGGGGGGGGGACAACATTGGTATTGGTAGGAGGGATAACCACTGTAGGTTTTACTACAACTGTAACTTGTCCTGAACTAGCAATAATTCCACTAACAGATGACGTAACTCGCTTCAGGGGTTGCCCCTCGGGGTTAGAATTTGCTGACATTACTTTATTTGTGGATTTCCCCCAACCATGACTGGTATGGAGGGCCTAGTAATGGGGTTAGGATGTGAAACTGTAGGATTGTCATTTTGGCCTGGATTACCTTGAAATGGAACTTCTTCAATAGGACCTAACACTTGAGCTAGTGAACGATATCCATTAGGCCATGGGTTGTGATAAATCTCATCATGGGTTGGACGACCTTCAGAAGAAGGTTTAATTTCATATAAAGGCCAAGGGTCTGTATTACGGGGTAAATGAGCTAACATAGTTTCATAACGAGACACGGGTGGAGGAATGATTCTTTCTACTCTCTCTGAAAAGTTACAAGCTTGATCGAGAGATGCATTAATTCTTCTATGTTCCTCTTCTCCTAAAGGAGGGTTCCTTGGTGAAGGTCTAATAACCTCAAATTTAGAAATATATTGGCCCATAGAAGTCCTCCAAAAGGGATCATCCAAGCCATAATCTAGTGGAGTAGGACTATCGACACAGCCTTCCAACGGCGAATGCTTAGAAGCATCGGCTGCAAGAGGCAATTGAACCAAAGGATTTGTATATACAAAAAAATCATCTCTGGTTTCACTAGCTAAGGCAGTTCCTACAAGAACATTAGTAGAAGATGGTTGTTCTATGGTTACCCCTTCTTATCCTTCCATGGTAGGAGGAGATTTAGGAGGTAAACCCTACAATCTACGAGAATGACATCTCGCAAGTTGCTCAGCCATGGTGGTGGCCAAAGTTGTCTAATCTAGGTCAAAAAAGGAGAAAAGCACACAAACAAAACCTACTCAGAGCTAATGGTCACAAGCAAACTTAAGTGATAGGACGGGTTCAGAATAGCCAGTCTCTCACCAGGATTGTCAAGTAGGTGCAACTCGCGATATACCTCAGGGGTACGTGCGTAGTAATCTCCCCGAATGTTGTTTTTGGTGTATTGCTCCGCACAAGACGGCCAAAGGGTTTTTCTCAGATGGTCAGGGTATCCTAGTGGGGTATCCCGATATACTCAAGGTATGTCAGAGCTCAAAACAATAGTAGTGTTGTCTAATGCACAACCGTTCACAAGGGGCATTCCAATATACAATCAAGTACGTGAAGTACCTTTCTATATACCTCAAGGGTATGTGAAAGGCCGTTCGATATACCGATAGTACGTGGAAGAACCGCGCGAGTCCCGGGTTGTAGTGCAGACAAGTAATGATAACTCCTACGATTTACGACACTCGAACACGTCACTAACCTATTACTCAAATTTCTATACAATTTTAGACCTAGAGCTACCGTTAATTTTATCTGGACGATTAGATGAATGTTTGTGAGGTGTTGTCTCCAATGATGCAAATTAATCTAAATGTAAAATGCACTTTTTTTATTTCGATGAGAACTAGCTAGGGTAAGGAAGAAACCTTTTTCTTTTCTTTTCAACAATACACTAAAAGAAAGCTATTTTTAACAATCAAAACAAGATCCAATAAGAAATGCAAAAAAAATTCTTTCAAAACACAAAAAACTCTTTCAATCAAGCACTCTAAAGTCTCTGAAAATGAGAGAAATAAAAATAAGCCTCTAACGTGCATGCAAAAATAACTTCTGCTACAATGTTAAAAAGACTTATCCTTCTAAATCACTCATGCAAATGAAAAACAAACAATTTTCACAAGCATAAACAAGAGGAAAGTAATGTGATTCTTTTTGTATTTTTCTAGAAAATATGAGGCACACAAAGCAGTATTTTCTAAAAAGAAACTAATCTTCTAGGAAGAGGCTATAGGCTTTCTTTTCAAAAGAATATTTTTCAGACACTTCACTAAAAAACAAAACTGAACTACGTACCCACTTTCGTTTATGACAATGAAGAAGATAATTTTTTTGGATTTGAGCTCAAATAGAGAATCAGACTCACAAAAACCAATAAATCAGACAGCAAGCAAGCAAGCAAACCACAGTGAGAAACTTCAAAGAACAGGACAGTTTAAAATTTTGAACAAAAATTTCTTAAATAGGAAGTTTGAAGGCCTATCTCGGCATGCTGAAGGGCACTACACCAGGGCTTCCTAGGTTGAATCAGCGCTCCTAGCCTTCTGCACACAGGCGCCATCGACACTCTGTCAGTTGAAGGAGAAGGCGATGTCGGTGCTCTGATCAAAAAGAGAAAACGCTCCCTGGGATGAACCGATGCTCTATCAGCCAAAGGAAGAGGCCCTGCTCAAATAGTGAACTAAAAGGTTAAAATCCTGCAGGAGAAACCAGAAAAGATGAGCTGGACTGAAAAGGATAAAACTATTCAAAACAGAGGAAAAAAATCAGAAACATAAGACAGATGGCTTACCTTGTTAGCTGAAATAACTAAAAGGAGAGAGAATAACCTTCATAGATGGAATGGTTACCGAAGTTTGTAGATCTGACTAGATCTGCACCAGATCTGACTAGATCTTCCCCAGATCTGACTGGATTAAGCTATCCCCAGTGGAGTCACCAATTTTGTTATCAGGAATTCTCAACCAATGCGGACAATGCTTGTTCCTCTACAATCTAAGTCGCAACTACAGAACAAAAAGACACAACAACATATCCTTTCCTTGAATAATCAAATCAACTAACATAAAAGACAATATACCTCAACCTTGGATCTGCTTGTATTCTCTCCAAAAGTCTTTGCAACGGTTCAGTACCTACAAAATAGATCACAAGACAAATAAAAGGGATGAGAGTATCATGATAAATTGACTATTCATATTGGTGATCAAGGGATCCAATAATATCTAATTACTATCCATACAATCAAATATAGGAAAGGGAAATGTCTTTGTATTAATATATGGATGAGAAATAAGTACAACCAAAAGCCTTGATGTCGATGGCTTCAATCTCAATAAGAATTTCTACAATCTCCTATGACTATGAAGTCCTCTCCAACCCTAAGCTAACTCTACTTTGACTTTGATTCAGACTTCAAACTAACAGCATAAGGATGCTTTTTCTAGCCTCCTTCACTCTCATCATGAAGGCTTCATTTATAGGCCTAGAACTCAAGAGATGACTTGGAAAAAGGATAGGATGAGATCCCTATAGGTGAGGAAGGCGAATGCCACCTCTCCCAATCATATAGGAAATAACCTCATGGAATTTTTTGCATGAAAGCTTCTAGAAACATCTTTTTTCTCATTTATTAACCACCAACGCTCTTAGAAAAACTGTCAGAAGCATTGATCTAGGGTTTTTTTCAAAGGAAGGGGAAAATGGCGCTTATTGTTCAACTGGGACAGGCGTCGCCCCTTCTAGGTCTAGGAAAAAATTGACCAAGGTGACTCAAGACAAGCTTTCTGGGAGGTTGAAAAGCAAAGTGATATTCTCATGGAGGCTGATAAGCAAGGTGAGATTTTCAGGTGCAACAAATATCCTACTTGTTTGGACGATAGTCTTCCCGATGCACAGTTGTTTGTAGTCAAAATGATTAATAATCACTACAAATACATTGTACATCTCTTGACTACAGGATATGCACCAGAAGGATTTAGTACAACACAAAAGAAACAATTAGTTGTAAAATTTGCAAATCTCCAGTTGATCGTTGGGTAGTTATATAAGATGGGACCAGATGAAATACTCCACCACTTTTTCTTGGAACATGAGAGAGCGATGGTGTTGAATGAAGTACATGTTGGTGTCACGGGAGGCCACTATCCAAGAAAACAAACAACGCGCAATATTTTACAGGAAATATTATGGTGGCCTACTCTTCATGCATATGCTAGAGACTATTGTTGCAAATGTGATAGGTGTCAACAAACTAGAAAGTCATCACGATGAGATGAAATGTCATTGGTACCACAAGTAACTTTATAGGCATTTGATAAATGGGTTGTTAAATTTGTGGGTCACATTAAACCACTGGGAAAATGAACGGGTGCACGATATATAATCACTGCAATAGACTACTTAACCAAGTGGGTCGAAGCAGCACCAGTCAGATATTGTACTACTGCGACAGCTACAATATTTCCATTCGACCATGTTGTGACCAGGTTTGGATGCCCAAATATTTTGATAAGTGACCAAGGTACACATTTTGTGAATCAATTGATTGAAAAATTAACTAAGGAATTTCAAATTCAACACCAAAAAATAATGCCATATCACGCACAAGCAAACGGCGTTCTCGAATCATTTAATAAGATCTTAGAGAATGCATTGACAAAAATATGCAATGTTCAGTGGGATTATTAGGATCACAAGATGCATGCATCCTTATGGTCTTGTTTCACAACATGCAAAAATATGATGGGCCACACCCCATTCAAATTGGTTTATGAACAAGAGGTTGTTATACCACTAGAATATATTATGCTCAGTCTCAGAATAGTTGTGATTATTAACATGACAGATGTTGGTGTCGTTGAAGAAATATTGTCTCAGCTGGTACAGTTGGACGAAGATCACTTCAGTGTGTCGAGAAGGAGCGACAAAAGGCTTGGCACGGCCGCCATATCAAGTTTGAGCAATTTCAAATAGGTAACTTTTTCTTTCTATATGACCATAAATTTTTGAAACATCCTAGAAATATTCGAACACATTGGTTGGGACCATATGTTGTCATTCGTATCACTGATTTTGGTGCGGTCTAGTTACAAAAATTAGATGGTACACCCTTCG
>LPNX010504879.1:2190600-2230210 GCA_001517045.1 Pseudotsuga menziesii | reverse complement strand
TGGCTAGTTGATCGATTATGAGAAGCTCATGTAACTTTCTTTCTTTTGCATAATAAATTGCTCCGAAGTAGCTATTTGGCCGGGGCCGTGGACTGTTTCCGTCTCGAGGGTTTTAACCACGTGACAAACATTGGTGTATTGATCTGTGATCTGTTTGTGTGAAGTGGCTATTCTTGGTGTTCGGTCCTTTGGGAGTACCCTGTGTACCCTAACATCACATCTGTCATTAATGCCTAATAAATACTTGCTTTTATGAAGGGTGAAGTGATGTTTAGATTGGTGGTTTATCAAAATGATTGGAAATATTTCCCCATGTGACAAGATTAGCCGCCACCTTTTTCATTTATTACAGACCCACATTATTTAATGACTTACTACATGCAGAAGCCTATTTCATTCTCGAACAACAATCTATTACTAATTTATATCGAATTGTCAAGTTTCTTGATTCGATCTACCTATCTGCACACTCTTTGAAGTCAAATATTATTTGTTTTCATGCAAATACTTATATCAAGTACCATCACCATCCAAGGATCCCGTATGGAGGTCCCCCCTACCATACCCATTGTCGAACAAGATCCATAATTTTTGTTGCGATAGGTGCCTCTCAATCCACCAAGATGGAAGCAGACGGTTGGTCATGGCATGTTTCTTGAGTAACGGTTCAAATCTACCCATGATGTTGAAGCATCAAGATATGGATTAGTGACAATGTTCCCCGCATACTTTCTGCCATGAAAATATGATGCTCCTAACATTTTCATTCGCAAGAATTTTAAGTATCTGTTGGTCAATCCAACCATCCCAAAAGGCATACATGTTAGGGAAGACATTCCTCCAAACCTAAAAAAGCTTGCATTCACATATCACAATTTGTGGAAGTTTCCTGAACTGGACATATCGTGGTACATGACCTCTATGCAATTGATCGAAGGAGAGCCTATTCAAATCGTTCCTATAGAGTGGGACTGAGGACAGAAAAATTCAGTCATTTTGATGCAGATGCACATGTCCCATTTGGTCGCACGGCAGAATTCAATATATGCATAAACAGTTGTTAGTTTTCCTCCATAAAGGATTCCTCTTGCTAGACCACTGCATTTCGGTGGATGTCGACCTAATTTCTATAATATTGGGCTACCTATTGCAGGGGTCAACCCAATGCTATTCTTTGTAGCAAAGGAACGAGATCTAGGCCTAGTCAATCTTATGAAGGAAAAATATAACCTTGCAAGAGATAAGAGGGACTTCTCTATTGCCTCTATAAATGAAACGGATGTTCGGTTCGCAGCAAAAGTTCTCTCCAGCAAGCATTGAACTAGTGCACTTTTGGTACCATTGTTGTAGTAGAGCAATGTGGTGCGGGTGTGCCAATGAATTGGTCTACCTATATACTAATCGAACTATTACTCAGTGTCATCAACGCCCAAGAGAAAGGTACTCCCTTTACATATTCATGGTTTTTAATATTTATATATTTGTCATATGGGTCGAGATGCCAAACTACCAGGGGATGGACGTGTCTGTTACATGTTGGGGGGGCTACCAGAACATGTGGTATGAGAAGAAGACTCCATGCCACCAAACTAAAGATAATATTGAGTTTTATTTACATGTTTATGTATTAAGGCATCACATTGGGAACCAATCACAAATTGTTGTAGAGACTATCCAACGGTACCAAAATGTCATAATATTTTCTGTCGAGGCTTGTCGCATATATTTGAAACCACGACAAGACCCCAAGTGTCAATGGTTGACCACCGAGTTTTGCTTGACAGACGAATACATTGAGATGATAATTCGGTATTGGCCTAAAGAATGGAGACAACCTGTCGTAGATGACCAAATATCTGTTGAAACTGACCCATGACAGGACAGAACATCAGGAACTCAAGGAGGATATCAACATGAAGAAGGAATCCCACCTAGCTCCCCCTATGAAAGCAAGGAAGAATCTAATGTGACCCTGATGGATCCTAAACTAGGAGAAAAGAGAAAATCCTTTGGAGAACCAAATAAAAGTCACAAGAAACAGAAGGTTGATAAAACCTCCGAAGGTGGTGGCCTTACAGATGAACATTATAATTTGATTGTTGATCAAATGGCATAAGTTACTAATGAAACTCTCCAGAAAATCAATGAACAGAATACAGAATTTGTAGTAGGAATCACTGACTTACTGTAGAATCTATGTGTCATAGTAAAAGAAGTCAGAGTAGCAGTCAGTCGAGACCCATTCTGATCACAGTCACAAGAAGATCGTCCTTCCAAGGATCGACCAATTGAAGTATAGATACCTTGAAAAAATCGAAAGGTACAAGTGTATCCTAAGGAACTTGATTTGGGAACACCATAATATAATAGCATGATCAAGGAATTTGGTCATGTAAGTGTCGACCTTCCTGTGATCCCTATGTTTTTACTACACAACATTCTGTAGGCTGTAATATATGAAATAAAGGTGAGAAAGCATGTGGTAGTTGAACAATTTAAGCATTCAAAGCATACCATATCGTCTCTCCAGATAAAAGTGTAGGAAACATAACATAAGACATAGAGATGGCAGCAGGACAGGAAAATACTAGAGCAAACTGTTGCGTTTGCATGCCATGAATTTCCAAAAGTCAGAGTTACAGCCAAAATCCTCCCAGAATCTCAAGTTATTCAGCTTGGGGAAGTATTTGTCGACTTCCGCTAACGTATTAAAGAGTTATAAGAAAAGTTACTTCCCTGTACACCCCATGAAGTACTGGAAGTGACAAAAGGAAGTAAGTGAGAATGTCCATAACATTCAAGAGGATGAGGCACTTTGTGTCAAGGCATATGCATAGGTTTCTTGTTCTTAGGAAGCCTGAACAAGTTATAGGGACCATCCACCCAGTACACGAGCAGGTGTGACAAGAACTGGGAGAAACAGAAGTGGAAATTTTGGAACCTATAGTTCTGAACTTGTTGAAAATATTAAGAAAGTCAAAGAAAAAATCCAACGACAAGCAAAAGAAGTGACAAAAGTCTATCAATATTTTCAGAATAAACTCAATGCGACATATATTTTTGGTTGAATTGGCTTGGGAGGAGCCACAAGAGAGTGTTGGAGGCCTATTGGACCTAGAAAAGTGCGTAAGAGTTTTGATCAAAAGTTTGAACAATCTAGTCGCAAGGCGAACAAGGTTGTGACAGAAAAGGAGAGAGTAAGTCAAATCCGGGAATTCGACCTGTTTTTTAGGAAACACTAAATGTAAACAGTGAGTTAAGTTAGACAAGTACTCTATTTTTTGGAATGGGCATGAATGTAAACTGGTGTGATAGATCCTTTATAAATGTAAATGGATTTCTTGGGTTAAGAAAAAAGAATCAGTCAATTGTCAGTTGAGAACTAGTCAACAATTAGAAGAAAAGTTGTGGAAAAGTATATAAGGTCTATTCGTAAGTTGTATGTGGAGGTTCCTTGCGAGTTTTTGATGGTTATACATGAAAGGAAGAGGTTAGGGTGGATTGAAAGATATGAGAGCATGAGAAATACAGAGGAAACTCATACATTGTAAGAATAGCTTGAGATATGTCTGTAGGTTGTGTGCGCAGAACAAAAGCATTCTAAACACAACTCATTCCATATGAAGAAAGCTTTTGTGGTTTTTCATGTATGGGTTTCCACGTTAAATCTATGTGTCTATAATGTTTGTTTATATTTTGTATAAATATTTATGAGTTTGTCACAACTGATATTGATATAATACTGTGGAATGTCGATAATAACTATGATAGACATGATTTAGATCTATATTATTTATATGTTGTGTATGTGTCTACGGATCGCTATGATTTATATGTTGTATATGTGTCAATGGTTTTCCATCTATATGCTTCAGTCGATCAGTTTGTTTAACATTGCAATGAAGAAAATCCCTTATATAACTGCAAAAGCTTGGTTCTCATAGTCCCCATAGGTATCTCAGGTGATACCTCAATTACGTCGTAGGTGTTGTCAACGAAGTTATACTATGTTGTTCCAGTGCCTTGGGTTTTGTTGGACGGGAAGGCAAAATTGAAACTGTGTTAGTGGAATTGAATCCAACAATTGTTGTGATATAAGATGTTATTTATATATTAAAAAAATACAATTATATTTTTTATTTATTATCATAATATTCTTCCACCATGAGTCTTGATCATGTTGGTAGAAATCGAGTAATGATGAAACTAAAGTAAGAGATATTATAAAGAAACAAATAATAAAAGAATATGAGATGGATAAATGTATATTTAATTGTAATTAGACAATGTGTACTTTATGTGAGGAAAGTTTGATATAATATCATCTATGCAACACATAATAAATGTGTACGAGAAATATCAATGATGATGATGATGACAATAATGATGATGTCATGGAAAAGGTAGACACCGAATTGGTGTATGAGACCACCTTCTTTGTGGTATAAGGGACCCCTTCTTGCAATGATTTGATTGGTAAATTATATGGAGATGTACATACCATAAACCCTCTAGATTTGAACAAGTGGACTCCTATAAGGAAATGTGTATTCTTAATTGTTAGGCCCAATACACACGCATACATAAACACACACACATTTAAAAAAAAAATAAAGGTATTTTTAATTTCAAGTGAACCAGAAATATAATCATGAGGTGATCATGGCATAGTAATAGATTTTATCATGATGAAACATCATTTTTCTCATCCATCCTAGATAGAGTTGACAAAAGCATAGAATTAAAAACTATGAATATGTCCAAATGACTAGATTCCAAAGACAAGGGATTGACAAATTACAATACATAGTCAATAATGGTAACTACTTAAAAATCACATAAAATAAATTGTGTTGAGTCAACTAGATGACTATATTGTATTTATTCCACAGAACCCTGATTTTTTGGCACTTTAATTCCCATTTGAGAAAAGGTTTGTTTTTTTATTTAGATTCTTGTAAACATGGTTGTAAGAAGTCACTTGAAATTTTCTTCAATTGGAGTACAAGGGGAATATGGTTATTTTCCTGCACCTATAGGTTTCCCTTCATTCAATTGATTGCTAAAGTAGAGTCCCTTAGAGTAAGAAATCAATACCTTTATTCAAAGCACATTTGAGTAAATAATATAATGTCTTATATTTCACCAAATTTTTGGTCCCTTGACCCATATTTTATTTTACTTGAACATAATGATTTTTAAAAAGAAATAGTACAAAACCAATTCTAAAAGTAGATTCAAGATCTTGGCAGGATACATTAAAGAAATACCAAGCAAATGATTTGTCCACCTACACCTCTCTTATATCCGTTTGAACCTTTACCTTTGGACCAAAAAAGGAAAACACTTAAGTATATGCTTAGAATGGTGGGGTAAGTTTTTCCTTGAAGAAAATTGAGTTCCTTGTTAGCCAAATCACCCAAATAAGAAAAGTGGAATAGTCTCGAAATGTTTGGAACCTCTATCTGTGAACCGTTCAAGAAAATATCCCTCAATATTGACCTTAATCCAAATATTTTGTTTACCTAGTATAGACCCTACCTCCATCCAATTGTGAAAACAAGAAGAACCAAAAAAAATGTGAAGTTTTTTCCTCATTATACTAACACGGTAAACAAATGTCAGGCCCTTGTTTATTCCTCTTTTGTAGAGCTTTCAATGTTAATATTTTGTCATTACTGACTATCCACATAAAAATATTGCATTTTGGAGGGGCCTTTGTCTTCCTTATCTTCGACCACCACCATCTAACATCTCCATTACCTAGGACTTAAAAGGATGAATAACCCAAACTTGCAGCATAATCATCCTCTAATCGATTCAAGGCCCAAATTAATTAATTTTAATCATTATATACCTTATATCAACATTACTTAGTTCTAAATGGTAAGAGTTATAAGAAGGAAACAAACCCTCCCCTATTCCAATCTCATTAGCATTCAACCACCCTTGTTCCATAGGGCTGTTCCCTAAGGATTACCAATCAAATTAAGGGTACATCTACCTTGTAATTGGAGGTGCTATGTAATATTTTTTAAGGAATATATTTCTACCACAGCCCATCATAACATTATACCCTACCCACACTTCTGAAACATCAACAACCTTCCAAGCCAAGATGTTACCTATGAATCGAAAGGCAACTATCATGGCCTTTTGTTTGTTGGAAACATTTTCGATACTTTTTATTTCCCTTCTTATGTAGTCCATTAGAGTACCTAAAGCCATGTATTTCTATATAAGAATCATTTTCCACAACTTGTCTTTAGTTATGAAATTCCACAAATATTTTGCTACAATATATTTTCCAAATAAGTGGATATTCTTGAGCCCCTAGCTCCCTAGGTCCTTAGGGGTTGCAATCCTTCTCCACTTGACAAGATCAGTCCCTTTATATTCATTGCTTCCTTTCCATATAGAATGAATCAATATTTCCCTATTTTTTTTGGAATGCCCTTACTAATGTGTGTAAGTGTAGCTAATGCACTATAATTTCCTCTAGAACAACCTTTGTCAAAACAAGTCATCTACCTTGACACAACCATCTATTGCACCATAGAGAGATACATTTTCCAATTCTTGGTGACAACCAATGCTAGTCTACTTTCCCATAATAGTTTGGTTTAAGAGAAAACCCCAAATATTTGACACATTAAGACATATCTAGGTGTTGGAAGGGAAAGCACCTCTCCATTCCCTAGAACTAAATATCTAATCTGGACTTGCTAAGAACCTTCTCACATCAAATTCTAGATGAGTATCATTTTTCTAACGTTAGTGCATGTAATTATACTTTAACTCTATTAAAAATCACATAACATATATCATGATTGGAAGTCAAACATGTACATGTAGACACATAAGTACCAACAACAATAACACATGGAACACCAATATGATATCGGAGTTCACCAGGACCTCCTTGGCTATGTCTCTGGAACTACTCTAAATGGAGTGTTTAATCCATTACCATGATGCATAAAACTTATTTGCATCCAAATGGATCCTCATGCAATTAGTCTCTATAGACTGTTAAAACCGTCTGCAAAAATGAGTGCATAGCAGACCCAAAAACACACTCTTACTAGATCCTTCACAAACATCCTTCAGAACAAGAGCATACGGTCACACTTGCATCATTTTCAAAACTAGCGAACAACCACTTCATAACCACCAACAAAATTGTATCATGTGCTCAGAAGCTAGATAAACTCGGACATGATGTAGCTACACGTGTTCTTTCAAATCACCTCCATGAACTTTGAGCCTTGAACAAGCCACCATCTCCAAACATCATAGAGTCAAAAAGAGCTTACTTTCTCATGAATCATGAAATGCCTCATAATTGGACCTCAAAAATGGAGTTTTAAGAGACTCTCTCAAATATCTCCAAAGAGTTACATGGAGCTTTCTTCAAGAATGGAGACCCCACGTGGAATCTCTCAAAGGCTGGCCTCCTCAATGGCCTACATCTACAATGGCCAATTCATGCCCAATTCCATGCCCATTGAAGACCCCAAATGGGGTATCTCTAATGGCCCTCAACAATCTCTCACAAATGAATGATGCATTCCAGTGCACAATTCCATGCCCTCTCTCATGGCAATGAGGGTTTAAATAGTTTGATTTTTCCCTCCTTGAACCTAACCATGTGTGCCCAACATAACCTCTTAGTTGAACTTATTTCAACTTATTTTCCTAAATAAAAATTAGTTGAGTCAAATAGCCATATTAGATTTTCGCAATTAGTTACAACCCAATACAATCCAAATGACAATTCATTCTCATATACCACTTGGTATTACCATGCCCAAAATAAAAGCTTATTATAAACCATATGCTAATTTAACAAGGGAAGCTGTTAAAGGCAGTAAGTCCCTGCCTTATGCAATTGGCTAATTGACAGTAAAGCATCATAACCTCAGATTGGGATTGTGGGATAGCAAGACCAAATAGCTTTATCTATCTACGTTTCAATGCAAACAATAACCACCGAGCGACAGGGCCCTTAAGACACTTCCCGACTGCCTGGCCCCTCTTTCGAAAACTGTGTAAGATTCCCACCAATGTAAAAGTTGCCGGAAAATATTTTGGACATTCAAGCAAACATTTGACCGAAAATGTAAATTCAAATTTTGAATGTTTCCCACTTCGTGATGGGATATCCCTTAAGAGATTACATACCATGCCCGAACTGCTTTCAAGTTTGCTGGGCCTGTTTCACCAAATCCCCTGCATATTTGTGTTTGAACTGATCGCCCATCGCGTTCATATGTGCGCTCAAATGCAAAGAAAGTCGGGGCGCAGGGCAGTGGAGCTTCTAGAAAGCGTGCTCTCCCAGACGAATAGTGTGCTCTCTTATTGCCGAAATACCCCCCCTTGCGTGAACAACACGTTGCCCCCTTTGCGTGAACAACATATTTAGTGCCTTGGAGTTAAACGACATCCATCCAAATGAAGCCATTAAAAGACACTGGAAGGTCACACATCATTAAGTATTTAAAAAGATAATTAATATTATTATTATAATTAATACTATTATTATAATTGTCAACATCATATTAAAAATTAAAAAGAAATGAGAGAAATCCAATAGAGTAGCGCGCCACGTGGAATCTGTGCATGTGCATGTAATTTGTACCCAATACATTTGGAATTTTTCAGTAGCTCTAGCTCACACAAGCTCACACGTCGTATCCTCACCATAGACAATAAAAGACGCTTGTTGATATGATTTTCAAAGTTAAGTAAAAGAACCAGTTTTGGTAAGAGCCCTAGTTTAAGCATCACAAACAACATCTTAACCAGATTATGTCAATGCTGGTGATTATGTTCAGTGAGTACTAGTGACTGAAGCACCTGAGGAATGAACTAGGAGGGAAGAGCAGTCAGGAGGGTGCATAGAGTTGATGGAAGAGAGAGCACTTTGCTGCTATGCACATGAGAACGAACTTAAAGCTACAGACTGTGTGCAGAAGGTTTTTCCTTTGGAATATAAAAGCTTCTTGTAATTATCATCCTATTCATGCCAGTGGATGGACAGTATTCATGCACAATCTTAACTCTATCTAACAGTTATTAGCACGCAAGCGCTAAGCACCAGACAAACAATGATCAAGCAAGCCTGTCGTTTGGGCTCACTACGATGATTCGTTGATAAATCACCTCTCTCTATAGCAGTGATCTTTTCTGAAATTGGAATAGAAGCTTTTAGCTCTGCCACCACCTCACTGACACTCAGCCTACAAGACGGTTGAGCTTGAACACATCTTATTGCTACTTTGGCAACCCTACATATGGATTTCATGTCATGAGCTCCACCCAACCTCTTGTCTACGATTTCTGTTGTATTGCCATCATTTTCATCCATCTCAAGTAGGTATGGTGTCACCTGTAAATATGCAAATAATTATAGGAATAATCAGCATCTAATGTTCAATATTTAAATTTGGATCATTGATACACAAGAGTCCTTAGTTTTCGGTTGATTGATAGATATGAATTCTTACCCAGCGAACGATGTTTAGTTCCTCCTTGGGTAGTTTTAGATCTATCGGTGGTCTACCGCATATGGTCTCCAGTAAAACCACTCCAAAACTATACACATTGCTTTTATGCATCAACATTTGAGTGATGTAATACCTGAAAAATCATGTCCACGATAGTTAGCTCCCAGAAAACCTAGCTAAGCAAGAACTCTGGAAACGAAAATGAATTTGCTTCTGCATTTGTTAATTATTTGAATTCATTTAACATCCAGAATGGAGCAAATGCCGTCATCAGTTATTATGCATTGCTCAAGCGCATGTCTCAAGCCAAGAATAACAGAGGTACTAGCCCATGGCCAATCTATCTATAGGTTATCTTGGCCACCAAATTAGGGTTTCAAAAAACTAGGTGTTTGCTGAAGTGGTTCTGAAGTCGAATGTGTGGTCAACATATCTGTGTGTGCCATAGTCTAAGATTTTAGAAAATCTTTACTGCCATGATTCTTAGTGAAGACACACATGCAGAAATAATCATAAGATAATACAATGTAAAGCTATTAACTCATGAGAGCATTATTTTCTTCTTCTGCATTCATTTCTCCGGTTAATTATCATAAACTGTAACAACCAAAGTGAATTCAGATTCATACAATACCAACTCCATTGCATTCATAAAGAGTTGTAGTTGACTGAAATATTTAATGACCCAACCGCTTCTACCCAAGTTATCTTGCATTTGAACCTTTCTTTCGTTCTTTGCCATCTTATGGAATTTTTGTGTCATAGCTTAAGCGAGGTGTTATTGGGCACAAAGATCTGCACGGACACCCTGTCGGCGTTTTACCAAGGCCACAAGAACACCACCGTCTTGGACGTCACGCTCGCCAAGAGCGGCGTTCAGATCACCAACAGCATGGTCTCCACGCTCAATTCTCAACGGCAGCAGGGCAGCGTTCCATTGGATTTGAAGGCCGACGTTTCCGTTAGTGTGAAGAACTGTAAGTTGGCACGGGTAAAGCTATGAGGATTGTGATAGAGCGAACCAGGGAGTCGTTTCTTCATAGGTACAAATATTTTGATGGCGGTGTTGCATGATACACAATTCAACAACAAGAGAATCGTGCCATCCTAGTCTGGTGGCACCTATACTACATGCAGATGCATAGATTGCATGTCGTGCCGCATGGAACATGGGAAGTCACGCTCAAACCCTGTTAAACCTTGTTAGCATTATTTGAAAAGCATAATATATGTAAATCTAACATCTAATGTCTCGAATTAATGCTAGCAAGTTTGGTAGTATTATTATAAAAACTCTATAAAGTTATTAAATACATGAATTCATCTATCAATTAATCTAAGTTTCAGAAGGAAAATTACTAGCCCGCCTCGATATGAGGCCAAATAACACCTCCAAGTTTTTGATTTGATGAAATGACTATATCAAATGTTTTATTGGATGAAAGAACGGTTTCAATGTTTTGTACATCTAAAACTTTATTTAAAAGGCTACAACATATATTGATTCATGTGCAAAGTATTGAAAACGACGACAAGCCGATTAAAATAGTCCCTGCTAACCCAAGGCAGGTACTCATAATATGCTAATTTAATAGCATGGTCACATAAAATACTCTCCATGATTCGTTGGTTATACAAAATATGGTAAAAAACATAAAAACCCACTTTTTCAAATATTCGAAAGTCTAAATGGTATATGGTTATGCCAACCATACGAATGGTTCAAAGTCATGAACCTTTTTCAATGTTCCACCAACCATATGTTATATAAGGTAGGTGGGTTATAACACCCAACCAAATGGCACTACGTTGGCAATAACATGTGGTTAAAACCGCCAAATAAAATGGCATAACAAACTTTCGATAAGAGGGAATACACATGGCCCTTGACCATTGCTACAAATGCCCGCGAATATAGAGTCCACGTGACCTCAATTTCCATGGGATCGGGGCTAACCCCAGCCTTTTTATGGGCAACTATGAACAATATCTCATTCAAATAACCTGTATGCCCACAATAAAACAAGAAATACGTGTGGTATAGTGGTAAAGCGCTTTGCTTGTCGACGAGCGGTTGCAGGTTAATCCGTGTCCTCTCCACTAGTGTTTTGCTACACCAAACCAGCATAATGGCCATTCGGGCTACCATGTGGCAGCCCTGGATTGTTCCACCTCAAACGTCAACTCATTTGACAACTCAGTGGCCACATCAGCTGCCCTACCACATGCCATTTGTCCCTGTCATTTGCGTTGTCACTACCATATCATTGTATGGATGCTGACTTGGCTGACTGCCATGTGTCAAGCCCTGAATCTGTCACATCAGCACTGTGCAGGCCACGTGGCCACATGCACCTTTTTGTCTGTTTTTTCACAAACTTCAACGTGCCATAACGTTCTCATACGACCTCCGTTGGACTAGCCGTTTGCGCCATTAGAATCGGATCAACGAAAATTTTTGCAATGTGAGAACTTCAAATTTTTGACCTTCTAAGATCCACATGGATCAATCTCATTCAACCCAACCATAAAGATAGCAAACTAATTATCATAAATTTCCATACTTGTGGGATTTTTATATACTTGTATAATTTTTTTGATTAAGTTCCTTCCCTCTCCAACCTAAAATAGAATAGAATAACATCATATATAAAGAGAGAGACTCATTCCCACCCACCTTTACACTTTGAGTTTTCCTTAACCTCTTGGATTTAGTAATGGCTCAGCTTAATCCTTCTACAACTAGGAAGAAAAGATAATAAGGGGAAAGCGTGAACCATTTTTTTTAGCCCCTCGAAAAGCTTGAAAAAGTACTAGAATGAGCCATTAATTAGTACAACAAAAGAAGTAGGAGTCACAAATCTCAATATCCATTTAATCATGGCTAGAGAGAAACCAATATGGATCAAAAGAAAATGAAGGTGCAACCAAGAAACTCTGTATTTGGCTTGAGAAAGGTCTATTTTTGTCATTGCTATAAGAAGTTGTGAAGTTTTTATGGAATGCAATCTGTTTTGAGCAGTTACAATAACCTCATGTATATGGTGCCCCTCTAAGAAGCCAAACTATTCAAGAGAGATTCAAGCAAATATCAAGACCTTCAACCTAATTGCAATAAATTTGAAAATGATCTTTTAAATGCAATTGCTTAAGGCAATAGGTCAAAAAACCATAAAAATATTTTGGACAGACTACTTTTGGAATAAGTGCAATGAAAGTTGCATTAAAGTTCTCGAGCACCTTTTCTAGGATTCTCACTTCCTCTAATTCCCTACGTAGGTCATCACCCAACAAATCAAAGAAATTGATGTAGAACTCCATATTCCACCCATCAGGACCCAAACTTTTATATTTCTTAAATAAATTTAAGTTTTACAATAAATCGTCCATATGCACCTCTTTAAACATCCTTTCATTTTCCTCCTCATCTACCATTAAAGGTAAGAAAATAGACCACTTTGAGGATCTCTTAAAATTTCCATTATCTAGTTCTTTGAATATGTCCTCAAAGTAATTAACCCTGAATCTTGATGTATCCTAGAAGTTGGTGACCTTCCCACCTGGTATATTGGCTATCTCCCATATAGTGTTAATACTCCCCATGACTGGAAAAGCTATGGAAATGTTTTGTATTATGATCCCCCAACTCCAACCAGGTTGCTCTACTCTCAATTCTCTAGTGCCTTTCCCTATCCAATAGTAACTTGGTTTTTTTGGCCTCATGTAGCTTCAAAGTAGCCATTTCCTCATCATCCAACAAATAACCCTCTTTACTAACTAATAAGGTCTCCATGAAACAACATTTTCCTTCACTTCTATTAGTGCACTAGAAAAATGTTCACAAGCTAAAGAACCTTGGGATGAATCATAGCACATACAATTATCCCATACGAAAGATTGAAAACTATCCTCAGACACCCATCTTGGATTGTGCTTAAAATGTGCCCCCGGGATTTGGATTGTTATGAACCAATTCTAGGACAATTGGAAAATGATCTAAGAATTGATTAGGGCCTATCTATGATATGTATCTATCCACCTTTTAGAGTATAACATTATGCATCATGAACCTATCCAAACTCTTATAGGCACCATCAGTCCCTACTTTAGTCTTGTTTTATGTATGATTTATTTGGATAGGGTTAATGTCTACCAACCTATCCAACTCAAAAAAATTATGGAAGTAATCAAATAATATATCCAATCTAGCACAATTCCTCCAAATCTTTCTTCTACTCGTAGTAAAATTTAACTCACCCACCACCACCACAATTAAGTTTCCAAGATTGAGAATCTCAAAAACAATAAGTTTGTCCCAAAAATTGCTTATCTTCATAAGGCCCAAATATCTAAAAGAATAGTTTGAGATAACCTTAGATTCTTATTAAAATCTTCTATGCATAAACTTGAGTTAACAAAAAAGTGTTGATTAGAGTCACATTTTGGTTATATCCAATAACGAATCCACCTGAAAAACCTTTAGAGTCAATGGAAAGAAAATATCATCCATCCAAACACATTTTTAATTATGAAATAAGGGAATCTCTCTTCCCCATGGTTTCTTGAATCATTACAATATCAGGTCTATCCATATCAATCATTAACTTGAGAGCCAATTTTTTAGCCTAGCCCTCTAGCATTGAATGATGTAATTTTCATTGGGAAATCATGGATGAGGTTATGCCTTCTCTAGGTTCTAGTGATTAGTTTTTTCTTTCCTTGATTAACTTTATTTATAGCTTTTGCCTAAGCTAATTTTAGGGTAGATTTCCTCCACACTTACATAGGTCCTAGGTCTCTAAGGGATTTCCTACCCAATCCCCTATTAGACTCAATTTAAGGCCTAAAATGGGCCTCCTAAGAAAAATATTAAAACAAACTATGTCACATTAAGAAAATATTAATATATGCTATGTAACAATAAGTTTAATCTATATTTTGTCATTAATGATAGTTGAAAAAATGTGTTAAGTTAATGTAGAGTTAAAAGGTGAGGGTTGAAAATAATAATGAAAGATTTATTGATAGTCACTCCGAGGAGTTTGGAGAATGGCGGGTTTTGAGCGGCAGAAGGAGCATGATTTGAGGGCTCGGTAGGCTCTACGAGCCTTGGGCTCCTTTGGAGCAGTGAGACCGTACAGGGCACTGACGGGACCAACCGGCATGGGGTGACGTTTTGGCTCCTATCCCTGGAGAAAATTTTGTTGTTACGGTGCACTAACTGTGGTTTACACATGTTACGGGTGGGATATATTGTCTGCAAGTAAAACTAGGTTTTTTACTGCTATTTTTAACCTTTTACTGGCAAAATAGCAGAAGATGATCTGGTTGACTATTCCAGTGAGCATTTGGAGGCACGTGTTTTCTAGGTTGGGCCAGGTGTAAGAGTTATGGATGAGGTGGAGGCTCCTCCTCTTCCATGGGTTGAAAGTTATCCGGCAGTTGTTTATTCACCTGCCCACATCATGGAGGGTTTCTATTCGTATGAACTTTTACTATCTTCCCCTTCCCCTTTTCAGATCCCGAAGGTTTTACCATTTTTTCCTCACGAGGGCACTGGCGGTGATAATGGTCTTAGGAAGACGGGATTTGTTGACACAGCATTGCCAGAGGGGGTCTTTTATGTAGGAACCTAGGATCATGGAGTGTTTGTTGAAGATGTGTTAACGGGACCGGCTTCAGTGGGGGTTGTGAGCGGAGGAGTGAAACCCTTAGGGTTTTTCAGATAGTGATTCTCTAAGGATGGAGGAACAAGAGTTTGTTGCCTAGTTCATTGGACCCCTAGAATAGCGGGGTTTCCCTAGCCCAATTTTGGAATGGTTTGTCAGTTCAGGGTCAAGCAGTGAAGTAGATGGAAGAGTCGACAACAAAGGGGTTCATAAGAGGAATCGCAAAAACTGGATCAAAACTAGGAGGGTTGGGTATAATTACGCACTGGGGGAGGACATAGGTTGGCACCAGGTCTTGCAAATGGCTAGTCGGACTCTGGTGGGGCATGTCCTGGGAAGAACTTTATCTCTCCAGACTATGGTGAAATGGGCAATGGATTGTTGGATGGACGCCCTGGGTTCCATCCCGGAAGTGGTAGCCCTCACTAGAGGGTGGTTCACATTCAATTTTTAGTAGCGAGATCATCTTCAATGGGTGTTAAATCGAAATTGGACATTGGATTATTCACCTGTGTTGCTCAAACCTTGGCATCCCCACTTGGGTACAACTGGCATCCAAACGAGCAGGGAACATGTGGACATAGTGCCTTTGTGGGTACAACTGTCGGGGTTTCTTTTACATTACTGGACATAAGAACACCTTAAAAATATTGGAAACATATTGGGGACATTTCTAGAAGCGGATCTCTCTTTTGTGGAGACAAAAATGCAGAAGGTTTCTAGAATTCTGGTTAGTCTCAATGTAAGGGAAGGGTTAGCAGAAGACATGTTACTGAGCTGGGGACCTTATCAAATCAAGCAGACCTTGGATTTTGAAAACGTTCCCTTCCGCTGCAGGCAATGTCATGCATATGGACATCCGAATTCTGAATGCAATTTATCTGTCTGAACCCTCAATGGACGTCGGCAGCAGCATGGTGTAAAGAAGGCAGGGGTGGTAGGAGTGTTCTCAGGTTCGTCGTCTTCTTAGCCATCGACACCTGTGGAACCAGTGAGCAAGGAATTAAATGATAACATCCAAGAGGAGGAGGCTACGATGACACTACCGGTGGTGGAGGTGGGTAGACAGACCGATGCCCAGTACTTGAAGGGTTTCCCTTTCTGGTTACTTCCTCCTTATCTCTTTCCCCATCTATAAATTTATTTGCAAAAAATATTAATCTTTCTGGTCTAGATTGGGTGGAAGGTTTGAAAATTTTAACTCTCACTTCATGACCTAAACTGGATTATTTACCCATCTCTGGTACAAATCTAGAGAAATCCCCTCATCCTATGAATCCTAAACCTGTTATTAAAGAAGTTACTTCTCCTCTTCCCCCCCCTGACTCGTTGGATTCTGATTATTTCCTACGGTCTTGCCCCAAGGTGGCCTCTAGGGGTTTGGGAAAAGCTTCGAACTTGACCCCTAAGGGGAGAGGAAGGAAATATTTTATTACCAAGGCACAATCCAAAGCAAAAAAGGATCTTTTTGAAGGGAAACAACAATATATTGAGAGGGCTCTTAGAGCAGTGCATGCCCAGAAGAAGGGTCGTAAATGAAGCTTATGTCTTTCAACTATTGGGGCGTGGTTGGTCCCCATAAAAGATCACAACTTAAGAGAGTGGTAGGTTTAGAACACCCAGACATATTGTTGCTTCAAGAAAATTTCGGTGTATGAGATGTGGTTAAAGATAGGTTGGAAAGATGTTTTCCAGGTTGGACCTTTGAGACTTTGGATGTTAGAGGCCATTGTGGAGGGCAGGCACTTGGTTGGAATGTAATAAATGTTAAGGTTTTGAACCTTTGGGGTATGGAATCAGTTCTTGGCCTGACCTTTAAGGCACTGGAACTCGAGGACACTTTTACTATTTTTAACATCTACGGTCTGTATCTAAATAGGATCCCATTCTAGGATAAATTATTTAACAATACTCTCCTAAGAGGAGATAAGGTGATTATATGAGGAGATTTAATTTTTCTTTGGGGTAGTCTGAGCTATGGGGGCCTCATGCTCATACTGATTTGCTAATGGATTACTTCACTCAGAAGCTGGTAGATAAGAACTGGTTAGACATAGAACCCATCAAACTCAAGCCGACTTGGAAAAATAATAGATGTGGGGAGGGGAGAGTAGAGAAGAGGCTAGATCGTTTTTTGGTGGTTGAAAAGGCGGTGGACATGCATCATCAAATCAGACAGTGGGTGGGGTGTGGAGGGCAGTCAGATCATTTACCTATTTTTCTAGAACTAAAAAATGGACCGGTTAAACCTCCAAGTCCATTAAAGTTCAATAACACCTCGTTGAATGATGAGTATTTTTTATTATTGATATCTTCTAGATGGATCCCCTATGACTCAGGAAGCAAGAGAACTGCAGCTTTCCAGTATGCAACAAACATCCAAAGCATAAAGGAATCTATTAAAGAATGGTCAGTGGATAAGAGATGTCGGGAGGACAGAGAATTGAAACAAGTTGAAAATGACCTTTCTGAAATCCTTGAAAAAGATGGGGGGCTCTGTTGAATCAGGAGGACAAAGATTCCTTAATCAGGTTAGAAGGGAGAGGGAACATCCTGTTATTAGAAAAGGAGGATACTTGGAGATTGAAAAGAAAGGCCACCTGGTTGGAATGTGGGGATGCAAATACAAAATTCTTTCATGCTTTTGCAAGAGGGAGAAAAGAATCAAACACAATCTGGAGCCTATTGGATGAATAAGGAGAATCCTACAACACTTTCGAAGGAATGAAAAGAATGGGAGTGGAGCATTTCAAAATCTTTTTAAAGCACCAACCTGAGAATCTATTGTAGAAGTCATTAGAATTGTACAATTCTTTCCAAGGTTCGTTGAGGAGGAAGAAAATAGGTCCCTGATGGAGGAAGTCACTGGAGAAGAATTAAAGGAAGTTCTACAAAGCTTTCAAAAGGATAAAATCCTGGAATTTGATGGGTGGACGATTGAATTCTCTCTAGAACTCTATGAAATCCTAGGAGGAGATTTATTGAAGGTCGTAGAGGATACTAGAACTTCTAGAAGGATCCCTACCAATTTAAATTCAACTTTTATCACTCTAATTCCAAAAATTAACAATCATGTTTCTTTGAACGATTTCAGACCCATTTCACTCTGTAATTGTATCTACAAGGTTGTCTCAAAGGTGATAGAAAGAAGATTTAAGGTGATTTTATCAAATCACATCACTGAAGAACAATTCGGTTTCCTGGAGGAGAGACATATCTATGAATCCATAGGGGTTACACAGGAGGGGCTTCACAACATGAAAACAAAAAATATCAAAGGGGCTATACTCAAAATTGATTTGTCCAAAGCCTATGACAAAGTAAGTTGGTTATACATCCATATGTTGCTGACTCATCTTGGTTTTGGAATTTATTTTATCAAGTGGATCATGAGCTGTATTAATGTAGTCTCCTTCTCGGTACTAATTAATGGGGTTTCTTCTCCTTTCTTCCTTGTTGAGAGAGGGCTACGACAGGGTTTCCCTCTATCACCTTTTCTCTTCATGTTGGTAGCTGAAGGTTTAAGTAGGTATTTAAGGGATGCAAAAAGCCATGGATACTTGAAGGGAATTCAAATCTCTCAGTATTTGCAAATAACACACCTCCTGTTTGTAGATGACGTCCTAATTTTTTGCTCAGGAACGGAGAGAGACTCAAACACCATTTATGATATTTTGGAGATTTTCTCCAAAGCCACTGGGATGGAGATAAATTCAAGGAATTCAACACTAACCACTCATCTTCTAAGGGCTGATTAGTTTCAGGTAATCAAAAGGTTTTTTCCCTACAATTTGGAAGGACTGGATATTGGTTTGAAATATATAGGGTTTTGTTTAAAACCTAATTATTATCAAAAACGGGATTGGAAGCGGCTTTTGGACAAGTTGGAAAAACGCCTAAAAGTATGGAATCATAAATGGCTAACTAGATAAGGGAGTTTAGTGTTGGTAAAAGCTGTATTAGAAGAAATTCCAGTTTACTGGATGTCATTGGCTTGGATCCCTAAAGGTGCTTTGGAAGAGGCAAGAAGAAATTGCTCTGAGGTTTCTTTGGAGTGGAAAGAAGGATATTCATGTGACCCCTTGGGTTCGGTGGGAAAATATTGTTGTCCCAAAAGGACTAGGGGGATGGGGCCTAAAAAATATTTTTTTGTTTGCAAAGTCACTTGTGGCCAAGGGGGGATGGAGACTATTAAAGGATGAAAGTCTGTGGACTCAAGTGATTTTCCAAATATACATAGCCCCTGTAACTATTGAATACTGGACAAGGATCCCCATGAAAACCCATACAGATGGGTCGGTGATTTGGAAAGCAGTGGTTTTGTTATTTGATGTCGTTGAATCCAATATGTCCTGGAATGTGGGGAATGGCAGGAAACTAAGGGTAGGTGAGGATCCGTGCGTCGGATGTACTAAAAAACATAGGCTTCTAGTCCACATGGTGGAGGCTCTGAGACAGAGAGGTATTGTCTATATTTCTCAATTAGCTGCACCTATTCAGTAGAACCCATGGTTCAAGTCTTGCAGATCGGCACATGAATATGGGTTAACGGAGCCAGATGAAAGGGAATTGGAGCGTATTCTTGGTGATATGACTTGAGCACAGATTCAGCTAAGGGACAGGGAGGATGAACTCATTTAGGATTTGGATCCGTGTGGCAAATACACCCCGAAGGCTGGTTATATAAAACTTAGTGCTGATGGTTTTCAAAGGGACTCGATTTGGTGGTGGAAGAAATTGTGGAAAATCAAAAGTCCACCAAAAACGAGAATCTTTATGTGGTTTGTACTGGAAAACAAGGCTCCAACTTGGAAAAATTTGCAGAAGAGGAGCTTCCAGGGGCCTGTATGGTGTACACTCTGCAAGTCAGATGGTGAGTCTATATCCCACCTTTTTTTACATTGTCTTTTTATAAAACAAGTCTAGAAAGAGTGTTTGAAGGCTCTTGGCCTGACTTGTAGATGGGTGGGTTTATCAGTACTTCAAACATGGGATAATTGTAGAGTGGAATCTAAGGAATTGCTGACAGCCCTGTCTCTAATAGTAATCTAGGGTGTATGGATTTCTAGAAACAATTTAATCTTTGCTGATAAATCCTGCACCCTTGAAATTACAACAGGTCTTGTTTGTGGAATACGTTCTGCCTTTCCACAATACATCATAGTTTCAAGACAGAGGGAGGCATTGCAAGTGGAAATTGACAAGTCGGTGCCTTGGGGTTTTTTGGATGGGGCATCACAAAATAATCTTTGTGGGGGAGGGGCTCTACCCTTTCTTTCAGAGACCCATTTCTTTGAATTAATAGTGGGATTAGGGGAAGGCAGTAATAATTTTGTTGAACTACTGAGCTTAAAAATTATTCTCATTTTTGTTGTAGAAAAAGGGTGTAGAAAAATTGTACAAAAGGGACTCAACAATGCATAAATCTAAGACTTGCCAACATTTTATCTTCCATTAAAGCAGTTATAAACACTTATGTTTCCTTTTCATGCCGGCATGTCTACAGGGAAAAAAACAAAAAAGCGGACAAAGCCTTGAAGTAGGGGCTGCAGATGGCCTTGGGTTAGTGTAAGATAAGAGAACAGAAAGAGGGCACTATGTATGAATACTATCATATAACTTTTATAGAATGAGCATCATCCTTATTAAATATCATCTTACTACAAAACTTTTTTATTCTACTGTTATTTTCAGGAAATTTCATTTTGGAAAATGGATTGTCTTTGAACAGTTTGCATCTATTTTACATGGAACATGATGACAAAGAAAAAGATTTTTATCTTGTATTTTTGAAACAGGGAAGCACTCATTGTATTTTGTTGAACACTTTATTTTTTTGTGTGGGGATTCACTGAAGACCTTCAAGGTCTGTTTTAAATGTGCTCACAGCTGAACCGAACTACACACCAATGTGTGCCTACAGAATGTAATTTTGTTCTCCTCGGACGAAATAAAAATACACTTCTTTTCTCATAAAATAAAAATAATGAAATATTTATTATTTTCTACACACAATAAATAATGTAGCAATAAAAATTTTTAATTTATACAATCAATTATTTAAAATAATTTATAATTTATAAAGTATTTTTTATATATTTAATAATTAATGTAAAATTCACAAAGCAACTAAAATTATAATTATATAATAAAATTATAATAATATTAAAAAATTATTCATATAATATAATAATATGTAATAATATCGTGTTTGATAATATAATTTAAAATTTACTATGATCATATAAAAAATTAATATAATATATAACAATATAATATTTAATATTAAATTAATATAATATATGAATATTGTAATAATGGTAACTTATTATATGTTTAAGTATTAAAAACTATTAAAGAGTGTGCATAGTATATAATGTAATAACAAGTAGTAATGTATTATTAGGTTAGATAGGTACTATATAATATATATTATTAGTTATAAATATAGTGTATGTTGTTTTCACTTTCTTTGGAGGAGTATATTCAGTAAGAATCGATTCTCATATTCCTTCTATCTCAAGATAAACCTGCATTCTTCTTTTTCATATGTAGTAATTCTTTCCACAAAACAATGGTATTCCATTCATTGAGAACCCCATGTATGTCAAAGATCTCCTTCAAGCTGATGAGGCTTTTTGTGAAGGACGCGCTCTGATACCAATTGTTGGACACAATGTCCACACTGAGAGGGGGGTGAATCAGTGTGAGAGCAATTATAAATTTTTTACCTTCTTTTAATCAATCATAGTATATCAATCATTATGTCATCAATTGCATAATCAAATTCATCATGAGTCATAAGCACAACATCACATCAAAAGAGACACAAGAATATATGGAATCTTGATCTTTAATTATTGTACATGGAAGACAACAATATTCTCAATTACAATCAACACCAACTAATGAAAAGAGCACCAACTCTCATAACAGGACTTAGCATGGTTTTCTTAGCTCCAACTAAGAAGGGTTTGAGGAGTCCAATCCTCAAGTGCAAGAATCTTCTTGCAAGCAATCATATGGCTTTGTTGCACAACCAACCTCTTCTATGCACATCAATCTTTGCTCATCAATCTCTGGCTAATACGCTCATCACTGCTGCTCAACTATGTTGCTCATCACAATATACTGATAAGTCATCACATCATTGTACACCTCATCATACACAATTACTAAACAAATAATTATGCTCTACTTTCACTAAACATAAGACATGCATCATCATCATAAGTATGCATCATTGTCATAGGGTATGCAGGGTATACATCATCATCATTTCAGTGTGCATCGTTTATACATCAGCATCATCAAGTATACATCATAGTGCGTAGAAGAGCATCATCACACTATGGTATGCATGTACGTCATATTGTATAGGAGTGCATCAACATCATAGAGTGTACATCATTATCACATGCATTATCATCATAAAGTGTATAATATCATAGCATAAAGGTATGCAACATCATCATCATATCCTCCATAATGACTCCAAATATATATACCAATATAAAGGCTCACATACTAAGATCAAATATTAACGCTATCCATGAGAGACATGTGTCATCACAAGAAAAACCCAGAAGAATGAAACATACCTTTCCAAAGATCACAAGATGAAGAAACAGTAGACAAAACAAAATAAACTCTAGATCATGTCATCACATGGAACTCGTAACAAGCTTTTCAATGAGCCAAGAACTTTGTAATTCTAATTTTGTATGAGAAAGTTATGCCAATTTTAGTGAAGATGCCCAAAAAATTCTTTGTAAAAAAGAACTGCTCCTCTGCTACTGCGAAAAAACCTCGGACCAATATCCATGAATTTACTTCTCTTCTTCCATCATTGATTTTTTTTGGATGTCTTTATATACACATTAAAGTGGACATGTTTCATGATGGCCGACTTGTCTTCAAAGGTAACAGCGGTAAGAATTTTAATTTTTAATTAAAAATTGTAATTTGACTTTTAATTGTCACACAAACTCCTTCCCACTTCAATGGAATTTTAATTTTTAATTAAAAATTGCACTTTGACTTTTAATTGTCACACAAACTCCTTACCAAAGAATTGCATGTATTTTATTTTCCATATAATAGGGTGTTCACCACATAAGCCATATGTATGACCAAGGACTTCAAACTTCTTACTACTTCAATGGTCAAACCTTACCAAAAAATTGCATGTATTCTATTTTCCATATAATAGGGTGTCCACCATATAATACATATGTATGACCAAGGATTTCAAATTTCTTACCACTTCAATGGTCAACCTTATGTATTCTTATTATTTGTTTTACCACCTCAATGGTCAACCTTATGTATTTTAATTATTTTTCTTTTAAAACATCCTTCAAAGTCAACGACATCATTTAAAATTCATGGGAGTGTGTCCTCCACATATTCATAGGGTTGCATCAAGCCACTAGGGATTTTAATGGCATTCCATGTGAAAGATGCCATCATGGGATTCAATATTTTCACTAAATGGACCATCATCAAGCCAATATGTCTGTGGGTGCCTTAACCACATCAAGTGCAAGAAATGGGAATCAAGGTCTTCACAAGGTTCCATGACTTCATTAAGTCACCAAATACCACATCATTATGCCATATAACCATGTCAAGTGCAAGTAGTGGGCTCCATGACCTTTGCAAGGGTATCAGGGTCTTCATCAAGGATTCCATGGGCTTCTTCATCATACCATGGGTTCCATAGTCTGTCAAGGACCATACAAGGTCATCATCATCATATAAGAGCTCCATGACCCCAATAAGGGTTGCAAGGTAATTACACCATCAAGTGTGGGTCCAAGGGCTTCATCATGGCTTCTTCAACAAGAAATAGGCTTCATAGGATTCTTCAACCACCTCAACCATACTAGGAGACCCTCAAGGGTCAAAATCCATCATGACATCATCTGTGGGGTAGTTGGGTCTTCTCATGGGGTAATATGATACCATCAGAGCATGAATGACCACATAATGGGTCATTAATGTTTCTCCAACCCATATAGGGGTTCTCCATCGTCCATCAAGGTTTCAGAACCATCTCTAGGGTATTTATCACCATCAGCGAGGTCTTCAACATCTTCAACAAGGTGGTGGCTCCAAGATCCATCCGTGTGGGTACAAGGACCTTGCCAACTAGGTACAAGGTGCTTTAAGGCACAAACCCACTCTGTAAGGGGTCCAAATCTCAAACCCACTTTGTAAGGGTCCAAGGCACTGCAAGTGGGACTTGGTGGCATCAATGACAATCTGTGGGGCCACTGCAAGTCCATGTTGGCATCAATGACAATTTCATCAACGGTGTATAATATTAGTTATAGTATTATATTAGCTAGGTAGTATATAATATAATATATTATTATTTTGTTAGGTATTAGTTATAATATCATATAATATAAGTTGTTGGTTGTTTTATATGTATGAATAATTGATTATTTATTATTTTTATTTAAATAATCAATGATATAAATGTTTTTTGTATTTCAATGTAATTTTACTATGATTTTAATTAAAGTGATATTTATTTTTATAGTAGTTAGAGGTAGTGATAATATAAAATATTAGATATTTAGTATTTCAAGAATATTTATCATATCTTATTGATATTTTATCCAAGGTGAGGGGTATATGGAGTTGGTAATTTATAAATTAAAAATATGACACATAAGCATCATTGACATCTATATGTCCAACTCAATGGAATCGTTAACCCAATTTCTTGAAATTCTATTGGTTCTTTAATTCCTACTTATTAATGGATTTTTTTCTTATGAGGCTCATTTTAGACCTCAATTTGACTCTATTGTAAGGCTATATTTTCTTGAACTATATACCCCCTTTTTGTGTTGAAGGAGGTAATGGATACATCCCCTCAAAAGAACCAAGGATTCGTGCCTATCACCGCTAGAAACGGGAAATTCAACTACATGAGAATGAGATGAATCATAGAACAAGGAATTAGAGGAATACCATTTCTCCATAACCCTTTATCTGAAATTATTTTTGAGGCTTGGTTGTTCCCAACCCCTTGACTGAACCATCATCCAAGAATCAACAGAAAGAGTAACCTTATCAACTTTCATGTGAACCATGGAAACACCCACAAGGGAAGGAATAGAGTTATAATTACCCAATTTTATAGAAACTTCATCACTAGAATCTAGCACACAATCCAACCTTTGATCCCTAGAGGAGCAATGCCACCCAATCCCCATACCAAGCCCATGTCCCATTCTTGACTAGCCATCAGATGAGACCCAACAATAAGAGGGATAGATATATCACATATATTTAATAAAACCTTCGCATGGAGTATCTTATCCTCAAAACCATCATCTTGGAGCCAAGTTTTTATACCACCCTCCACAAAGCACCATGCCTCATACATATTCCCCTTAAAAAAAAACTAATTTAATTTTTTTCCAAAACTAACATCCTTTATAACAACCTTCTTTCTCCAAATCTTATTTATCAAAATCTTGTCATAATCCTTGCGTACATATCCATATGAATGATATATTGAGCATTAAAAAGAGATATTAACATATTTCATAACATTTGTATGAATTTTTCATTCAAGGACCATATCTATAATCTCAAATAAAGCTTTGTTAACATCAACTTCCATGAATACCCTTGGCATATAGCAGAAATTATGTGTATTGAAGTTATCATATAGCAATAAGTACTTACCTAGCATATCCCTAATATCATTTATCATTTTTATTGTCCATAGTTCCATCAAAAAGCCTAAAAAACATCACCTATGCTAGGGTTTTTGTCATCTATTATTCCTTACCATAAAAAATATGATGCCATGGCTTCGTAGTTAAGAATGAACTATGCTTAAACCAAGCTCCCTTTAATATCAACATAGCCTCTTTCTATGAATGGAAAAGAAGCTTGAGATAACCTTAATATAGAAGATGTAACGTTGGCAAGTATCCAAGAATCGAGAACCAATTTTGTTGTAACCAAAGAAGAAATGTATCCATCAATACCCTCCTCACTTGGAATTTTCCAACCAAGATTATTCCATTGATATTAAGGATTTTATCTAATCCAATGTCATCACCCACCACTAAGAACACCCCACCACCATGACTCTTAACTATCTTTATTCTCTTCTTGTTGTTAGCATCCTTTCACTTAGTTTGATCTACACCTTGAATATGTTGCAATTCAATCCTTCTTCCAACAAAACCAAAATCATCTGCACCTGTGACGCAACCCTCTATCCTTGTGTCTTCTCAAAAACCCATCCTCTTGGAGTAAACATAGTATAGCTAAATTTCATCCACTATGGATTTTACTCCCAAATTTGAGGTATGTACTGGAAATAGGTTTCTTGTCAAGGAGAAGACTTGTCTGTCTTGTCTATAAAATCATATGTAGGGTGCATTTTCACAACGAATCCATCGAATGATTGAGAATAAATATTCTAAGTACACTTTATGATATCACTACATGCCTTGAAACTTTGCCATATCTCCTTCAGTTTTGCATGGTTCCAAAATATCAAACTATGTCCATAGTTCTCCTCTATGTCATAATCTACTTGGTCTACAGCAACATTGTTGATGTTGATAGAGAATGCCAAATATCAAAGGGGTCATGATGGGAATCTTCAAGGTTATGGAAACCTTAACCCATTTTTCATATCTCAAATGCCTATATTGTGTAAAGTGCCTTTCAACTCAATAATGAATCCATTAGTACATTATTATAAAAATAAATTTACAAATTTGGTTAAGATATTTTAAAATGGAATACTTATTAATATATTTATAGTAATAAACACTTGTATTATATCATTTTAACTTAAGAAGCTTGATAGGTATTTATGTAGTATCTATATTTACGACCTAAGCTTATACCTAGATTGTAGTGCTTCTCTAAGGTGGAATGTCGATGTCTTTTATATGATGTGAATGAAGATAAAATATAATATTTTAATTTTTTAGTGTTGTGATATAATATGTTATTTATATATTAAAAAAATATGGTTATGTTTTTTTTATTTTTTTTATGATAATATCTTTCCAGCATGAATTTTGATCACATTGGTAGAAATCAAGTAATGATACAACTAAAAATATGTTAAAGTATATGATGAAAAAACAAATAATGAAATAAGACGTGATACATCAATGTATACTTCAACTTAATTAGATGCTATATACTTTATGTAAAGGAAATTTTATATAATATCATGTATGCAACAACAATAATAGACACCAAATTGATGTATGAGATCCCTCGACTATTAAATTTTACGACTATTAAATTTTATGGAGGTGTGCATACCATACCCTCTCCATATGTCAACCTATGACCTCTTATAAGGAAACACATATTATTAACTATTTTAACTTAGGGTCTAAAATTATTGCCATCAATTGCTTATGTTTGGAGGACAACACAAATCTATTGAAGAAAGATAGACATGTCATGGATACCATCACAACAAGAGATATGATTGAGTGACTAAAACAGAAATCAATTTACTGCAAAAATAAACTTGAAACTTATTGCACATAGACTCTTAAGCATGGAAGTATGTTTATCTTTACTCTAACAATCATGAAATATTTTTCACTACATTTCATAATTTGTTGCATGAATGGATAAAGAGACCAGAGGAAATTAATACCTTGAGGCATTCTAAAAAATCAATGTTGTGGGATCAGTTGAATATAAATAAACTAAAAATTCTAGACAATAAGTGAACTCAAGCATCTTATTTCTAGTTTGGTATGGTCAAGGGGAGACATTGTGTAGTTTTCTATTTAATATCACACTTCTTTGAATGTTTTTGAATAAGGATTTGAGGCTGAAAAGAGAGGTCGACTATTGGAGGAAATGCCACTATGGATTAGCATGTTGTTTATCAAAAAAAGAATAGATACATATTAGGCCTAACACCCTAGCAGTGTAAGTCCCTCGTGTTGGTGGGTAGGGGAAAAGAGAAGGAAGATGAGATAATAATTTAGAAAGGAAAATGGATCTAGGGGCACAAAAGAAGGAAAGATACATAAGAAGAAATGTGTTGTGTGTGGTAGTTTAGAAAATATAGTTTGATAGTTCAAATAAAAGGAGAGAAAAAAGACTAAGGAAATAAGTGTAGGAAGAATGTGATGTTGCAAATACTATGCCAAAGGTGCACATAAAAGAGGTAAGGACATTACAGGGGTGTTCATAGCCTACGTTGAAAGAGATGATAGTAGAGTAGGTGTAAATGATGTTGGATTAAGCAAGTGTGCCTTATTTCATAGGAAAATTCACTATTTGTGGCATATTTATTCTAAGGAAGGTGTATCAGTGGATCCAATGAAGATAGAAGGAATAATGGGATGGATTATACCAGAGAATATATTAGATGTTAGTTCATTCATGGGATTGGATATTTACTACACAATGTTTAGAAAAGGGTTCTCTAAGATTTCTCATTCAATCACACCTTTATAAAAGCGAGGAATTAAGTTTGAATGGACCTTGAAGTGTGAAGGAATGTTCAAATATTAAATAATTGTTTCATTGATGCACCCATTCTCAAGGTCATTGATCTAAATGAATATTTTATGGTGTGTAAAAATTCTTGCAAAGAGGGAATTGAGGGGATTCTTCCTAGGAATGGGCATGTGGTTTGCTATGAATCCATAAATATATAGAAGCACGAGAAGAATTATATAACACATTATTTATAGTTCCACCATAAGAAATTCATTAAATATGTTAATAAAATTTTTGGTCAAAAAATTTGAATAAAAAATGGTTCATAATAGGGATGGTAAAAAGTATTTAGTACAATAACCACCATGACAATTGAAGGAACCACACATAAATTGTTCAATGCCTTAGGGTTTTTTAACGGATCCAGTCAATATTGTTTGAGTACATGTGGGGAAGGGGCCATTCTTTACCTTCATTCCTCTCATTTTATGGTGTTGAAATATGGAGAGGGATGTGTCTCTAATAATCAAGCAGAATTCTTCGCTCTATGGATCCTTTTACTTGCAACAGTCAAAAGAGGTATAAAAAAATTTCAAGTTCTTGGTGATTCCAAATTCTTAATGGATTGAGATTCAGGTAGTGTCAAATCACAAATTTATCCCTCGATCTAATGATGAATAGAGTACAAGATAAGAGAGCTCATTTTGAGAATATATCTTTCACTCATTTCTACAGGGAGTTCAATCACAAATCTGATCAGCTATCTAAATGGGAATTGGGATTACAAAAAGGGATTATGTGTGGACAATAATTTCAAGATAATCTGCCTCAGGAATTGATCCAAAAATTTTGTTTTGGAAAATATGTAGTTGTTTAAACTCTTCATGTATAGTCAGGTAAGGCAATAAGATTTTTTGGTAAAAAAGATGTATAAAGGGGATGCAAGCTATTAATGTTTAGATATTATGGTCAATAGTTTTGTAATGATATTTTTGGAAGATAGGTATCAAAATTAGAAGGGAACGTGAAGTTCATAAACTAAGCTATGAATCTAGCTAAAATTTATTTTGTCATCTAGAAATTTCGAATAGAAATATTTGTTTTCTTGGGAAAAAAATAGATCATAATGGTCTAAAATATTTATTTGAAAGACAAGCTTTGAATTCCAAACAAAAAAGATAGATTCGTGAATGTGATTTTTGATATCAGACATATTAAAAGGAAAGAGAACAAGGTTGTTTATAGACTCAATAGAATATTAAATGCAATGCATGCTACAACCATTAACATGTGTAGATCATATTTTAAGAACAAAATTTTAAAATTTCTTATTTTAGATGGGTAAAAGAAGGATTGCGGTAGGAAAATATACAATAGAAATATCAAAACTATGAAATGGAAGATGGTGGAATTCTTATGTATAAGAAAAAAAATAATGTTCCAAATTCTCATGAATTGAAGAAAAATTAAATTGAATGAGATGCATAATATTCCTTATGCATCTACAACCATTAACATGTGTAGATAATATTTTGAGAACAAGATTTTAGAAGTTGTTATTTCAAATTGGTAAAAGAAGGATTCCAATAGGAAAATATACAATAGAAATGTCAATACTATAAAATGGAAGATAATGGAATTCTTATGTATAATAACAAATTTTATTTTCCATATTTCATGAATTAAAGAAAAAATGTATTGAATGAGATATGTAATGTTCCATATGTTGGACATTTTGGGTAACAAAAAACAATTGAAGCTATAATAAATAAATATTTCGGTCAATAATGAAGAAAGAAAGACATTGTAGAGTTTATAGCCAAGTGCATGGAATTTCATAGAGTAAAACCTGAGAATAGATATCCAATAGGACTGTTATAGCCATTTCCAATACCATAGTGGAAAGAAGAAGTTGTGGTAAATGATTTTACAACTATAATTTCCCAATAAATCAAGGAACATGACGCATCATGGTAGTCATAAACAATTTGATAAAATTTGCTCATTTTAATCTAGTTAAGCCAACTCATAAGCCACCTAATATGATAGAGATTTACATGAAAGAAAATGTCAAATTGCATAAGATACCCAAGGAAATTGTTTTGCCTAGAGATCCAAAGTTTAATTAAAATTTTTGGAAGGGGGTGATTAAAGGATTTCAAACAAATATGAACTTAAGTACATCATATCATCCATAAAAACTTGGGTATAGATAAAGCAAGTTAATCAAGTGATTGGAGATATGTTAAGAATGTATGTGATAATAAGTTGATCCGGATTTAAAATGAAAGAAAAAATATCAAACCATAAACACGGATATATTGCAAGGAACACAGAGATACAATAAACATGTATTCTATTAAATAGCATAAATAGAATATTCTATAAAATAAAGCAGCTAGAATGGTGGTAGCTATCTCTAAGAAGCAATGTGGCCGCTACGCTCATTTGTGCTAAGATGAATGCAAAATCAAGACAAAAGGGCCTATTTATAATAATCATGAGGGATATAACCCTTGAACCTCTAAAACATAACCATGGAAGATGAATCGTCATAAAGCTTGTGGCCCCAAGATGGTTAGTTGAACAATCAACTTCCAGGGGTTATAACTTTTGCATACGATCTTCATTTTGGGTGCTTGATATCCCATTGGAAATGTCTATCCAATCTTTACAAATTTCAACTGGCGAAAATGCACGTCTTGTAAACTATTTTCAACCGAATTTCCAAAAATCGTTATTTAGGGCCTCAAAATGGCCCTAGAATTTTGGGACCTAAAAAACCATAGAAAATTACAAGGAAACTGCCAAAGTGGCCAATTATTTTGAGCCAGTGGAATAGGTGGGTGGCCACTAATATCCATATGGATCATTCCTTCCCCCTTAGGAATAAATGGTATCCATTGTGTCAAATCCCTTTTCATATGTGGAACTGTGTGTTGAGTTGAGCTCTTGGGGCGGCATTTGCTGAAGTGAAGACACTTCATTTATTTGACATCTTCAAAGGGTTGTAATTTTTTTATTATGGATGCACTAGATATGTTAAAAAAATTTGGTTGATGTGTTTTCCTTGGTTTGAACCTATGTGGATGATTTCTTCCTAGAGGAGCACCTTGAATGTATGGCCTTGCATTGTAGAGGTACTAGGATAATAAGCAAAAAATGACTTTGTGTTCTTTTTCTTTCTACTGAGTAGAGACACCCTGTGTAGAGGTTGTGGAGGTATCTATGATAGGATGTTCTCCTTCAGATGCAATTATGAAGAGGGAGAATTTTCCAGTGTGGGATATTATCTTCTTTCCCTGCAAGACTGTGGTAGGTGCAGTTATCTCTGGTGTCCAATGAGAGTTGTCCTCCCAAAGTGACAATGGCACCATGAGGTTGTGATTCATATGCAGTAGGATGCTTGATTTAATATGGTAAGCGGCATCGATGACTGACTCAGATACCTCGTCCTTGGCTTAGCCAACCGATGGTGTATGGTTGTGGGTGTGATGTTGTTGGTAGCTCCAATCCCTTGATGACTTCGGTTAAGATCGGGTTCTTTTGGCTACCGCTGTCAACAACAAAATGTAGGGTTGTTACCTTGACCCACATCTATGAGTGGAAGAGTTTATCTTCTGCATCTAACTCTTAAGGTTCCTCTGGTTGAATCTATGGTGTACCAACAACGACACTGGTTTCTACATCAATGATCTCAGTTCTCCTACTTTGCAGCTATGGCATTGGGTTCTAAATCATAATCAAAATTGGGATTTGATTCTGAAGCTTTGATCTCGACCACCAATGGTTGTTTTGAGTGGCATTCATTAGTGTTGTGCCAAGGGATTTTTTGGGACTCACACCACTTCCCATTGTCCTTCTTTCTCTTTCCATTACCCTTCTTTGCTTATGGTGGAGATTGGTTTCCCTTTCCTTGTCCTATGTTTTGCAGGCCATGGTTTCCCTTGCCTTGCTTCTTTGGTGGATTTGCAAGTCCAAAGTCTCACTTTTTCTTTTGCTAAAATTTATCCTTGATTTTGACAGCATGCCGATAGGAATCTCCCAATGAAGAGATGTCCAAGAAGTCCATATTTATTTGTATGTACTGATGTAGGTGTCACATCCCCTCCCATCCACCAAAGAGGGAACACGATCATTACCCCTCTCTAACCGATGTAGGAGCATCCACCTTAAAGTTCAATCTATTCAACTCTATGTAACTTCTCTAACTTCCCAATACCAGAGAAATTGATTCTGTTAGTGCTCCATACGATAATTTACGAAGAAAAATCTCAAAGGAGATCGAATGGCGGAGAAAATGGCAATGGAAATCGACGGTCACAATCTGTTCTGCATCTGGGAATAGATCAACGGCTGAGAAACAACCCGCAAGAATCAACGATGTGGAAAGCTTGAGTCTGCAGAATCAGGGAAATATGGAAATTGCAGTCATGTATCTAGCATCTCGCATTCCGCATTCCACATCCCACATCCTGCGTGTGGAATAGATCATTGTGGAAATCGAGATCGTGAAGCCACATCCTGCATCTCGCATGCGGAAAGGAGATTTGCGGAAGGAAAATATGCGGGGAACAAATTTTACAGAAGGTCATTTCTGCATCCCGCAAGTTGCGGAAAGAAGAGTTGCAGAAGGAAATTTAACCTTTTAACAGAAGTCTTGGACAGATTTGATCATTTAGAACATCACCAATCAGGCCATCTAAGCACCATAATGTAATTTAAAAAATGCATTGAAAGAAACATACATAGATGCATACAATTGCAATTATACAGTGGAAGCAATTCATCAATTCAACACATTTGGCATGTTCATCATATTTCATTAAGAAATTACAATTGCAAAGATTAACACATAGATACTTATCTTTGAGAGAAGTTTGTTCCGCAACCAGCTATGTCGCTACAACGTTCCACCCAACCATAGGCCAGTGCGCTCATCAATCTCTCAGCAGCACTGCCACCCCCGAGTTGGGCATGATTCCCACTAGGAATAAGGAACACTAGCAGGCTCACACATAGCCAAGAATACAACCAAACTCAGCCAATCCAACACAGTTGGGTTTATCAGGCTACAAACAAACAAGACAATATACTGTTGGGTTTATCAAGCTCATCATGCAAGCCAACATTCACATTAAGGACCAGCCAATCCAACTAACAGATGGGTTTATCGGGCTACAAAGGAGCTGGAAAACTTGAACTACTAAGATAGTGAGCTCAATCACTGAGCTATGGACACCTGCACTAGATTGGGCTTAGCTCCTAAAACATCTACACCCCCAACATAAGGAATCATCCCCTTCTTTGCTACACAACCCCTTAGGATATGCCTTCCATTCCAGTGTTGTCCAGGGTGTGCAAAGAAGAAAACCAGCCCCTCTAGAGTTATTTGTGAGGTTCCTTCCTACACTAGGTTTGTCAAGCTATTTCATATCCAATTCCACTCCAAACCAATTCAGATTAAGGAAAAAATATGCACACAAAGCATACCACAACATCAACACAACAAAACAGGATTCCACTCACTCTGTGACAAGGGGACCATTGCACAACAACACTGAGGATCGTAACAACCCAGAACAAAACAAGGTTCTGCCAGCAGGATGAATGCACAACATGCATGCATAGAATGGAATCGAGAATGATCAGAATGGACCACAACATTTCGGTGAGAGCCAGATGATGGACTGGGCATGTACAATGAGGAAAAACTAAAAACGTGAAGGATGGATGATCAAAATGTCCGCCGCTCCCCAAAACGTGAGGGAAGATGAAAACATGAATGCATGAGGGAATGGGCATACGTTTTTGGGTGTTTCCTTTTGACACATGGCTTTTCCCCAAAGGCTCAAGGTTAAACATCCCCCCTCCTTGTTCCTTAGGAAATCATTCCCCCATCTCATTATTTGTTGCATTGACATAGCTAGTTGTGGGTTTTTAATTAAATTGCATATTTATATGATGTCCAAAATTATATACTGTGCTTGACTTGGCACAATAAACCATAGGTATCAACCTTGATCACCTATACATAAAAAATCAATCAATGGCAGGGCCTTGGCCTTGAGCTCCTTGCCCTGATTCCATACAATATTTACATCATATATATTTAATGCAAACAGGGTCAAAACCAGGGTGTTACAGTAGGCCGCTGCGATATTTTAGTGCTAGGTGCTTCTCGGACTCCTTGATACCCAACTTTGTATGCAAGGTATGAAAGTTGTTGGTGTACTCTGACATCATTTGGTCCCTCTCTTAAGGCAGAATGGTTAATTTTGTGTACTGGTCATCATATTTTTCCACAGGGTAATATTGTTCCTTGATGGAATCTATGAAAGAGTCCCAAGTGGGATTGGCATCAAACATTTCAAACTAATCCGATGATTTTTTCTCACAATAAGTATCCCTCCAATTTTTGACATGGGGAACCGCTTTAAGGACCACAAAGGTAATCTTTTCCTTGTCAGCAAAAATGTGGTCAGAGAAATACCCTTCTAGAATATTCAACCATTTATCTAGGTGTCACGTCCCCGTCCCTCAACCGGCGAAGAGGACGCGACGAGCACATCAAATACACAACCGGGCAAATTGCCCCATGATCATTGACAGAAAATCAAATGCTGGAATTAAACATTACAAGCATACACAGATGCATTTATCTTCAATCATACAGCGGAAGCTCACATACTCATAAACCAACATTCAACAAGATCATTATAGTTCATTTAACATCAATATAAATTGCAGAGGTGAAGTAAACAGCAGCACTTATCTTTTGATGGAGAATTCACCCGCAACCAGCTACGTCGCTGCAACGTTTCACCCAACCATAGGCCAGCTTGCTCATCAATCTCTCAGCAACGCTGCCACCCCCGAGCTGGGCATGATTCCTTCAGGATAAGGGTCGATTGCAGGCTTGCACATAGCCAAGGGGACATAAACAACAAACCAATCCCAGCTGGGTTTCACAGGCTGTCAACAAACAAGCCAAGCCAGCACAGTCCAAGGGACTAACCACTGCATACCAGCAGCAAAACAATTCCCTTCACAACCCTGTGAAGAAGCAAAATGACCGATGACAGTCCCAAGCGAAAGGTAAGATACAGCTCCAGCCTATAAGGCAACTCAGAGTAGGTTTTGGCCCTAACGTGGCCAAAACAACTCAACAACAGCACCCAAACCAGGGTATATTAGCAACCACAACACACCATGAAGGATAACAACCATCCACAGTCCCAAAACAGGGAATTTAAACCAACAGCACACACAATTCCTCAATTGAACGGTTGGGCAACATCACACAATCCCAACAAAGGAGAAGAACAACTCCCAGCGTGGACAGACAAGGGAAATTCAACCCACGAAATTAGCAATCCACAGTGGTCCAAAACGAAATTGGAACCCACAGCCGACAAAACTCATGGGGAAGACAACAGCCCCCAACACAAACAGCAAGCACGGCTCATGGCATGGGAAAAACGACCCAAAAATCTTGTGCGTGAGGAAAAACTCGCACCCAACAGAAAAATGCACGGGAAAGACATACCCAATTTTCTACGTGAGGATTCCAGCAGTAGAGGCCCTGCGTGAGGAGAAAACAACTTCGATTTTTCCCGTGGATGAACAAAACAACAGCAAGGACGGGAATTACAGTGCGTGGGTGCTTCAGCAACTCGTGGAGCCCCAGAAAATGTCTGCGTGAGAATAAAATCGCCCAGAGCCTGTGCATGAGAAGCCAACAGACCAAAATCGTGGTGAGTGTGTGTACTGACCAGGGAGGAGTGCGTGAGGGAGAAGAATGGAAAACGTGGGTGGAGTGAGCAAGTGGGTAAGGCTGACATCCTGCCACAACCACCACCACTTCAGCAATAACTCCCCCAACCACCAGCTGAAGCATTAAAGAGGTTGACAAGGCTGGATGAGGCAAAAGGTGACAAACAACAAAGGTGGCAAAACCACAAGGTAATAAAACATGGGTTTTCCCCCATAAACCAAGGTTTGACATCCCCCACCCCTTATCCTTTGGAACCATGCCCTTTTCATTCAACGTTGCACTGCCGTAGCTGGTTGTGGTTTATTTGATTTGATGTGCGGATTTACATGATGCCGAATTAAAATGTGCCGAATAGCACGACATACCACCGGCAATTATCTCCCATTGCCGGAACATGCACAACAAAATCAATGGTGGGGCTTTTGCCTTGAGCTCCTCACCATGATTAATTACATTATATACATCATGCAAACGGGGTCAAAACCGGGGATGTGACACTAGGGCATCGACATCAATATGGCCTTCAAATAAATGGGTATCAAAGTTAACTTGTACCTTGAAGGGAGTTGCATCTCCAAAATGGTTGCTCATTGAAGGTGCATCTACCGCTGTCGGCATTCGTCGAAGGATCTGGAAAAAATTATCCTTCATCTCATTCCTCTATCGTGTGAGGGTTTCCTCAAGCAACAACTAAATAAGATCTCTTGCTCCATCGTCTCTCTTTTCTTCAACCATGGTAGGCCGCTTTGGGCAGTGAGAGTGGTCTTCCCCTGAAACGATAAAATATTGTTTTCTTACGGGAAACCCCAATGTAAATTAATAAATAATCCATGTACGGATGTAAAAATATATTTGATAAGATAAGTGATGATATTACATTTACAATGAAGGGTCTTATATAATCCCATCGTGCCTTTACTAAGAGGCATGTCTCTTGATTTAATTAATTAATTAATCATTTAATATTAATGATATTATACATACATACATACATACATACATATATATATATATTATGTTATATTTTTTATTTTTTTATATAACATTTCCTTCCCCTTGGAGAAGATTTGTCCTCAAGGCTTAGAGAAGACAAGGCTTACGTCTGATTTTTTTCTTGAACAATCATCTCTAGATTCTTTCTTTTAGTATTTGTGACACTTGATGAAATGAGACGATACGAGTTATGAATTCCAAAGAAGAAATGTCGCATCGTTGCTGATGTGGTCCATCCGAGATCTATCTTCATCGAAGTTATTTGATGGCTTTGTGGGGTGGTTCTTCTCATTTGTTGCTTAGTATGTTGAATTGATGTTCCTGTTTATCTGAATACATAACCCTTCTGTGCATATTCATTTTGACCATGTCATTGGTTAAAATGATGTTTATAATTAGGGTGTCAATAAGGAGTTTTTGTTGTTTTTATGTCAGATTAACTTCCTTTTGAACTGTGACGAAGACTGAATTTGTGTTTATTTCGTCTTCCTCAACTTGTATTTGTCTTCCAGAAAGTATGGATGCTTCCTTCGGGATTTGTGCAACTTTGTTCTCCAATAAATTGTTATTACTCTGAATCTTCTCGAGTCTGTCGTCTTGAGACTTTTTGTCTTCTTTTAACTTCTCGTCATTTGTTCCTCTAATTCTTGATTAACCTTCTTTAGGGGGGAATTTTCTTCGTCTTTTTCCAGTGATTTTTGCTGGAGAGCTTTAATCTTCTCTTGTAAATTTTGACTGCATGTAACTTTATCATTTTCCCTCTTGATTTGAAGCAGCAATTTGTGATTATGATCTCTTATACAATAGATCTCTTTATCTTGTTCTTGTATGTCCTTGTCGAATTTATTTCTCGCAATTTCAAATTCTTTAGTTTGTTTGGTGGATTCCCGAATACGATCTTTCAATTTGGTATTTATTAAATCATTAAAATACTTCTCCTTGTCATTTTGAGATTGTATTTTTTTATTGCTTTCCTTGTAGTATCCTAATTGACTTTCAAGTTTCTGTGATTGCAACTGTGAGTTACCTTGCTCGTCTTTCATGATAAAATATTTACCACATATTGGGCAGGAATGATTGCCATTCTTAAAAACTGTTGGATATTGGAATTCCATTTCACAATAGGCACACTTAGTCCAAAATTTAGATTTATATAGGGAATCCATAATTTCTTCAATATATATACAATGCTTCAATATCTTCCACGACTTGATTTTTTTATTTAAATTAATAATTGTAAAACAATTATTAAATAATAATATACTTATTATTACAATTATTTGTAATAATAATAAGATTTTAGAATTTTAAATAAATATTAGTATTTTTAAATAAATATTAATAGAATATTTATATTTTATGTTTTAATTATGTTAAAATCTTCCAAGCAGGTGGATGGTGCACGAATAGGGAAGGATAGCGTGGAATTATGCGCGAAAGGAGAGGGTGGGTGTGGAACGAAAGGAGGTGGTCTATGCGAAAGGAGAGGACACACATGTAGAGGAGGTTTAGGGAGTGGAAGCATTGGAAAAGGAGGGTGGAGAAGTTGTGGTTGGGTTGGAGTAGTACTAAAAGAGTAGTGAAAGGCAGGAGCGCGAAGGGGATTCAAGGAGTATTCAAAGAGAAGCATGGAGCGAGGCGTAAAGGGGAATGGAAGGTGACGTAGATTGGGAGTGCACGTAGATGAAGATGGTGAGGATGATGTGTAGTGGGTGGGGAGAATGGTGTAGAGATGAGAGGGTGGGAAGAGAAGTGGGTGATGGGTTTAGCACCAACTAGGGGAGAGTTGCGCAGAGTTGGGGAAGGGGTGTGTAAGGGAAGTATACTGCAACAACCTAAGCATGGTATCCAAGAGGAGATGGCACAGGAGGTCTAGCACAGAGGTGGGAGAAAGAGTAGATAGGAGCAAAGGACTGAGAGGCAGGTGGAACATGTGGAGGTCGGTGCTGGTCAAAGACCCAGTTTGGAGATTCACCAATAATTATTTGGCCAAAAGATAGTATTAGTATGCCCAAGAAGAGGCTCTGATACCACTGAAACAGTAAAATATTGTTTTCTTATGGGAAAACCCAATGTAAATAAAATAAATAATCCATGTACATATGTAAAAATATATTTGATAAGATAAGTGATGATATTACATTTACAATGATGGGTCTTATATAATCCCATTGTTCCTTTACTAAGATGCA
>LPNX010504879.1:2167516-2183716 GCA_001517045.1 Pseudotsuga menziesii | reverse complement strand
TGAGAAATATTTGCTAAGTCTGGTTTGCATATGCACACTGTGGAGCTGATGTTGCTTCAAAAAAAACAATATTATAAACTAGGGTTCCTCTCCAAACTCAAGCAGCCTGATTTCTTCCTACTTAATCACTTGTTTAAAATATTATTTATCAAAGCCCTATACGCTCTATAAATTCCAATCTTCAAACCCTCTACAAAATATTACAAGTGCTGTGCAATTTCAACAAGATACCCTACAGCTCTGCAAACTTGAAAGTGAAAAGGATGAGCTGTTCATTAACTATTTCCACGCTGCAGCAAAAAGGGAATATTTACACCCACACCATTCCTTAATCTATTTTGCAGTCCTGTGAATAAGGAGAATTTAACCCAATCCCGTAGCTTCTATTGCTATCTCGCTATATGCTGGAAATAAAAGGAAGAGTCTATCGATGTCTCCTATAAGAAGAGTGAACAAGAGGAGTTTATTGCTGTCTCACTATAGGCTGGCAGTAAAAACAATGTAAAAACTCATTCTACCTGTAACCTCTCATAAAACAAAACTTGAATCAAATCATCACACAATTTATAAAGACAATAACTCTAAACAATCATTATGGCCATTAATACACAGTCCACGCTGAAACTAGAAAGGGGCGTTAAATACCAACTATTCCTGAATTTACTCAGCAAGCTAATTCAATTACAAATGGCTAAGAATCTGCAGATATGCATATGAGTAAAACATCAACGTTCTATAGAACAATAACAAGGCAGAGAGACATTAACCTGTGATTACAAAACACACAATGCAAAATACCAAGGTTGGTGCTGAAGGGGGCCCTCCCTCAACGCCTTCCAGATCTAAATCGAAACCTTAAAGAGAATACACACTGGTTGTATTAATAGAATGGAGCATTACAATCTTCCCTCAACATCCTCTTCTTAAGCTTTATTTATACATGAACAGATGGACAGGATCCATCCCAGAATGCAGATATTTGAGCAACTACCCAGAAAACGGCCAACACCAAATCTGGCAAAACCATGTCTGTTTCGGAAAGGATTTCTCCACATTCGTTCAGAAATTCTGAAAAATGGCCGCGGTTAGGGGTAAATAGGGCCATTTTTGAAGTGGGTTTCGAACCGTTTTGAACAATTCCGAACCGATTGTTCAGAAATCGAGCCCGAAATCAGGGTCCTAATCAAGGACGGGAATGACATTGCCAGACTGCTTGAAATCCATACACTGCTAAAAATGGAGGGTAACAGCTCCTTAGACACAGAGCATCCCGTAAAACAACACCTGAAAAATCTGCAGAGGCATCTGGAAGGCGATGAAAGCTCAAGAGACACCCAAAATGTGGATCGAAGCCCCCAAATATGCTGGTGTAGCCATCGTGAATCTATCCTAGAGCGTTGAAAACCCTGCACAAAAGAAATAACAAGCCATCAATTTACCGGATATATAGATGTGGAGATTTAAAAACCAATTTATGCCTAAAACGATATAAAATAACCAAAAAAATATCACTCACCAAGCATTTTCCCACGTGGGTCTCCATAGAAACATAACCATACAAATAAACATTAATAAAACTAATATATCATATGGTTTTATAAGTGTTATGCTAGAAAGCGATGTATTAGACAGCTAATAATAGAAGACCAACACCTGCTTTTAGAGATATGGAGGAAAAGTCGCCTCACTTTAAAGAAGAACCACGTAATCTTAGGATTTCTTTGGCAGCAGATGGTGTTAATCTATTTTCACAGATGAAATCCATTTACACGGTGTGGCCTATTTTTGTTATCAACAATAACATTCCTCCATGGTTGTCAATAAAGAGGGAGCACATAATGTTGTCGATGATTATTCCAGGTATTTTGTGTCTACAACTGTTTTATTTCTAATGTAGTTGTGGCATCTCATTTGTCCCATTATGTTTCCTAATTTCATTTCTATATTTTTTATTTTACTCTTGTACATGGTTTATATATCTTAATGGTTCTCATAATTATATATTTTATATGTACTTCAAATCAATCAGGTAAGTTCCAAGTCAAAGATATGAATGTATATATCGAACCTCTTATAGATGAGCTACTGAAGTTATGGAATGGAATCACTATGTATGGCGTATCTATACCAATATGGAAAAGGAAATTTCAATTCCATGTAATGGTTGTATGGACAATACACGATGCCCTTGGGTTAACCCAATTTTGTGGTTTGTATTTTTAGGTTCCATTTTAATTGAATTTAATTATATGAAGTAGTTAATATAGTTTATATATCATTATAATTGACATAAATATTCCATATCTATATTTTAGGTCTTCAGACAAAGGGTAAATTTGCATGTCCAGTTTGTGGTCCTACGATAAAATCTTGTCGCTCATAAAGCTTAAGAAAGGAGGTGTTTGATGAGTACAGGAATTTCCTCTCTAATAATCATAGGTATAGAACAACTGAAAAAAATATTTTCAATGGGAAGCAGGAGACTGCATTAAAACTATGGAGAATGACACCTCACCTTTGGAAGATGCAATGTAATAGAAATCGTCATCATGGTACGTATGGATCATCGTATATGAATTGTTATGTATTTTAATTTTTATTGTGAGTTGTTTACTGTAGTAGCCATATTTTATTTATGATGTAATTTATTTATAAACTAATATTCATGATGTCCATTATGATCATGAAGACATTAATGGGCTTCCATGAGGAATGAAAAGTTATCCTATACAATTCAGCAGGTTTCCCTACTATGAGCACCTACAAATTGCTCATTTGTTTGATACAATGCATATTGGAAAGAATGTGACTGAAACATTATGGCGACTACTAGAGCTAAGGAGGGGGAAAGATAAAATTGTGAAATCTTGCAAAGACATTCAAGAAGGCAACCATGCAATGAAAGAATTCATCCAATTTCATAGCAGCGGAGACCAAGTTAATATAAACTCAATTCCATGAATGTTTACGGAGCAGCAAAGCAATGTTGTCAAAGAAGTAATGCAGAAAATTAAATTTCCCACTGGATTTTGTGCGAACTTGAAGAATATCATAACAAAAAAAGGTGATTTTACGGGGGTCAAAACACATGATTGGCACGTTTTCATCAAGGTAATTATTATTGTTATGTCCATAGATTTTTTTTTTCTTGTTTGTATACTCTTTGATTAATGAATGGTGTGGTTTGTATATTGATACAGTATGTTCTACCTCTCTCTCTCCCAGACAACTTCGACAACAATGTCAAACAAGTTATATATAATCTTGGTAAATACATGAGGTAACTATCGATTAGTTTCTTGTGCTTAGTGTTTCTTTATGATTCTCTGTATAATTTTTTTTGTGCACTATTTCGATATATGTAATTTAATGTTTTTTTTGTTAAATATCGTTATTGGTTTGCATCACTTATAGATGGTTGACATCTAAATAAATACATAAAGAAGATATAAAATATTGGAGGAGAGAAATTCCTCGTCTCATGTGTGAAATGCAGAAGCATCTACCTTCGGCATTTTTCAATGCACATGAACACTACCTCATACACCATCATCATTATGTTCATCATCATCACCACCATCCACATCACCATCATCATCATGTTGATCATCATCATCTTCATCATCATCAAGACCATCATCACCATCATGATCATCTTCATCATTGTCTTCATCACCATCATCACCATCATCATCATCTTCATCGTCATCATCTTCATCATCATTATGTTCATCATCATCATCACCATACACATCAACATCGTCATCATGTTGATCATCATTGTCTTCATCATCGTGATAATCGTCATCATCATCATCATCTTCATCATGTTGATCATCATCGTCTTCATCCTCATGATAATCATCATGATCAGCATCATGTTCAATATCATTATCGTCTTCATGATAATGGTGATGATGATCATCATCTTATTCATCCTGATGATAATGATGACCATCATCATGGTCGTCATCGTCTTCATCATCATCGTCTTCATCATCATGACCCTCATCATCATCATCATCATCATGTTGATCGCCATCATCATCAACATCATCACCATCATGATCATCTTCATCATCATCGTCATTATCATGATGTTAAGCATCATCGTCTTCATCACCATTATGTTCATCATGGTCATCACCATCCACATCACCATCATCATCATGTTCATCATCATTGTCTTCATCATCATGATCACCATCATCACCAAGTTTAAATACATATTTTATAAAATTGGAATTAAAATATATTCAATAATATTGTCCATATTAATATAATAAAACAAAAGTATATATGATGGTGGTCTTTAATGTCTATTCAAATCAAAATATATTATTACATTATTATAAAATATTAATACCATACACTTTTATTTTAAAACTTATACTATTTATTTATGATAATGTTTATAAAATATTAATATTATACACTTTTATTTAAAATTTTCTTATTACTTTTGAGACCGTTTTCAGAATATTTTGTTTTTATGTTTATATAAGGAAAAAGTGAGAATCTTTTATTTTCTTTTGTGATTGAAAATGCAATTGATCTATTTTCTCACAAAATTTTGTTTTTATTTGTTAAGTGAAGTGTATCCATTTTAACATAATAACTATATGTAATGTTTCCACACTATGTTTATTATTGTGATAGTAATATACACTTGTATTTGGAATTTTCCTTAAAATCTTGGGTCAGTTTTTAGAATATTTTATGTTAGCTATGCAATGTTTCTTTATGCAAAATGTGAGAATATTAAATACATTGGATTTTCAGTTGTAATTACACGTTAAATTTGAAAATTGAAATTGAAATTGAATTGCAATGTTAAATTGTAATTGAATTTTAATATGTAGATTGTAATGTAATTGTAATTTAAATTTTAAATTGTAATGACATTGACGATGATGATGATGATGGTAATTGCGATGATGACTGTAATGATGTTGACAATGATGAAGATGAAGATGATGATGATGATGATGGCCATGATGATGAAGATGAAGATGATGATGTGAATGATGATGATGGTGATGGCAATGATGATGATGGCAATGATGATCATGATGATGAAGATGGAAATGATGATGATGACAACGATGATGATGATGATGATGATGATGAGGGTCATGATGATGAGGATCATGATGATGAAGATGACGATTATGATGATGATGATGATGATGATGATGATGATGACGATGAGGGTCATGATGATGAAGACGACGACGACAATGATGATGATGATGATGGCAATGATCATCATTTCCATCATCATCATCATCATCATCATCACCATCATCATCATCATCGCCATTACCATCATTATCATGATAAAGATGACGATGACGACGACGACGATGATGATGAGGGTCATGATGATGAAGACGGTGATGATGAAGATGACAACAACGGTGATGATGATGATGATGATGATATTCATCATGATGATGATGGAAATGATGATGATGATGATCTTCATGATGATGATGATGATGATGATGATGATGATGATGATGTTGATGATCATCATCATCATGATGAGGATAATGATGATGAAGACGATGATGATAAACATGATGAAGAAGATGGTGATGATGGTGATGGTTATGATGATGATCATGATCATGAAGACGATGATGATCAACATGATGATGATGATGAATATGATGGTGATCATGGTGATCATCATCATCATCTCCATTACCATCATTATCATCTTCTTCATCATCGTTAAATGGATTATGATGGTTATTACTTATTAGGGGTTATAGATTTAGAGTTGAAGTATTTGATGTACTTATAGGGATTAAGGGTTAAATGGATTAACAAGTCTAGGTGATATATGGACTAAAGGATATATGAGTTATCAATTATAGGTGTTAGTAATCATATATTAAATAATATTAAATATTAAATATCAATGGTTATAATTTTTTATATAGATTAGGTGTTAGTAAATAATAATTTTTTTTAAATATTAAATATCAAAAATTAAAAAAGAAACCTATTAATTAAAAAAATGAAAAATGAAAAACAAAAAACAAAAACGTGGGCATACCTTACCTCACTCTGTCGTTTTGAATTGAGCCGAACTATGCCTCCTATCGCCGTTGAGTGGACTATGAACTCTACCTATCGGCACTGAGCGAACTATACTGGACTCTACCTCCCGTCGCGTGGACTATGAACTCTACCTCTCATCGTTGAGCAAACTATGGACTCCGCCTCATTTTGGTTCTAAACTGTGGACTCTACCTCCTTTGGGTAGGAATAGAATTTGTTGCAATCATCGTTGAGCAAACTGTGGACTCCGCCTCATTTTGGTTATAAACTATGGACTCTACCTCCTTTGGGTAGGAATAGAAGTTGCTACAATCTATAAATATAGGTACATAATTCCTCCTAAATTGGTGAGTTTATGTCATATCTAATATATCTCTCATTTTTCTCATATTCATTCGGGGTTTTGGGGTTACTTTGGGGGTTACGAAATAGGTTCAAGGTTTGGGTTTGGGGGTTACGAAATAGGTTCAAGGTTCAGGGTTTGAGGACTAGCGAGGATACACCAATTGATTTAGAGGTTGAGGAAACCATTCCATTCTAGAAAAGATTAAATAAATGTATTTTACGCTACATAAACCTGATCTTGGACCGATGGAAGTAAGCTATAGCATGGGATTTTTGTTAGAGTTAGGATTATTACCATGGGAATGCATGTGATTGAGTTGCTAAATGCATGTGATCGAGTTGCTAAAACCAAATTTTCCTTTGAAGCAAGTGCACCATCAACACCATGCTCAGAATGTGGAAATTGGTTAACAAGTTCTCTCCTCTTAGGCAAACAATTAGGTAGCAAGATATTCATGGTATCACTATAAGAAAAATGAACCAGAGCTGACGTTTTCTCATCTGACAAAATTTTAGAGGTGACATGCAATATTTCTACAAATCCACAGTTTCCATCATTTTCCACTGAAGTAACTTTAACACTCTCCAATAAATGATTCTTTTTTTCTGAACTATGATCACAATGCTTCCGTATTTCCATTGTACCTGAAAGCTTCAACAACTCTGGTTTTAAGGAAGTCTCATGACTGGAAGGATTTTGCAAGGAACTACTACAATTTTGAGTTGTTGGAAAGTCCTCAGTCATCTCCACCTTTAATTCCCTCCTGACAGCATGATCCTCTTTCATTTTACTGTGTTGTCTCGTCCTCATCTGAAATACTTCAGGTTCACATGAAACAATGACTTGGTCTTTCTCAGCTTCAACTTGACATTCAGAGACATAAATTTTGATGTGATCAACTTTTTTGTCAACGATGCATAATTCTCTTGTGGTGTTAGGAACCATATCAATAGTTAAGAGTGTACCATTGGAGTTCTGTTCAATGGATATAAAGGTATCCTTACTTGAAGATGTAACAACATAATCCACATCCAATCCATGATCATCGAGCTTGTAGTGGTTCTGTTTCAAAGCCTCAAATTGATCTTGGTTGGAATAGGCATTATTGATGAAATTATGAGCTATAAGGAATTACAGAGAAGATAATCCTTCTTTTCTTTGATGAAGTCACTTTGGATAAGCTTCTAAAGTATAATCTCCCATTCCAAGAGCACAAATTTGAGAAAACAACCTTTCCATCTTCTGGTGAAGATAAATACGCCTTTGATTGGTAGCCTGAACAACCCCCAATGCCTTCCTATAATCTTTCCAAACCAGATGCTCTTCTATTTCACACATACTCCTATGTGCCCGTGCATCTTCCAAGTCTTTGTCAATTATCTCCTCTTGTTTCATCAAATCTTGCATAGACATACTCATATCCCTTAATAGACCGTCTTGAATATGACTGCCTATCAGTCCTGTGTTGCTGTTACTTAGAGGACCTCTTCTATCATGCCATTTGACATCCCTTGATGGGACAATACTATCAGATCCACTCTTTGGTGCTTGTTTTGGCCCTTTGCAAAGAACATCAGCATAGGTTTCCACAACATTTTTATTTTGACAAATAGGTTCCATGGGAGTTAATTGCATGCTATGAGAGATATTGAAACTATTCTCTAGATTTGAGTCAGCATCTCCTAAGATTTAGCTACATGTTTCCTCCCAAAATAATAGAACTAAGGTAAGTTGTTTAGGACTCTATTATTTCCAATATCTCTATAAAAATGAAAAGGAGGAAGGGGTAGGGGTTGGACATTGGCTGGGTTACGAATAGTAATGATGTTGGATTTTAATTATGTGTTGTTGGCTGGGGTTACAAACTGGTTTTCAATTGGTGATTATATCATTCGCTTAATTGAATTTATTTAGCATTCCCTTTTTGTCAAATTAGGAGCATCAACAAAGAACTCCATGGGGGTGCTACTCTATCTAGATTGAGTTGTAGAAGAAGGTATGTGATCTTAGATTAGAAATTTCCAGCTTCCAACTACATTTCTAGCAAGATGTTTCTTGTTGTTCCTCAAAAATTGCCCAGCTTTAGAGTCAGGGCTTCTTCATTGTTGTTTGTAAGGCTTCTTCATTGCTGGTATAAACCTAGATTGAGGTTTTATCACTCTGTTTACCCACACACTTGCCCATAACAACTCAGATATTGAGGTTTTATAATTTTGATGTTGTTTTTCATCATTTTGATGTTGTTTTTAGATCTAGACTACTGCAAATCATTTTCAAGTCACATGTTAGTTGATGCTTAGAGTGTTGCACATGAAATGACGCCTAAAGGATGCCCAGAATTGAAAATAAGGTTGCCTCTAATAGAGTGATTATGCTATACCCATGATATTGAGCAATAGTATTGGGTTGATTCCTATCACTGCTTATTACGTAAATATAGCATACGCTTTTATGGAATAAAGGCATACAAGCTCTGTCACAGTGTAGAGTGAATTCAGTACAGTGTTCATTATTTAACTAAGCTCACTCCTATTGATTAGTGTGCAGATCCGTTGCTTGTACTTATTTGAGACCATTTATCTCATCATTCAATCACTTATTTCCACTGGTTAAATATTGGTGATAGGGTAGTTTACTTATTATGGATTCACTTATGACATAATCATGGTAATCCAACAGCCTTATACTTAGTTAATACATAACATGATAGATGAGTTGAACAAGCTCATTATTATGTATACATGGTGTTAGCTGCTTACAAAATCGATACTCTGCTTACTTTTACATTAATATATAGTATATATTATGGAAACATAGGTACCATTCAGCATAAGTAGTGAGCTTAGAGATTATATATGGAACTACTTGACCCTTTTAAGTTGAAGTAAGGTGAAGAGTAACATTATGGATATCGTACTTGATTCCTGGGTATTTATGTCCATATTAGCCTTATCTCTCTAACTGGGTAGTGTATGATTCAGTATTCCTATGGCTATCATAGGAATAGAATAACATTAACATTACACATATTAGGAGGATATACTATCTTTTTATATTAGGGAAACAGTGTATATAATGTATAGAACATGATATCCTTATATTAGAGTCATTACACGTGTACATGGTTCATAACAAGCTAACCTCTTACTTCTGATATCAATATCATATGGATAGAGTATATCACATGGGGTTATACTAGTACTGTAATTTCATATGTTACCAATATAATGGAAATAGTTATGATATCATGTTCATTAACTAGAATGTTAGAACCAATATGGTATAATACTAAACAAGCATAACTAAGAAGGAGTAAGCATAACTAGTAGCTTGAATAAGCTTACACATATACTAAGAAGTAATGAAGATCACTCAGCCCAGAATTAGGTATGAATGTTGTCTTTGCCCACATTCAACCCAGAATTAGAAAGGAATGTTGTTTTAGGGCTGTTTGAGGCCACAAATAGACCCAAAATTGCCCATAGTGCTGTAAAAAAGGTATAGACCTGTCTAAAAAGTAATATTTGTCATAGGACAAAGATTTCTAATCCATTTACCAATTACAAGCAATATTTTTCATAGGAAAAATATTTCTAGAATCACTTTGTTTGTAATTGGTAATAACCCCATTAAGTTAGGATCACTTAGAATACTAGGCAATATTGGGACACAATATACTACAAAAGATGGACGAGAAAATGGCTCTAATGAAGACTAGACTAAAGGAAGATAAAAATTGTTAAAATAACTATAACAATACAAAAGGGGACTTAATTCCCTATAGTTGATTTATTGGTGTCTCAAGCCCATCTTGATGAATAAATGGTTTCCTAGAAGATCAAGTTTAAACTCTTCCTAGATTAACTGGTTACAAAGAAAAGAACTATAAAGATAACCAGAGGGTTTTTTTCTCTTATCATAGAGATGAATATTTTATTTTGGAAATGTATGTGACCTATATGCTTAGTGGGGACGATGACTGAAACCAATAAATACATTTTTGTTGTTGCAAAATGTGTATCCTTGTAAGTTAATAAAGAAAAAAAAAGGCTTTTACATCACTAAATTTCCTCTTTCCACCATAGTGAGGAAGGAAAGAATATCCAACTGGGTTGTAATAGTAGAGGACATAGTGTACTCTCTTATAAACTCACTTAACATAAATTTTAGTTTCTTAATATTCCCAAAAACTTTGGAAATCCATTCAATTGAAGCCATTTTTAGGATCCTCAAAGTTGCTTTATATATTTTTTTCCATGATAGAATTTGTATAAAATAATAGGTTTCATAATTCCACATGTCTCGATATGATTTTATATATGGAAGGCCTTACATAACCCATCTAACTTGGAATCACTTAAATACCAAGAAATTTCGGGACTCAAGACACTACAAGAGATGGAAGAGCAAATGGCTAATAAAATGATTGTTTAAAGAACTATGAGAATACAAAAGGGGAATGATTTCCCTGTAGCTTATTTAATGGTGTCTCCAACCCATCTTGAAGAAGATCAAGTTGCAATTCTTCCTAGATAACCAGATTCAAGAAATAAAATTATAAAGATAACCAGAAGGTTTTCCAGATCTTCTCATAGAGATGGATATTTCAATTTGGAAATGTCTATGTCATATATGCTTGGAGGGGGGGTGTGATGAAACTAGTAAATAATTTTTTGTTGTTGTTTCAAAAGTCTTATCTTTATAAGTCAATATAATTTTACAAAGAGTAATCCTTTACATCACTGGATTTCCTCTTACCACCACAATGAGGAAGGAAATCATATCCAACTGGGTTGTAATAGTATAGGACACAATGTACTCTCCTAGAAAGGAACTTAGCACAAATTTGAGCTTCTTAGTATTCTAAAAAACTTTGGAAATCTATTCAATTCAAACCCTTTTTAGGATCCTAAAAGTTGCTTTATATCTCTTTTTCCATGAATAGGATAGAGTTGTCCTCCAGAAGACATGCCAAATGGACACCAATAAATTTCACCCAGAACATAGCATAATTGATTCTCAGCTCACAGAATTAGCCAAGAATTGGCTTTCTGCTCATTCTTTGCTACTAAAACACGCCCAAAACTACTATTCAATTACATAAGTCAACCCAGAATATGGATAGGAGGCTGCTTTCTGTTGCTAGACATGAGTTCAAGCACCAATAGAAGCCACTTCAAACTTTTTCTTCCACATTTTTTTCCCATGAAAGATGGCACCATAAAATTATTAATATATAGTGGTGTAAGATTTCAAAGTTAGGCATACATATTATGTTGAGTTCTTGGGATTAAACCACATGGAAGACTTTAAAATTGTCTGACACTAGTGAATCAATTTTTTCTCAACCCCCATATGGGCCTTAAAAATTAAGAAGATGTAACTATTTACCTAATTAGTGACTATGAAAAATCATGCATAGGCCTAAAAATACTACAAATGAATTGGAAAATACTACAAAATCATGCACAGGTCATGATGGGTGGTCAATTGGAGTTTTGCTGAGATAAACTGGGCTAATTCCTATTGATCAACATTATGAGCACATCGCAGACTCTTAAGCATCAGTAAATAGTATCTAGGTCTGCTACTATTTTGAATAATTCTGCTAGCCTTATTATAAGTCCTAGGTCAGTTATGTCCGTAAAGGCCAGCAGTAGGAGGCTTGGTTTTCAATTGTGGATGGAAAACTATGCATGTTTTCATTTGTCTCTCTGCCTTCATAACAACAGTCAACAACATTTTAGGGCATCTCTGATTTAAGTTTTGGGCATGGAAGAGACCTGAAATATGGTCCATCCTATGGAAGAAATGCATCAATACATTTATTTTTTCTTCCAGCGCAAGGGGTGGGAAGAGGTTACAGGATCAATATTTCTCTGTCTGTTTTGGGCAATATTTGACACACCATCAATGATGGACCTATAGTAGATTCTCCATTATATGGTCTCTAAGGAATCTTTAGTGTGCACAACATCGATTATTGGTGAGAGATATTGTATTTTGATGACAAGAGCCAACTTGAAGTGTAGAAAAATTGTTGCTGAGGTGACAGTGGGTAACACCCTTACGTTATAGTTGGGCTAGCTTGTTTTTAGGGGCTTAATCACACGTGCTAGTTGAAGCTGTAACAAGGACTTTGTAAAACTACTTTTGGTAGAGTTCATTAATAAATCATTGATGGAGTTGATTGTGTGCCAAACTGTAAGCACAACTTCTTGTGTTTTTTTTTAGCTGACATAGCTCAAGGCTTAAATGCAACCCCATGCTTATTATGCTTGGTGCACCCATTAGATTTCCTTCTATTTATTTGAAGAGAAGGGAGGCCCTACCCATACATACAAAATTTTAGTTTATGTTGTAGGTTAGATATGTCTGACACTAGCAATGGAAGTCAGGCATTTCTCCAACTATATAGACTCAAGCTTCTTGTGCAAAGCATGCTTTCGACTTGTATGAGGATAGCCATTATCCAATTCAATACTTTAATGGTTCAACAATAAGAGCGACATACTATTCTGCAACCTTCTTCAACCAAAATATTGGTAGCTTCTTCCTTATTCGCCCCTTAGTATACTTAGTAAAACATGGACTTAAAAGAAGGATTCACATAAACTTTGTTGGAAATTAATGGATAGTAGTCTAGACATATATATGCCAAAATGAATAGCACTAGAGGGATGGAATTATGAGGGATTGATGTCCAGAGAAGGAATTTTTTATCCTTGTGTTGCATAAGTAAGTATTGTGGTTTTCAAAAAATTGATCCAACATAAAATTTCAATAGTGGTATACTTTGAAAATACTACCCTTTCCTTCTAGTTATAGAAATTGTCCTGATAATTCTATACATCATTTTTCACCTTAGTGGTTCCATAGGATAGCTAGGGTGTGGAATGGACATTGTAGTATAAACGAAACAATTATTCCATGACCTTTTTAGGTCTATGTTTCCTTTGTCTATCCTCTATGTTTCCTCATTTATGGCATATCCTTGCACCTTAGATCTACAAAATCAGAACTGCATTATCCATTTTTTCCAAAACCTGCAAACCCTAATTTCCCTATTGTTTGTCTATTGTTATCTCTCATATACCTCTCAATGTTTGGTTGTAACCCTAAACGATGGAATTTTTCCATTCCATTCATGAAGAACTCCATTCAATTCAACCCTAAATGATGGATATGGATGCAATGATACAACATCAAAACCATAATGGCTATCGAGATAAGATTCGAACGGGAGTTTGTTGTGATGAGTTGGAATTTTTTCTAAGTTATATGTAAGCCTATGGGTGTAGAGTAAGGAGAGAGGAGTGGCCAAGAAAATGAATAATAGGACCAATGTGGACTGGAGAACTGACATAGAAGTTGTGTGATCAGGTCAGTGTAGTGTTAGAAGCGCTCGAAATGTGAACTCATCTAAAGAGGTTGGAGAAAGTAATGCATTTCATCAGATATCCAACATATATGCTATACCACCAAAATCATAAATTAGTTTGTATGACTTTAGCCATGTCTGCAGGGAGCACAATATGAGTGCAGACCATTTATCCAAGGAAGCATTGAATATGAAGGCTGGCCTCCTCTCCTTCTCATAACTTTTAGAAGGATAAATCATTGAGGAAGGCATGATACAGTTAATTTAAGAGCCTTTTGATTTGTGCAAAATAGTCTTTTTTGGTTTTTTATACTATGGGATACATCAGCATCTTTCTTGTTTTAGCTGGGGATATAGAGTTTGTTTTCATCCCCTCGAGGGTGTGTTTTCTCCACCCTAGATGCCTCCTTGGATAAGTTGTTTGGTCTCCTTATGTTCTTCGTGTGGTATTTCTACTTCAATCATCTTGGGATTGTGGGTTCCATCCCTACCCTTGAGATATTTTTTGATACTTATGATCTCCACTCATTAATGGACTAACTTATTTCCATAACTATGTAAAAGTTACCTTTTATTCACTACTGAATATCAAGCTAGAACACCTCTTTTTCTTCTGAAAAAAAAGATAAAGAATATTTGCAAATGCTTTTATCACATATATTGAGATCCGTAAACTGGGTCTTTTATATTTTTGGGTGAGGAAACAAACTAAATTAAAATAGGTACACCAATCGATATTGTAAAAAACATAGTTTGTATTTTGAGATTAATTGACTGAAGCATTTGATATGGAACAACTTGATATCTATATCATGTTAAAGAACTATGTGTTGAATTGTTATTCTAGGGAATTATTGATATTATTCAGGATAATGATATCAACATTATATCATGCTTATATGTCTTTCCATGTTTTTTTCTGGTATTTTGTTATTATTTGCCAATTTTTTTTCCAGCAATTGTGTAGGTAAAACCAAACAGGTATTTTCCAGATCTGTCTTCCTCTGGCGAGGGGAGTTTGGGAAGGCTAGAGGAAAGTGAGACATCCATTAGGTCTATAACGGTTAGATCAACTAGATGTCATAAAATTATGAGAAAATTCAATAAACGCATGGAATTTTTTCTCAAAGGAGGGGGGTCATGTTCCTATGATAATGAGATAGTAGGAGACATCGAGGTGCCCTTAAGGTACAAACACCTAGTGAAACAATGGGTGCCTAGGGATATTCCTCAAGTAAACACTAATTTTTGTGTGAATGAGAGGATATATAGAATTGCACCGTCATCATTACATGGATTGGGGTCGTTTTGCATGGATGGCATAAAGGTTGGATATAACAGATGTACAGAATTGATGGAGTATGTTGGACCCTCTTACAACTACAGTGATTAGATGTGTCCGGTCTAATATACAAGAAGTATGCGTAGATATGGATTGTCAGCAAATTATATACAACTGAAAGACAAAGCTCAAAATAAATGAGCAACGTTATACATTGGCGGAAGGCCAAAAACGTCTGGTAATAGTGCGGGGTTTATAAACAATACACAACCAGGGTCTATAACTAAGCAACCCAAATGCATATTCAAGTCATGTGAAGGAAACCGTGTCTTTGTATGTGCCATTAAATCAATAGTTGTTGGCGAAGAACTACTTATTAATTACAATTTGAATCGTGTAGATACAAACACGATTACTATGGTTGTGGTACATCCAACAATTTACCCAACCTTTTATTAATTATTTTAACATCTATAGGATTTTTCATTAGCAATATATAATTATAATTTTCTAATAAATTTCCTATGTTGACTTCGCAAGGAGGTGATGGGGGGCTCATCACCCCAGCAGAAGGTGAGAGGAGTACATGATCCACGAGGCAACATGTATACATCAAAATGTTATGTTTTAAAAAAAAATAGTGAATATTCTGGTTTCGTTAGGTAATTTTTAGTATGTGTTATACACCTGAATGGCACCTCTCCGTCCGAGTGCCGACATCCCTCATGTTGGCACACAAAAGGACATCTATGGATAGAGGTTTTCCCAAAACACTATAGATTGGCTTACTATATGTTACATTCCTCCTCCATCCAGCTGGTTACTTTGCCATTTTTTCTATGTTAGGATGTATTCGCGACTCTCCACATATGCAACTCGTGCATCATTCGCGAGTGTTGGTTGATGCAAGTCGCGAATGGATGTATTCACGGGTTGCTCTTATAGAAAGTCATGAATCATTCGCGGTTTGCCCTTCTACATACCCGCGAATATGTCTCTTAACATTTAAACATAAAACACGCGCTGATCTGAGATTAGTTAAGCCATTTATCATTAATCCTCTTAACTGTCTCAACCTCTTCAACCTTCGAAACTGCCTTATTTCCTCCATATAAATAA
>LPNX010504879.1:2124818-2167358 GCA_001517045.1 Pseudotsuga menziesii | reverse complement strand
ACTCAGAATCCTTTGGTTGTAGAGGAGTCCTTGTCTCAGGCATTGGGTTGTAATCTGAACTCTTTCCATTGTTGATAATAAAGAGAATCCTTCTTCCATATATGTTTCATGTATCTTGGTTTGATAAATTTTTATGTTTCTGCATCTTATATGTGATTTATCTAACCTGCTTATATATATATGAATCATCTTGTATCTGGAAGATTGTTTCTTAACAGGTGAAAGAGGAGCAACCTTGAAGACTTTAGAGGTGAAGCAGAGCGAAAGAGGACTAGCAAGGATCGACCTTCAGTAATCGAATAAGTCTTTCTAATCCTCCTATTTCCTTTACTGCACTTTAGAGTCAATTGTCTGCAAGTTGATTGAGTATGTTGGTAACCCCAGACCTATGGTTATTAGGTATGTAATCTTGTACAACAGAACTGGCAACTCCACTGGGGAAGCCTAGATTGTTGTAGGTTGTTTCTGTCACCCCTGACCAGTCTTTGCTTGAAGTCTGTATGTCGTCTTACATCCTGGTTCATACTTGCCTCAGTATTTGAAAGTCTTTGCAATTTTTCTTGTTCTTTGAGAAAAAATTTATACCCATTCGCGAGTTGTTCTTCTGAACAGTCGCGAATACAAGTTTGCATTCGTGGGTTACTGTACTGGATAGTCGTAGATCATCCACGGGCTGCTCTTATATACAGTCGTGAATCTGCCTGTAAGTAGGGGTTTTTCAAGTTAAGGTTTGCTTGGTCCTTTATTTGTGTAATCCCTTTTGGTGAGTTGATTTTCTTTAAGAATGATGTTTGGCTTGTCTGTGTGCCTCTGTTGATCACACTTTGTGCTTTTTCGAAATCCCTTGAGTCTTTTTTACTTGGATTATTTTATGTTTGCATGCTGAAGTGGCTGGCCTGTTTGGGTTGTGGGCTAAGGTGTCTTTGTCCAGATCTGTTATCAGGGTCTTGGGCTCTGTTTTTCCAGTCTGTCTTTTGACAATGGCTGGTTGTCATTTGCCTTTGTAAGTCTACAATGATTTTTATCATTGTGTGCACCCAATATAGGGTTCCTAGCCTTCCTTTGTTGGTTGTCTTTTGGTTCTGTCAGCCTGTTTGCTTCAGTTTCTTGCTTTTAGACAGTTTATTTGATTCAAGTTTTCTCAAGTACAGTGCATTGTAGGTGCACAACTCTAGTGAGTTAGAGTCATATGTCTTGCCACTTAGTCATCCCTTTTGGTTGTTCTTTATCTATGTGGTAAGACTTTTATAGCATTTAGGGTTTGTTCTTTGCTCTTTCCCCCTGCCTCCTTTGCTTGGTATGATTTTTGGCTTATGTTTCTGGTCAGCCTCTGTTAGTGATCTTTGTTTGATTTCATAAGCTTGTTGGTGTTGCTTTCCTTCTTCTTTTGTTGGTTAACTTCACCATGCCAAAGTAGTTGACTTGTCTCTTATGCAAGCCTTCCTTCCAAGTAGGGTTTATACTGACTTTAGGGCATTTCTAGAGTTTGTTTGGTGGTTGTATAGCAAAGTTCATTTTGATTTGTTCTTATTATCTGCATACTTTGCTTTGTAGGTAGTTTTTCTTTTGCATTTATAAAATAAAATTAAAAAGAACCTATACTTGTTTTTGCTGCTTGCCCCCCCACCTCCTTCTTTGGCTTGACCTTGTTGGACAAGGTATTGAGCAGCCTTTGTTTGTAGGTTTAGATTGATACTTGGGACTTCTTGACCTTTGTTTATGTCAGTATTTTTGCTCAGTCTCTTCATTCCAAAGTTGTTGGCTTGTTTACTTTTGTAAGCCTTCTTTTCAAGAGAGGTTGATATCTAACTTTAGGGAAACCTAGGGTTTGTTTGTGGGGTGTAGAGTAGTTGTCTATTTGCTTTGCTTACAGTACTTGCTTGCATTAGTTGATAGGCTGATTCTTCTTTTGAATTTATAAAGGAAAAAGACAAAAACACATGTTTTCTTTATATGCATGTAGATTAGGTTTTTAGTCTAGATTGCATAGCATATCATTGTTTTTGAAAAAATATAATATAAAAAGAATTTGTTCTTTTGTGGCTTTCAAGTTTCTATTTAAAAAATAAAGAGAATAGTTTTTTCTTTTTGCATATTCATATCTCTTTGCTTAGTCATTTTGTTTCAACTTTGAGTCATAACACCACATAAGTTTCATGCCATTTACCCTCTAACTAAAAACAACCCTTAAAATAAACGATATAATTTAAAATTTACTAGTAAGTTTTATTTTATAGGGTCATACACCAACTAGCTTAGGCTAGACTTGTGGGATAGGGATTTTAAACTCCCCACAAGTGTTAAATCTCAGACGTAGTTGGCCAATCACTAGGTAAATCCTTGACTTTATCGACTGTATCTTGGAAGCTCCTCTCAAACGGGAGTTAAGCACGAGGCCGCGTGGAGGCCTGGACAAAGGAGATAACCCTCTGAATCCTTGTCAAAACATAACTCAAGGTTTTTACGCATCTGGGGATTCTGTCTTAGACAGAGTTTCGGGCTCAGCTACCCTGCCCATGCGTACAAGTCCGGCTTGCGACTGTCCCCCCAGACTGTCAATATAGTTAAGGTAGCCTTTAGTCTCTTTGACATTTAGGGTCCATACACAGGTACACCGGAAGGTTATTTCTAGTTGACCTTGGACGGACTTGGAAGGTAACCCCGGTAGAAAGTGTGGGAGGGCGGTGGGTGATTCCTCTGCTTGTGCTTAAGAACATCTACAAGGATGCCAAGTAATTGTCTCTTAGCTTTCTTCTGGAAAGTATATATTATACCCATTTGTCTGTTTGGCTTTAGGAATTTTTAGTGAGTGCTGTGTGGTTTGTCTGTACTTAGTGTGCCTTTAGGTGTGTGCTTTGTAATTTTGGTTGACTTTCAACCTTAGACTTTGTCTCTTGGTTTGAAACTATGGCTAACACCCCTTTGAACACCAACCAAGAGATCCCCATGCTGGGAACTCCTTGTACTATTCCTCTCACAGGGAATGTTGGTGTTCCCTTGATGGCCACCCTGAATCTACCTGGATTCACCCTAGGTCTACCGGTGTGGTTGTTTTCCACTCCAACTATCCTGAATGCTCCTAATGCTTCTCAAGTAAGCTCCTTATATCAAGGGCATCAAAACACTGCTTCCCCTTCACCTGTAGTTGATTCTCCTCCTTCTTCTACCTCATGCAGTGAAAGTACTGATACAAGTAACCGGTAGTCTAAAAGGAGTAAAAGAAGGAGGAATAGGAAGAAAGCACATAAGCAAGGGGACACCCATTCAACCTCTGCAAGTCAAGTTGAACCTCACCACCCAGCCTCTACAGTTCATGCTAGGGGCACCTATCCAACCTCTGCAGGTCATGTTGGATCTAAGCACTCAACCTTCGCAAGTCAAGTTGATCTTCACCATCCAGCCTCTGTTGATCATGCTGGTGGGATCCTTCCAACCTTTCCCAGTCATGTCGGATCCAGTCACTCAGCCTCTGTAGTTCATGCTGAGGGCACCCGTTCAAACTATGTTGTTCAAGTTGAACCTCCCCATCCAACCTCTGTTGTTCATGTTGGATCCATCCACCCAGCCTCTGTTGTTCATGCTGGGGGCACACACTCAACTGCTGAAAAGTATGTTGATCCTAACCATTCAACCTCTGTTTTTCATGTTGGTGGTGCCCATCCAACCTCTGCAGGCCATGTTGGACCCAGTCTCTCAGCCTCTGATAGTCATGCTAGGGGCAGTCTCTCAGCCTCTGTGGTTCATGCTGAAGACAATCCGTCAGCCACTGTGAGTCATGTTGACACTGTTGAAAAGAATACCTGTTCAAAACATAAGCCCAAGTTTCCTTGTAAGCTTTGTGAGGGAGACCACCTTACTTATAAGTGCCCTTCTATCGTGGAGGTGCGAAGAGTTTGGATTCATGGTCATCCCGTTTTTGAACATTCTGAAGCTTTTCAACAACCAACCTCTCTTAGTCAGGTTGGACCCAGTCACCCAGCCTCTGTAGTTCATGTTGGGGGCAAAATCTTAGCCTCTGCAGGTCATGTTGAGAGAAAACAGTCATCCACTGCTAGTCATGTTGACACCGTTGAGAAAACCGGTCGTTCGAAGAGCAAGCTTAAGTTCCCTTGTATGCTATTCGAGGGAGATCATATTACTCACTTGTGCCCTGTTATCGCAGAGGTGCGAAGAGTGTGGTTCAAGACGAATATTTTCCTTCTCCTGAACCCTACATCAAGATGTTTTTGATGCAGGGTTCTCTCAGGGGCACCTCCTTCTCCGTGGATGTTAGTAGACCTGAATCAAGCCGGTAGGTATACATTGATATTGCCATTGTAATAAAATTAGGATGGACAAACAGATCTCTTGTTATGTATTTTCATTAGTATATTCGGTTCATTTATATAATCTTATCTATTTTCCATGCAGAGTGTTGATCAGGGAATCCAACCAGCTATTGATTAGCTGACTGCAGCATCGTGGCAACAGGTAAACATGAATCTAATTCTCCATTTGAAATAAGTTAAAATCGTACATATGTATATCATGTATCATAATGTTTATTTTGTTATGTATTTTTTCATTTTTATGTTTGCATTCATGATGATCATGTTGTTTAATTTTTTTGCAGGTTGATGACCAGGGAAAGTCCCCAACTATTGATCAGACGAATGGAACCTCAAGGCAACCTATAAACCTAAATGTAATTCCACATTCTAAATACTTCAAAATTGTACACATATAAACCATGTAGCATAATGTTTATTTTTGTTATGTATTTATTAGCTTTTACGTATTGCGTTCATTGTGATAATGTTCTCTACTTTTTTTGCGGGCGGTTGATCGAGGTAAGCCCCAGCTGTTGATCAGACCACACCCTCAACTAGGCATCAGGTAAACCTAGATATAATTCTATGAATCTATCATGATAGAAAATTTTTGTTAATATATTTTTTGTGCACACTATTGCTTCAAAGACTAAGCAATGTTGTATATATTTCTGTTGCAGACAGGGGATTCAGTTTATGAAACACCATCTCAACACTCTTTACAGTTTGAGGTCTCCCAGTAGATGAAAGGTAATGAAATTAGTAGGTCTACAAACCCGTCGAGGGTGCTACAGAAGACCATGGAAAAAGAAGAGATCAAATCAAAGATTCAATTGTTGTTACAGAGATGTCAACAATTGCAAGTAAGTTCCTGAATAATAATGTAAATTCATTTAGAACTTTATAATATTTAATTTTATATGCTATTGAACTTATAATACAATGGTTTGTATTTACAGGAAGTTATGCATCTTTACAGTGGTGGTCAAGGCATTGTTGTTCCCAGTGACCAAACCACTCTATCTACACCACATATCTCTCCCTTATTGTCCACTCCACAGATGGAAACACACTCTGTGACACCCCCGAGGCCAACAGAGGGTGCAGTCGATGCTGACCGACCCACAAAAGATGCTATAGAAGAAGGGGTGGATGTAGGATTAGATAGAGATGTGGATGCATTTCCAGTATCTTCTCATGTCACTAGCACTGGTTCAGTAGTGACAACATTTTTGGTGAACGAAGACCTGGTTCCAATAAAGATAGAGAATATTCTAGGTGATTATAGATTGTTCAATTTAGTTTTTAAAATTTTGTGTCTAATATACCGATAATATTTTTTAATGTTGACTAATGATGGCATTAATGTTTTGTAGGAAATGATATATTTTATAAACATCTGAATGATTTTTCCTTGGAGATCTTCGGGCCCACCATCCACACAAGGTGGGACAAACAGGAAAAATAATTAAAGGATGAGCTGACTAATCACTTGGTTGGTCTACTCGAAAAAGATACCTTCGATACATCGAAGGTCCTACAGAAGGCTGGACAACATCTGAAGATTGTTCGAGACCAGTATTAGGTTCACCTAGAAAAGAACCCTAGGTATGGGTGCCCTCCAATGATTCCATCTAGGGAGTGGAAAGCCCTGGTGGAAGACGGAAAAGAGAAGGGTCTGAGAAAAGCAGGAAAGAGACCACCAAGAGCAGGGAGGTATACAATACATTCCAAAATGTAATGGTAAGCCTTATTATTATTAGTTTTTATAACAAATTCGGAATATCGACCAACATAATTCAACACTTAATTAGGTTGTCGGACACATCTAAGGCCACCAAGGAAAGAATGGAAAAAATTACTCAACACAAGCTTGGGCCTGGTGGTTATTCGAACTTGGCAGCCCGATATGTAAGTATCGAAAACCTGAAACCACATCCAAACAATATACAGAAAAATATTTTTGTTTTATTCTCGCAAAAAATGTAAAATCAATGACATCATGCAAATATGCAGGCCGTCTGGTTCAAAGAATTTCCCACTCAAGAAGACATGAAGCTTGGCTTCAAACAGGGCTTTGACGCCGTTGTTGAACGTCGGAGAAGCTTGTCTGGGAATACTGCACGATCTTCTGTTGACCTATCTGGTGCGCAGGTATATAAAAACTATATAGTTTAATGATAATTTATTAATTCTCATGCAATTTATTCGTTATAAAAAATTAACATAAATTATTTATTCCTTTTTTAGCAGGAAAGTAATGATCCCGTTCATGTCGAGGATGTACACCAACCAGACGAAGATCATGCTTCGATTCCTGGTAATGAATTTATTAATATGCTACTATTTTGTATAGATAATTGTAGATGATGAACATTGATTCAAATTCTACACAATTCAACTACAGAGCATGTAGATGCAGATAACACTGAATAGGTTAAGCCTATACAGGATAATGATGAACATGCTGGCATGCCCATGCTAGGTAAAAAAACATCTTTGTAATGTTTTTTAAATGAATTACTTGTATTTATAAAAATAAAAATATATTAATGAAACATTTTGACATTATTGCATAAATTCATCACCCCTCGCCGCAAGTTCAACCTTGCGAGCAGTCTAGCAGGGAAACCGACGATCAGATTCCAGAAGATGTGCTTCTGACTAACAATTTAAAGAGAAGAAAAGTAAAAAGGAAGTGACTAAATAAATTTTGAGTAATTCTTATTTATAATAATAAAAAATTACATGGTTTTTTCTCTATTTCATGAATGAATGGTTAAATGAATGCTTTTATGAATGGTTTATTGATTTTTTTATCGGTTATTGACTAAATGAAAGGTTTAATGAATGGTTTAATGAATTTTTTTTCAGCTGTTGAATGATTGAATGGTTTAATGAATGATTTAATGAAAGCTTCTTTCAGCTATTGAGTGAAATAATCTGCAGTAAATTGTTATTTGCAATTAGATGCATTGGGTTTGGGGAATTGAGAGTGATGTGAGGGGGGTGCATAAGAGCTTCCACCTTCATGTGGTTGGTCCTGTTTAGTAGAGAATATTAAATTATTCTTGAAATAGAGAGGAGCTCAATGAATGGTAAGGATTAAAACATTAAAAACAACTATTTCTATAATTTTAGTGTTTAATTTTTACTATTGCTATTTGACTCCTCCATTGGAACCTGTTACAGATCGCGTTGAGAAACATTTTCATAGTTAAGAGGCAAGAAATGGAGTTTTGATGTGATCGATGGACTTATATACATGGTGTTTTTTGTTCTCCATGTTTTATCAGGTGATCTATTATTAACAAATAATTTACTTGAATAGTTGAATAGTATTGTAATTTACATTGTAATAGTATTGTATTTATTTAGATTGGTTTTTTAATTTTCATAAACAAACAAATATTTATTTTATGGGTCCTAACATGAAACTATTGCAATAGGACAAAATTTGAAGTATGTTGAATGATGTTTTGAAAGGTAAAGCAGAAGAAGACAGTGCAAAGCTCCACAAATCAAGATATAATTATGTTTTCTTTTGTTTGATTGAACTATATATTGGGTATTTATGCATGTGCACACACTCACATTTAGTTGATGATGGTGATTACCATACATTCAGGAAAACTTTTTCTATCTAATCTATAAACTTACCTTAAATAGTTTGATTTATCAATTTGTTTCTATGGTTGAATAACTCGGAAAAGAAACTTCTGATCTTTATGAGTTAGTAAGTTGTAGAATCCAGTCTTTTCACAAATATTTTTTAAAATAGATCTAATGTATTTGTAGGCCAAGAAGTCCAAGAGAGTACTTTATAATGTATATATATAGCCTTTCCTTTATGTCATTCCAGTAGTAGCATTAGAGTATGGTACTGGTGAGCTATTAGCAAACCCTATTCTTAGCTTGTGTATGAGGGTGGAGCCAAGTTTATTTTTAGGTTCACTAGGCACAAAGCCTTAGTATGGTTGTATTCATGGCTTGACCTACATCTAAAAGGTAGGTTTTAACAGTCCACCCAATATGATGAAATTCTTTTGATATCTCATTAATCATGAGTCAACCGTCCACATATCCCACAAATCGTATGTTGATAAACTAGGGAAATTACCAACAAGATTTGTCCATAAACTAGGGCACTTACCAACAATGTGCACTATGTCATACTCAAAAAAAAATTACAATAAAACTCCTTTGCATTAGGTTGGATCGACACCATATTCTCCAAGAAAGAAACCCATAAGTCTTCTACAGATTTTATAGTGATGGCCATAGGCTATGAAACCCTGGTATCATGATATGTAATAGTCCTTGTCCTCCTCCTTTAAGGGTTGTAACTGCTTAACATTACCATTGTGTAGGGTTGTAACTGTTGAACATGTCAGAGGAACTTTCAGGCATTCTCCACTTTAGTCAGCAAATATTGAACATTAACACTCTAAGGAAGGTAATATTGCATTTCTTAATTGGTTGGTTGTAGAATATTTCATTTCTTAATTGGTTGGTTGTAGATACTCCATGGTAGCATTTTCCACTGTATCAAGGATTCTCTCAACCATCAACCTGGCCGAACCTTGGCCACAAACCATTGTAGTTGGATTTAACTCAAGGCCTTAATCCTAGATCTTGGTGATCCACCTACCCCTTGTCCCACTGCTCTCCTATTGCAAAAGTATATCCTTCACCATGGGATGAGGAATGTAGGCTACTGTCTTAGAATTCCAAAATTGATCATGAAAGTATTTAGGTGCCTTCACCAAGGCATAATCTTGTGTTTCCATTGAGGCTTAATTCAACCTTCCCCCCTAAAGTGCGTTGCTCATGAAAGTAATTGGTTGCTCACTCCCTTGCTGATTTTTTTGTAAGAAAACAACATAGACTTTGCTTGATATATCTGTAAAGGATTTATTTGCTTCTTCTCTTCACTTCTTCAAACTTGATCTTATCAAGATGATTTAACCAAAATCTTTCCCAAAAAGAACCAGGAAATGTTTCATCGTATTCAATATTGGTTGTAACCAGAAGTTTCAAAAACATAATTGGAAACAAAGGCATAGATCAGAGGAGTATCGTCTCCAATTCATCTAAAGAGGAATTAAAGATTCAAGTCATGATCTTTCTTCAACATATTTGATTTAGGCCTTCCAATTTTCACAAAAATAGGAAATGAAACACTTTACAAAATTGATTCAACGAAAGAAAGATTGAATGGCTTGTTATTTTTAGTAAAAATAATATCCTAGATACCCTTCATTGTTTTAGGATCAATCCTTACTCCAATATTGTGTTCCAAAACCTTTCCTTCAAAGACCCCCAAGATTATTTTTCTGAATTCAGTGATATGCCCAAGGATTTGCACCTGTCAACAATCTTGCTAAGTGTCCAATATGATCATCCCTATTCTTCAAAAAATAGTGATATCATCTTGGTACACTACTATGTAGTCATTAGAGAAAGGAAAGTCCATAGTACATTGGAAAGTGGCTTTAGTAGTTGTCAATTCAAAAGGCATCCACACATATGCATAAGTCCTCCAAGGGGTAGTGAAAGCAATTTTATATCTCTCATTAAAACAAAAATTACATAGATATGAAAAGGCAGGGTCGAGGACATGAATGAGACAATGGAGTGTCCCATTCCAACAGTGATCAATCCTCTCTCAAACCATTAGTTATTTCTCAAGGCCATCATTTATTGGGTAACTTTACTCATAGAAAAATTTGATAGCTTCTTTGGCCCTATCCATAGAGCTTCATAAAAGTGGCCCATTATGGGATTTTCCCATTTACTAAATGGAGAACCTTTGCCAAAATATTTTTGATTGAGCACACTTCCTCCACTCCTTGCTTTTCCCCATCAACTAAATGAAGAACTTTTACCAAAATTTTGTTGATTGGGCACTCTTCCTCCACTCCTTGACAAAATCCATCTTGGTTTATGAGTTTTTTCTGTAGGCACAACCATGCCACTCATCAGAAAGAAACATCTCTTTAGCTTCAGTTTAAAACAGTTAAGGGACAGGAGGGAAATGAAATTGGTGGCAAAAATGTGTAATTCTAGGGTGGAAGAACTCCTTGTTCCTTGTGAATCACCTCACGAGACTAAGGACAAATGCGTGGTCATATATGTATTTGTTCATTTTCATGCCTTGATCAATGGTTTCATTGACAAATGTGAGTTTGTTGATATCCTCAAGCATCAATCATGTTAGATTTTTAACATTAAGCTAGCATAACATTAGGATCTTTAACTGAGAGAACAACAAGCATAGCAGTCAAACACAAGAGACAATGAACACATTTTTTTTCCTCGGGGAAACCATAAATGGAGAAAACCCCACAACTTCCTCAGAGATAGAATCAGCACCAAAAGTAAAACTCCAAAACAGTAAGATCATCTCCCGACAGCAGTAACCTCTTTCTTCCTTTCCCTAGTGTCTTTCTCTTCCTCAGTTATGCGCTACAACTGAGTGTGAGTGAGTGTGTGATAAATAGAGAGGCTAGCTCTCTATTTATACTAATTCCTGACTTGAATAAACCCAACTAGGGCCGACTTCAATAGGTGAGTCTAATAACCCTAGTGCCCCAGAACTAGGGGGACTTTAACCCTTAGACAATAGGAGGGTTACCCACCTTGACTTGACATGACTTGTTTACATTACAGAAACTCCCTATAGGAACATCAGGGCATGACATGAATCAAGTACATTACAATACATCCCAGAATAAACATCGGGTTACAATACATAAGAAATACAAGTGAATACATTCCAAAGTTACAATTACATCAACACTCCCTCTTAACTAGGAAGGTATTCTCTCGACACAATTTAACAGCACAAGTCTTCCTCTCTGTATCATCTGGATCATCGTCAAGCTCTCATCATCTTCATCTTCAAGTCACCTTCATATTCAAGTCATCTTTCATCATCGGATCTGGATCATCACTCGATCTGGATCATCATCATCGGATCTGGATCATCACTCGATCTGGATCATCATCACTCGATCTGGACATCATCAATGGATCTGTATCATCATTGGAAATCATCACTGGATCTGGATCATCACTGGATCTAGATCATCATTGGACATCATCACTGGATCTGGATCATCACTCGATCTGGATCATCATTGTTGGATCATCATCACTGAAATCATCACGGGTGCTATCTCATGATTCTTCTCATCACCAGAAGTTCTACAGAGCTAGCCCTTTTTCATGTTGGGTGTAGGCCTAGCCTCCATGTAGATCTTTCTCAGCGCTTATATCTAACCCTAGGTCAGAATGGCCCATCCAACACTTACATCTACCCTTGACTCGTCAAAAAGGAATGCCCAGCACTCACATCTGACCATGAGAGGAACTTAATCCCCTCACCATGTCAGAATGGCCCAGCCCTTACATCTGACCATGGAAGGAACCTCATCCTCTCACCATGTCAGAATGTCCCAGCCCTTACATCTAACCTACTCATTAGAATGGCCCAGCACTTATATCTAACCTACTCGTTAGAATGGCCCAGCACTTATATCTGACCTACTCATCAGAATGGCCCAACACTTATATCTAACCTACTCGTCAAAATGGCCCAGCACTTATATCTGACGTACTCATCAAAATGGCCCTGCACTCACATATGAGCATGAGAAAACACATCCCACAGTCATATCAAAATGGCCCCCAGTCCCAGACTGAGCTTTCTTGGTAACTGACCAGGTGCCTCCATTCTCCCAGAGAATGGCATCATCCCTTATATCTGATCAAATGGGAACCAATCCCTTAATCACATCAGAATGGCCATGCGCTCACATCTGATCATGTAATACTACATATTACAATCATTTCAGAAAGGCCCTCAGTCCCAAGCCAAGTATTCCTGGTAACTGACTAGGTACCTCCATTCCAAGAATGGCAACAACCCTTATATCTGATCATGTAGGAACCAATCCTACAGTCATATCAGAATGGCTCAGCACTCATATCTGACATAGAAGGAACAAATCCTCTCACCATGATAGAATGGCTCAACCATTACATCTAACCATGGAAGGAACCAATCCTCTCACCATGTCAGAATGGCTCATGGACTTATCACTTCCCCTTGGAAGGAACCTCGATCTGGAGAACACCAAGCTTCTCCCTGAAGTACTCAAATTTCACTCTGGCTAATGGCTTTGTCAACACATCAGCTATCTGTTTGTCCATCGCAACATACTAGAGCTTCACTACTCCCCTCTGCACCATATCCCTGATATAGTGATACTTGATCTCGATATGCTTCGACTTGTCATGGAACATCGGGTTCTCCGACAACTTCACACAACTCTAGTTGTCGCAATATATACAAGTAGCATCCAACTGGAGATCAAATAAATCAGACAGTAGCTTCCTTAGCCATACTATCTCACAACTAGCTAAACAAGCTATGACATACTCTGCTTCAGCTGTACTCAGTGCCACATAGGATTGCTTCCTGCTAAACCAAGAGATCACACATGATCCCATACTGAAGAAACACCCTAAAGTGCTCTTCCTATCGATGGCATTGCCTACCCAATCTAAATCAACATAAACCTCTAGGTTAATCTTCTGACTCACCTCATACTTGATCCCATAATCAATTGTACCCCTCAGGTACCTCAGAATATGCTTTACAACAATCAAGTGAACATGTGTCAGATCTGTCAGGAACTGGCTCAAGGTGTTCATAGCAAAGCAAATATCTGGTCTCATGTTCATCAGGTACATCAAGGACCCAATCATCTAACGATACATCGTAGCATCAACTGCTTCTGATGAAGCATCACTCAATAGCTTCAAGTTCGATGCCATAGGTGTGGTCATGGCCTTGTTGTCCATCATCCTGAACCTCTTTAGGATCTCTACAATATATTTCCCTTGTCCCAAGGAAATTTCATCTACATTCTGCCACACCTCCATGACTAGAAAATAATGCATCATTCCCAATTCCTTCATTTCAAAATCGGAAGCAAGCTTTCTCTTTGTATCAACAATCTACCCATCCACACCTGTTACAAACAGATCATCTACATATAGTAGGAGCATCACTGGGTTGCCATCTTCAACCTTGTAGTAAAGGTTGGAGTCGGCTTTACTTTTGGTAAGGCCCAAACTAGATAGAAAGCTGTCAATTCTGTCGTACCATGTCCTGGGTGCCTGTTTCATACCGTACAGGACTTTCTTCAATCTAAATACATGAGAATCCCTATCATGTGTCTCAAAACCGAGTGGATGTTCCACATACACTTCCTCTTCTACTACACCATTCAAGAAAGCAGTCTTGACATCCATCTGGTGTTTCTTCCATTTCATCACTGTAGCCAGAGCAAGTACTGATCTGATAGAAGTGTATCTGGATATAGGTGCAAAATTTTCTTCATAATCTATTCCTTCTTTTTGGGAGAAACCATGACCAACAAATCTTGCTTTATATTTTTCTATGCTACCATCTGCAGCATGCTTGATCTTGTAGATCCATTTGGAAGTTACAAGTGACTTCCCTTCTAGTCTTGGGACAACATACCAAACATCATTTTTCATGATCGAATGGTACTCTTTGATCATAGCATCCTTCCATTCTTTCTGTTCTGCCACTTCTTCATAATTGGAAGGTTCTTCACCAATGAAATCACATAATAATGCTACATATCCGGAGTAGGATCTGGTCCTCTTTCTTTCTCTGTGATTTTCTTCTGGATCCCCATATATTTTCGCACCTTGGATAGATTCTCGTACCCAACCAGGTTTCCTCTTGTGAGGATTCTTCACCTAAGGTGGATCTACAAGTCTTTGTGTTTCTTCAAATTCTCGATCTTATTCTTGAGTTTCTTCAGTCATGGTTGTATCATGAATTCTGGGTGCTTCTGCTTCTTCAGGTTCTTCAGTAGGTTTCTTTCTGGATTTGTTGCAAGCTGTGTCTTCATCAAATGTCACATCGCTACTGATGTTGATCTTCTTGAATCTTTGGAAGTATATGCTGTAAGCCTTCGAGCTTTCAAAATATCCCACAAATATATCCTTCTTTCCTGAAGGATCTAGTTTTGTTCTATTCTCTTTTGGAATGTGTATGTACATAGGACAGTCGAATATTCTGAGATGGCTGACTTCTGGTTTCTTGCTGGAGAATACTTCTTCAAGAGTCTTGTTCTCGAGTACTCTGTGTGGAGTACGGTTCTGTGCATACACTGTTGTTCTGGCAGCCTCTACCGATATATGCATGGGAATATCTTGGTCATGAAACATATCTCTTGCAGCTTCCATGATAGTTTTGTTCTTCCTTTCTGCAATCCCATTTTGTTGTGGATTGTATGGAGTGGACAACTCCCTCTTAATCCCTGAGTCTTTGCATAACTCTTTGAATTCATTTGATGTGAATTCTCTGCCATTATCTAATCGAAAGGTCTTGATCTTCTTTTCTGTGTGGTTCTCGATCAAGGCTTTGAATTCCTTGAACTTGCTGAATACTTCATCTTTGTTCTTCATGAAGTAAATCCATGTCTTCCTATAAAAGTCATCAATAAAGGAAACATAGTATACATACCTGCTTAATGAACTTGATGACATTGGTCTACTGACATCGAAGTGCATGATTTCCAAGATTCCTTTTGCTTTGCTTTCACTACTTGGAAATGTCTTCTTCATGTTCTTTCCTTTCGCACATCCTTTGCAGACCCCATCATGTTTTGCTTGAATTTATGGAAGACCTTCAACAACTTTGCTTGCAAGTGTTAGTGCCCTGTAATGCACATGTGCAAGCCTTCTGTGCCAAAGCTCATTTGGCTCTACTGTGTCATGGACCAAGGTTTGTTCTGGATGGCCCTTCAATTTATACATTCCTCCTTCTTGTTCTCCAATCACTACTGCATCATCAATAGTATTTCCTTTTGGCCACATGATGACTTGACCATCTATAAACGCAACCCTCATTCCTTTTGTATCTAATGCAGATATGGAGGGAAGGTTCTTCTTTAGTCCTGGTACAAACAATAATTCCTTCATTGTCATAGACTTTCTAGAGTCTAGCTTATATGAGGATTCCCCACTACCTTTTATTGGATATTGGTAGTCATCTTCGAGCTTCACCTTGTGAGGTGATTCATGTTTTGATAGTCTCACAAAGGATTCCTTGAATACTGTCATATGCTTGGAATCCCAACTATCTATAAGCCAATCATTGCTTCCATGTGTGATATTTCTCATGAGAGCGGAAATCAAAACATATTCTTCATCACTTAAAGAATCTTCACTTTCATATTTGCTATTCTTTGTGGAAGGTTCATCATCCTCTGCAGCATGAGCATGATGTCTTCTCTTGTTGTTTTTCTTCTTGTGAAGGTTTCTTTTGATTTTAGGACAATCTCTTGCAAAGTGTCCTATTTCATCACAAGTATAACATCTGAGTTGAGATTTCTTATGGGAAGAGTGCTTACCTTTAGAATTATTATGATGATGGTCCCTTCTGGGTTTCTTGGATTGAATTGTGAGAGCTTGATCTTCACTTCCCATATTCTCTTCTCGAGCTTCTATCTAATATTCTTCTTGTGAACATTCTTCCCAAATTCTGCTGAACTTGACTAACTTCTTTCTGGCACAGATCCCTTGAATGAAAGAGTCCCATGTCCTAGAGAGACCATTCAAGGTGGTCATTACAATCTCTGCATTTTCCACTTCTTCGTCTATTGCTTCCAGTTGTTCCTTGATCTGAGAAACTCTAGTGAAGACTGTATGGTCTCTGCATTCTAAATCTTCACAATCTTTAGTTGGTTTCTCAGAGTCATCTTCCAGTTTATGTTCTTCCCTTCAAACAATTTGGTTAGGGAATCAAACATAGCTTTATGTGTCTTTAGGGAGGACACTTGTGGTATGAGGTTATCCTTGATTGAATCAGCAATAATCATATTTTCCATAACCAACTTCTTCTTATGTAATTCCTTAGCCTCATCTCCCTCTGGAATTGGAACCTCCTCGCTGATATAGGAGTCCAACTCATTTTCTTCCAGGACAAGGGAGATCCTGTATTTCTAGGCTCAGAAGTTATCAACTCCCTCAAGATTTTCATCAAGATTGATATGATGAGACATCTTAACTAAGAACCTCAAACATAAATACAAAATATTTAGATCTTACCAGGTCAAGATGTCAGATCTGGATTTGGAGCTGAAATTCTACAGCGCTAGTTCAGGAGCAGATTACGGTTTTGCTTTTCTGGAGTTCTGTCAAACCAAATGCTTTGGTCTTGAACCCTAAATTCGATTTTGAGGAGGATATCAATCCAGGCCTGGGATCACTGAAAAATTCCACTTCTGTGAAAAGCCCTAATTTTCGGCAGCACTGTCGGGTCCAAAACTGAAAAACCTCAGAATTGGATTATGCTTCGACAGAAATATGCACCCTAGGGAGGAGAGTTATTCCAACCTTATTTTGCTGAAAATTTGGGGAGAGAGATCCACAAAGTAGGAAGCCCTAGTTCCCGCAGCTGCACAGCGTCTTCTTCTCAGGTTAGCTCTGATACCATGTTAGATTTTTAACATTAAGCTAGCATAACATTAGGATCTTTAACTGAGAGAACAACAAGCACAACAATCAAACACAAGAGACAATGAACATAGTGTTTTTCCTTGGGGAAACCATAAATGGAGAAAACCCCACAACTTCCTTAGAGATAGAATCAGCACCAAAAGTAAAACCCCAAAACAGTAACATCATCTCCCGACAACAGTAACCTCTTTCTTCCTTGCCCTAGTGTCTTTCTATTCCTTAGCTATGCGCTACAACTGAGTGTGAGTGAGTGTGTGATAAATAGAGAGGTTAGCTCTCTATTTATACTAATTCTTGACTTGACTAAACCCAACTAGGGCCGAATTCATTAAGTGAGTCTAATAACCCCAGTGCCCCGGAACTGCAGGGACTTTAACCCTTAGACAATAGGAGGGTTACCCACCTTGACTTGACATGACTTGTTTACATTATAGAAACTCTCGATAGGAACATTGGGGCATGACATGACTCAAGTACATTACAATACATCGAGGAATAAACATCGGGTTACAATACATAAGAAATACAAGTGAATACATTCCGAAGTTACAATTACATCAACAAATCAATGCAATGGTAAACACATGGAGTCAAAGACAACGTGGGGTGCTTCTCCACTAGAAACTTGTCAGCGCCTACATAATTATCAAAATTAATGGTGATTACCTGCACCACATGCTGCACAATTCTTTGACAAATTCATCCAACTAAAAATAGAACAATGCTACATCTTTAACATGTATAGATGCATCATAAACTTTGTGCCCTTTTCTTAGTTTACTATGAAATTAAGAAGGGCCTTGCCCTTCCCATCTGTCCAACCATCAGACTATACCATGCATCTAGTGTCCCCTAATTATTTTCTCGTCTCCTCCAGTTGAGTCCCTATATCGGCCTTTTCCTTTTGAAGGAGTGCACCACCACTACTTCTCATAGGTAAGGGGCTTTATATCGTAGGCCGATTGGACCAATAATAGTGTCAGCAACAAGCATACACTAGGAGAAGACACTAGTATTGGAAATGGTCAAAGATTTGTTCAATTTATATGAGCCTGAATTTCTTTACTGTGAGAAGGAATAGCTTGCAAAAGAGTATGCTTGATGACAAATTCAAATGGAAAGTATGTAGTTGGTGAATTAGATGAATTTCTAGTTTTATTTCTACAATTTGTTGCTCTATATATTACAATGTACTATCTTTTCTAGGCTCGTGAAATGGACAAGAGAAAGGAGGGAAATCTTGGTGAAGCTAGAGCTTCTTTAAGATGCTCTGTTAGAGACAATGGGTAAGGCTACTACTTTTTTTATTAAGCATATCTATTTAATTTATTTTGGTTTGATTTATAATTTTTTGTATGTTTGGTCATGCTTCCAAAAGTTTTTTATGCGATCTTTTTCTTAAAATAAATTCAATTTTCTCATTTAGGCAAAACTTGCTTCTGTTAAGGCACTCCTTGTAACGTTAAGGGGTCAAACCTTGTTTGAAAACTGTGTGTTGCACATGGGGAAACATTTGTATGACTAAGGGTATAGTGGTAGTGGATCGAAATAGACTCGGTGTTATACAAGTACAAGCCTGATCTCAGGTGTTAATTATCCTAGTTATAAAACAATTACTTAGGCTTCCAAATTGTAAAGCTCTGTTGTAATTTTAGCATTAAAATTTTATCCCATTTCAAGTTGTTATTTCTGAACTTCTTTCTTGATAGATGAGCCAAAAATTGAATGGATTTTCAAGGTGGAAGTTGTGGCTGAATCACCAATCCTTTTTGTTTTTATCCTCTCTCATGACAGTGAGCATGTACATACAATATCTCCATAATTTTCTCCCCAACAGAAATGAAATTTGGACTAGTAAGTAACACCCTTTGATGCCTTCTTTCAGATGCTACTGGTATCACTACAACTAGACGTCAGAGTATTCATATATCTATGTTTTAGTGAACCCTACTAGTTTTTTCAAGGTTTCATGACTGTTTATGAACCCTTGATTGTATGCATTGTTCCTCTGATATTCTCACACCTCTGATACTGAAATTTTTAACAGTGATAGACATGGATTTCTTGTTTCCAACTCTTCAAAACACACTCAATTTGGAGGTCTTAGAAAATGTTATATATCACGTAGCTTAGATGTACTCCTTGAATTGTTCAATGAATCATTTTCTATGACACCACTTGTAATGAATAAAGTAAACAATAAAGCATGATAAACTTGCATACACACAATATACACTAAAATGCATTAGTGGCACTTCTCTAAAAAGTATTATTACAATGAATCACAAAATAACTCCTTAGACATTAAGAGATTACTCTGAATAACCTAAATACATCCATATACAATAATCATAATCCAATGCATACAATATTGGCTATATTGACCTTGATATACTTGTTCTCACCCATTGCTCATGCATGCCCACTACAAGACTAACCTACTATTTACATATACATATGACCATTTACAAAATTCCACTTGAAAATGATTCCTTTATATTCAATGAAAGATAAGCATTGCAATCGAATAGGATGGGAACCACAAGTGTCTTGTTTCCAAAGTGAAATAACCCTCAAACTTCAAAGGAACAATTACTCAACATAAGTGCTTTCATTTTATTAAGTTTCCATGGCATTATGGGACTCTTCCCTTTCAATTATTGAGCACTTACACTTGGAATGAACTGGTAATGCATGTCTCCAGGGGTTTTAAATTTTGGTGAGTGTCTTGACATGCTATTGTACTCACTGCTTAAATGTAACCCTATCATATGCTTGTTTTTCCTTGGGATAGAATGCCATCAAGTTATTGAAAGACCATCATATTTATTTATGTATTCATGATTTTATTTATTTTTAGATAGAGGGTTGAGGTACATTTAAAAATGTGTATTTGTCAACTATATTGATCTATATTCTCCTTTCTATATTTGTTTCCAACTTTCCACCTTTCCATTCAACTTATATGGGTTACAACTTAAATTTCTTTTATCAAGATATTCAAACGTTGTCATGGTTGTAGACCTTTTTATTTTATATCTATTGTTTAGAGTTATAAATAGCATTCCAAAAAAGGTAATAGAATTATAGACTGATAAATTAGGTTTGGCTCGATTTTTAATCTATTTTGGTGATTTTCAAGGTTGAGCCCAATAAAAATAGTGGATAGGATAAGATGACTATTCTAAATACTCTTTATCGTCTCTTTTATGTCTGGCGGGTCCAAAAGGATTGGGAATTTACTTGATTGTAATGAAGTCATCCTTTCCTAAATATTATCTGGGACCATACCATGATTCATAAATCTAGGATGTTTTTCTTCATTGCAAAAGGAAATTAAACATGTTGAATCCAATGCTTATTCATTTTGCTATGTTAAATTGCCATGGTTTCTTGGATTATTGACTCCAATCTAATCCACATATTCCAACATTTCCTTATTTCATATGTTGAATTTTTTCATCTTTGATCCATTTTTATAAGTACATTCCTAACAGTTTTTCCATGAGTCACTTCAGGCATAGGTGAGCTCCACACATTAACTTGTAAATATTTCAATATGAACGCATTTTTTACCACATTGAGATCTTCCCCTTCTAGTACCCAAATGATTTTTTTTGCTCGTTCTCATTTGCAATGTCAAATTTTATTCTATTGGATGTTGTTATGAACAATGCTTTCCATAGAACCAATGCATCAATATTTTCCAGCAAGACCATCCTCATCATATATTGTTCCCCTAGATCCTCCAGACATTTACGAAGAATGGGAAGCTCACGATCAAACTGGAACTTGTAGAAATATTATTTCAGTAGTCTCTATGCCACCATCCTTGCAATGCATTGGATTCAATAACATATTGTATCTCATATGGAAGGCACAATTCAAAGGATCAATGTTGCCTTCAACCATCATTTTTGTAGTGGATGGCTCCATCTATTGGATTGGTGAGGTATTCTCCATAGGACAAACTTCATCTACTTTCAGGAGGTGATGATAGCATGGTAAAGTGGTGGGATTCCATAATCCAGGTATTGGAGTAATTATATTTTGTTGATTTTTTTTTAAATACTTTCTAAATTTTCAACAATGTAGAGCATATTTTCCACTGGTATTCACGAGTCAATTGATTCTTTTTTTGTGTGTTTATACATGAAGAGTTACTAAATATAGAAGGGCATAAAGATTATGTTCATTGTGGTGTTACAAGTCTATAGAGTGTTGATTTATGGTGTGATTGGTATTTATGGTCATATGCATCTATTTGGGTTCATTATTTGATTTAGTTTACTTTCTTTACAATCTTTCAAATGGACAAGGCTACAGGTTCATATGACCACACAGTACAACTATGGGACTTGTGCAACTCAAAGACTATCTTTCAATTGAAGGTTTATTTGTCACATAGATGTTTGCTTTTTAATAGAAATGATTATTTTTCATTAGCATCAAAAGAAATCATTACATAATCTTTGTTTAGTATATACCTCTCTAGTTGATTTACGTCTTGTTTTTTTTCAAAAATAAGAGAAAATTGAGCCTTGAATATTTTGATACATATCTTTTATATGAAATGTATGCAATGTAGCTATGGGTTGCTCTTGGACTATTAGCTAGGACTTCATATCTATGAGGCTACTAAACCTTAGTTGTGACTATGTAAGAACTATCCTAGTGGACTGTGACTGTGTAAGAGCTACCCTAGTGGGTTTTGACCGTGTATCCTAGTGGGTTGTGACTGTCTAAGCCCTATCCTAATGGGATGTGACTATGTAAGAACTATCCTAGTGGGATGTGATGGTGTATCCTAGTGGGTTGTGACGGTGTATAATTTTTTTTTAAACTATGCAGAATCCCGTCAATTATCCGACGAGCTGTGGCCCTAGTCCGACGAGGTTGCCATGAGTCCAACAAGAGCGATCCGTCAGATGCCGTCGAAAAACCGACTAGAACCCGTCATAAATTTGACGATATGTGGCCCTAGTCCAACGAGGTTTCCATAAGTTCGACAAGATCGATCCATTGGACACCGTCGAAAAACTGACTAGAACCCGTCGGAAATCCGACGATCTAAGCATTGTACAAACGACAAGGTAAAGTTGGGCAATTCAGAATTCATCGTCGGAGCAACGATTAAAGAGTCATCGGATATTCGACACGTCTCTGTCAAAAATATGACAAGGCATTCCTTATGTCATCAGGAAAGAGAAGTAATATTTTCAACTATATGGGAGTCAGAAATTCGACGGGGTTTGGCATGTGGTCAAATATCCGACGATATGCCATCGATGACAAAAAAAATTGTTGTTGTCGAATTACCGACGGGCTTCTGTCGAATTTCAGACATGGAATCTGTCACATTATGGGCTCAAATTCGGTTGCATAGAGTTAAAAAAGCCAAAGGTGGTGGTGTTACAAGAGACAATGTTGGAAAGACGAAAAGTTAAGGACACACTGAAAATGTGTCTGAGGGATTGCAGAGGGGCACTCGCGGGGGATGGTAACAGCTTGGAGTCCCAACATCATCTGCCACAACAAGAATACTTTCAAGTATGCAATAGGAATAGAGTTAGAAGATCCTGAAACTGGGCTTACCTTTTACCTCCTGAAAATTTATGCCCTTTTTTATGATAGAAGAAGTTACTGGGAAACCCTAAGTGCAAGTGGACCTCTAGACCATGAAAAATTGATTTTGGCAGGGGATCTAAGCCTAACCTTGACTTTGGGAGAATTTTGGGGCAAAAATGTGTGACAGGATGTTTTAGTATCCTTTTTCAACTCCTTATTTGAGCAAAAGAGGCTAATAGATCTCCAACCAAATCGGATTGAACCCACTTGGAGAAATAGGAGAGGCGGAGATCAAGCAATCTCAAAACAATTGGACAGATTTTTACTTTTACTTTCAGAAGGGTTGATGCTAGACGAGTTGGTGTTCAAATCAGAGGTACAAATAGGAGGCTTGTCATACCATAAGCCAATCACTCTTTCAATCACAAAACCGAAAGAAAAACCCCATGCTCCCTTCAATTTTAATCCGAATTGGCTGGACTATGAGGAGTACAGGAAGTTGGTGAAGAAGAATACGAAACCAATCGAGACTCGGTCAATAGAAGGGTGCATGTTTTAGATGATGGATAATTTATTAAAAATTAAAAAAAATTCAATAGAATGGGGAAGAAATCAGAGAAAATTAGACCAGAAAAAGCTAAAGGAAGTAGAGCTGAAGATTCAGAACATTTACAAATCCAACAACAAAGAGGTGTTTACTGTAATAGAGCTAGATGCATTAAGAATGGAAGAAGAGAAATGCAGCCTTCTCTTAGCAGAGGAGGAAAAAATTAGTAAGATAAAGAGTAGAGACTTATGGCTAGAAGCTGGGGATAAAAACACAAAATAATTCCATAGGTTTTTGCTCACACAGGAAAAATATCAATACCATCTTAGAAATTAAGGATGAGGAAAGTGGGATGGCCCACTTGTTTAAAGAGAAGACAAAAGTTGCAGTATATCATTTTCAAAAATGATTCACAACTCCATCAGGATGCCCCATCAGTGCAATCCTAGAGGTCCTGAACCCGTTCCCTTGGCTAATAACATAGGAGATGCAACATGCTCTAATGGAGGAAGTGACATAGGAAGAGCTTAGCAAGATCTTATCCACCTTCTAGAAAGGAAAGATCCCAGGGCTGGATGGTTTTACCCTCGAATTTTTCTTAGGGTTTTTTGATCTGATAAAAGATGATCTATTGAAGGTGGTCAGGGAATCGTAGAAGACGGGTAAATTTTTAGGGGCCATGAATGCTACTTTAATCACCTTAATCCCAAAGAAACAAAAAGGGGAGACCTTTGAGGATTTCAGACCCATGTCCTACTCCAATATGGTGTACAAAATCATTGCTCAGAGACTTAAGCCTATCATGAGTCAGTTCATAACAGAGGAACAATTTGGCTTCATGTTCAATAGGCAGATACATGATGCAGTGTCATTAGCTCAAGAAGCTTTACACTCAATCAAAAAGGAAAAATAGTCTACTTTTGCACTAAAAATAGACTTATCAAAATCCTATGACAAGGTAAGTTGGACATTCATTCATTTGCTTTTAATCTAGATTGGAATGCCTTTAGAGATGGTAGAGTGGATTATGAGTTGTGTCCAGTCTGCTTCTTTTGTAGTATTGATAAATGGATCCCCCTCAAAAAATTTCAAACCTACTAGAGGATTGAAACAAGGATGTCCTTTGTCTCCTTTCTTATTTCTGTTGATAGCAGAAGCTCTGAGCATATTGTTGCACAAAGAAAGAGAGGTAAGACTGATTAAAGGAATAAAATTTTCCAACCAAATAGAGCTTACCCGTGTCTTACTAGTAGATGATGTCCTCATGTTTGGGATTGGAACCATCAGCAACATCCAGAATCTGAATAGGGTACTTAAAAACTACCAATTGGAAACAGGGATGGATATTAACTTGGAAAAATCAAAATCATCTCATAGCAGTATGAATGAGGAGTTCATATCATAGGACAAAGTTTTAATTCCAGTTTCCATATCACCAATGGATGAGGGTTTCAAATACCTAGTTTTTACTTAAAACCAAATGCATACTCCACACAAGACTAGATGTGGATCTACAAAAATATCAAGAGCATAATAGCAATGTCGACAAACGGATTCTTGTCAAGGGGTGGTAGATTGGTATTGTTGAAAGTTGTTCTTCAAAGCATCCCAGTATATTGGGCATCCATGTCATTTATTCCAAAGGGATTACTAGCAAATATCAAAAAAAAAATTGTTTTTCCTTTCCATGGACAAAGATCTCAAAAAAAGAAGGAATTCCATTAGTCAAGTGGATGAAAATAGTTCTTCCAAAATCCATAAGTGGATGGAGGATCAAGAACCTAGACCTCTTCTGCAAAGCATTCGCAGCAAAATCACTTTGGAGATTGGTGGGAAACCCTAATATGTTATGGGGAAGAACGGTGAGAGAAAAATACTGTCCAAATGCTTCCATAGAGGAATAGTTTCACCAACCAACAAAAACACATAAAGGAGGGTCATTGTGTTGGAATGCCTTTGTGGAAGCTTTCCCACTTGTGGGAAATTAGGTTTCTTGGCAGGTAGGAGATGGAATAAGAATCAGAATAGGGAAATACCCATGGGTAGTCTCTGGAGACAACTTCAGGTTGACAACCACTCTCATTTCACAACTAAAGGAGAAAGTAATTTCATCACTAGCGGATGAAAGCTCTTACACAGACCGAAATCAGAGAGGCACGGTCAGGAAGTTAGCTCAAGAGCTGGAACTAACTGTAAATGATGCACTGGTTTGGAACTCTTACATCAATCAACTTAGAGAGAATTTTATTCACCTAGACGAGGAAAAAGATAAGTTAAAATGGACCTGGAATACCAGAGATGGAAAATTCTCTACAAAAATGGCTTATGAAGCATCTTTCCAGTTGGAGCATCAGGAAACGGACTGCTGGTGGTGGTCAAGGATTTGGAAAACAAATTCCCCGCTTAAATAAACTATAACACTCTAGTTGGCATTAAACAACAAACTATTGACCTAGGAAATGCTTCTTAAACGTGGTTTCGAAGGGCCTAGTTAATGCAATCTATGCAAAGTTGAGAATGAAACAAATTCTCTCCTTTTCTTTCATTGCACTTATGAAAGAACAGTGTGGAAACAAGTTGTTCACAAATTGGATCCATTCACAAGCACAAAAGATGAATAATCGCTAGAGCTCAGAGTGAAAAAATGATGGAGCAATGAAAGGGTGTGTCAACATGGAGTGTTGCCTACCCTTTTTGTTTTCACAATATGGGAAACAAGGAATAGAGAAATCTTCAAAAAAAAAATTATGTCCCCGGAATTAACAGTTAACGTGCTTTTGCAGAAGGCAATGGAACATCAAACGACACCAAAACAAAAACCAAGAAGAGTGCTAAAACCGTCGAACATAGAAAAAACCACTCCATGGGCCTTCTTTGATGCAGCAAGCTAAGGGGGTCCTCCCTTGGGAGGAGCAGGAGGTATCCTTTTCCTGGATGATTCAAAAAAGTCAGAGATTATTTTTGCACCAGGACAGGGCACAAATAACAAGGTATAATTATTATCCTTATGGTCAGTGCTTCGATTAGCTTTGGAAAATAATGTTCGAAACCTTCAAATATTTGGAGACTCCAAATTGACTATTGATTGGGCAAATGGTCAGTTGCAAATAAATGCACCACATCTTCAGCATTTGTTGAGAGCGATAAGAAGCCAAAAGGAAAGTTTTGAGTCAATTTCTTTCCAACATATCTACATAGAACTCAATGTTGAAGCAGATAAACTGTCCAAAGAGACTTTATTGCTCCCTCCAGGGATAATGGAGATAAAAGATTATGAAAATAATATTTTGGTAAATCAATACGTAAGGTTATGATAGCGCTACAAAACACATTTCAGGACTTATATGGAAGAAATGTATGACCACATGGTGACCTTTTGTAAACCACGTGGCAACTTATGTGAGCCTTTTTTGGCGTAAAGATTTTTATGTATGACCTGAAAGGGTAGTCCATGTTTATTTAGTGTGAATAAAGGTATTTTTTTCTAATGAAAAAAAAAAAATATATATATATATATATATATATATAGAGAGAGAGAGAGAGAGAGAGAGAGAGAGAGAGAGAGAGAGAGAGAGAGAGAGAGAGAGAGAGAGAGAGAGAGAGAGAGAGAGAGAGAGAGAGAGAGAGAGAGAGAGAGAGAGAGAGAGAGAGAGAGAGAGAGAGAGAGAGAGAGAGAGAGAGAGAGAGAGAGAGAGAGAGAGAGAGAGAGAGAGAGAGAGAGAGAGAGAGAGAGAGAGAGAGAGAGAGAGAGAGAGAGAGAGAGAGAGAGAGAGAGAGAGAGAGAGAGAGAGAGAGAGAGAGAGAGAGAGAGAGAGAGAGAGAGAGAGAGAGAGAGAGAGAGAGAGAGAGAGAGAGAGAGAGAGAGAGAGAGAGAGAGAGAGAGAGAGAGAGAGAGAGAGAGAGAGAGAGAGAGAGAGAGAGAGAGAGAGAGAGAGAGAGAGAGAGAGAGAGAGAGAGAGAGAGAGAGAGAGAGAGAGAGAGAGAGAGAGAGAGAGAGAGAGAGAGAGAGAGAGAGAGAGAGAGAGAGAGAGAGAGAGAGAGAGAGAGAGAGAGAGAGAGAGAGAGAGAGAGAGAGAGAGAGAGAGAGAGAGAGAGAGAGAGAGAGAGAGAGAGAGAGAAATTATGTTATATTTTTTTATATATATATAACATTAGCACTGAAACAATAAAATATTGTTTTCTTACTGGAAACCCCAAAGTAAATAAAATAAATACTCCATGTACGAATGTAAAAATATATTTGATAAGATAAGTGATGATATTACATTTACAATGATGGGTCTTATATAACCCCACCATGCCTTTACTAAGAGGCATGTCTCTTGATTTAATTAATTAATTAATCATTTAATATTAATGATATTATATATATATATATATATATTATGTTATTTTTCTATTTCTTTGTATAACATCCCTAAGTGAAACTAGTTCTAGACCCAACTCTCTATACCCTGACCTCGTTGGGCACATGCACTGAGAAAAACAATCAAAGAACAAATTACTCTGATACCACTAATTTGGATTTATGTGAGAACAAAATGAAAGAAAAAGAATCGAACCATAAACACAGATATATTGCAAGGAACAAAAATATACAATAAACACATATTCTATTAAATAGAGGAAATAGAACAAACTATAAAATAAAGTATCTAGAATGGTGGTAGCTATCTTTGAGAAGAGATGTGGATGCTACGCTTGTCCGTGCCAAACCGAATACAAAATGAGTCTGAAAGGTCCCATTTATTATAATCATGAGGGAGAGAACCCTTGAACGTCCAAAACATAACCCTAGAATATGAATCGTCATAAATGTTGTGGCCCCAAGGTGGTTAGTTGAATAGTCATCTTCCCAGGGTCATAACTTTGCATGCGATCTCCATTTGAGGCGCTTGATAGCCCATTGGAAATGTCTATATGAGATTTACATATTTCAATTGAGAAAAATGCATGCTATAAGTCATTAGAGGAAATTTTAGGTCTAAAATGGGACTCCTAAGGAAAATAATAAAATAATAGTTAAAATAATAAAATAATAGTTATTAATTTTGGAGGAAGAATGAAAAAAACTACTTTTTTTGTTTGTATTTTCGACATATCTCCATGTGTTCTTACTCAAATTCCGAGCGGGAGAGCTCATTGGATGTGGAATTTAATTCTGCATCCAACGAGTACCCACACTACATACTTTCGACAGACCCCGCTACCCCAAAAACAATAAATACTTGAAAAAATGTGATGATGACATCATCACATTTTTTCAGGTATTTATTGTTTTTGGGGTAGCGGGGTCATCATCACATTTTTTCAGGTATTTATTGTTTTTGGGGTAGCGGGGTCTATCGAAAGTATGCAGTGTGGGTACTTGTTGGATGCAGAATTAAATTATGTATCCAACCAACTCTCCCTCTCAGAATTTGAGTAAAAACACAGAGAGATATGTCAAAAATACGAAGAAAAAAAAGTAGTTTTCTTTTATGACAAATATGTCAATTCAACCATTATGGTTGACTCATTTTATTGAAATTCTATTGGTTCTTGAATTCCAACTCACAAAATTTATTGTTGGCGCGTTTTCTTATAAGGCCCATTTTAGACCCCAAATTTCCTCTAATGAACCATTTGCCCCGTGAATCTCCAAAAAAACTTCGTTTAGGGCCTCAAAATGACCCCGAAAGTTTGGGACCTGAAAACCCGTAGAAAATTACAAGGAAACTACCAAAGTGGATGATTATTTTGAGCTAGTGGAATACTTGGGTGGCCACCGATATCCATCTGGATCATAAGCCATCTAAGTGGGAGGAATATCTATACTTAGTGGAATTTACATACAAGAATGGATATCATGTTACTCTTAATATGAGTCCATTTTAAGCTATGTATAGTAGGAAGTGCAATGCTCCAATTAGTTGGGACAATCTAGTAGACAAAGTGGTACTTGGGCCTAGTTTGCTCAAAGAAATGGAAGAGTGGGTGGCTAAGATTTAGAAAACTTTAAAACAACATAGGCAATGCAAAATACTTATGCACACAAGGGCATAATATAAATAGGGTTCAGGGTTTGGGAGAATGTGTACTTGAAAGTTAGACCAAAGAAGAGCTTCTTGAAATTTGGAAGTTATTCTAAGTTGGAAACTATACATTAGAGTCCTATTGAGATATTCTCTAGGATAATGCCTAATGCATATGAACTTAAATTATCTACTAACATAAAAGTTCATAATATTTTTCACATATCATTATTGAAAAAGTATGCACCTGATCCTAACCATGTTATTGATTGGTATTTTATCCAAGTGAATCTAGAAGGATATATTTAGGTGCAACCAATATGAGTCATGGATATTTAGGTACAACAAATCAATAGGGAAGGTAAAGGTCTAGTGGACCCATTATAGCCCTGAAGGAGCAATGTGGGAGATGGAGGATGGCATGTAGGAAACATGCCCACATTTTTTTAAATGTATATGTAAAATTTGTTATTGTATATAGTGACGATGTGCACTGAGGATGCTTAAGATTTAAGAAGGAGTGGAATGTAATACCCTAGGTTTGATCCCCATATGATGTATGTATATGTATATAATGAAATGGCTATAAGTTGGACATATGAGATCATAGTTTGTAAATAAAATGATAATATAATACATCGCGGGCTTCAAAAGAAGAAGGAAAATGAATGGGAGGCTATGAGTCTATGACAGGGTAAAGAAAAGAGAATTCCTTAACATTTATTAAGATCCTTAACCTTAGTTTCTCAATCTTATTAACTTATTGAGGGAAAAAAGGATGAAAGAATAGTATTTTAGTGTACCCTAAGTCCCTCAACTTTGGCTTTATTATTATTATTATGACTTGGGATTAGTGGTCAAAGGATGATATGTGGACTTCTCATGCACTTGGTATCTCCTTTGCATGAAAATAGTGTCCATGGTTTTTTGTCATTCAATAGGATTCACATTCACTTTGAACCAAGCCTAGGAAACCATATTTTTACATCCATAAAAATTATGAAGAATTATAACTATGATATTGTAAGGAAATTATGATTGTGTGAACAATATAATTGTTGTGAGTAAGAGAAATTACTTAAAACTGATAATCCTTGTAATCCTAACATACATTTTTCATGTCCAACATATGATAGATCCCTATAGGGAAGTGGGACATATAAAGGGATTGTTTAGCTGAGAAGGGGATTTCATACCTTAGGTTGTGTAGGCTAAGGGAAAATAGGGTTGGCAGATTGGGATTGTTATAGGTAAAACTGAATTGATCATTCTAGGAATTGGGTTGTGTGAGAGGAATTATATCCAACCATAGGAATTTCTCCCCAGTGGATTGATAGCATCAAATCTGGGTTGGCCTTTTTTATAGAGAGAAAAGGTGTAATAGAAGTCCTATGGTTGGGTTGAACGCTCTTATTCTACATCTAGTTGGTGAATAAGTATTTTTTTTGTTTATGGACATGAATAATCAATGTTGTTCTTGTCATCAATTTACTTACTTTCAAGTTTGTTCAGTTTATAATGCATGAATTAACCTTCTATTATATTTATGAATTCATAATTGAATGTAGGTTTGGATTGTGTTGGAATGTCACTACATTAGAATGCATGCATTTTGTAATTAGATTATTATTAGAGCATTGAGGTGCAAAACGGTATCTAAGTGAAAATAATTAATGTTGTGGCTATGGTGGATATGGCCGAGTTACCCCATGGCCTTGATAGATAACATGGACAATAGGGTATTTGATAGAGATAAGGAGGGACGTAATCAAATATTTTCATAAGGAGAAGTTAGAACATGAATTTCTATTAGAACTTAAGGATATCAAACAAAAGTTTGGAAAATTATTTTGGGACTACAATTATAGGTTCAAGGACTTGATAGAAAAATTAACTTTATAAATACAAAGTGTCTAGCATATGGAATGGCCTATTATTTCATTGTGTAGTTCGGTATACATGGAGGCATTGGACATAGTTATAAATCTATAATTCACACTTAGAAGAGGTGAGTTGTCATTGGGAATGGCATAGATTCAGAGTCAAATTGTTTTTTACTAGGCTAATAAGTTATAAGATCTATCTAACAGAAAATTAGTCCATGACAATGTTTGGTTCACTCTCTGTCGAATAGAGGGGAACCATAGAAATAATGCCCAATTATGAGTAACTACAGTGATACATGAGTGTCAAATCCATTCCCTATGAGGTTTAAGTCAAACAAATGCAAAATATGCAAACAATGGGGGCACAAGTCACCTCATTGTCGTGTGTTACAAAAAAATTAGACTTTTGAAAATGTGTCATTCTATAAATTTTAAATCAATAGGACATTATGCGAAAAAATATAGGTCATTACATTTGATTGAATAAAACACATTGTATGGATACCAAGTATAGGGTATGGAAGATAATTGAGGAAGAGAACAATGACGATTCAAAGAAAAAAAATGAAAATGATATGGATGTGTGAAGAGACTGAATTGTTTTAACTATAGAGAAATTATACACATCATGTGGAATTATATACAGCCTGAGTGGGCCTAACGATTAAGAGAATGTGTTTCCTCTTGGGAGGTCATAGGTTCAAATCCGGAGGGGGGTAGGGTATGTATTCCGTTGTAGACTTTAGCAATTAAATCGTTGCACAAAGTGGATCCCTTGTCTCACAAACAAGGGGGACTCATACACCAAATTGGTGTCTCACTTGGCTATGACATCCTTATTATTATTATTATTATTATTATTACTATTACTATTATTATTACTATTACTACAAAACCCCACATGTTATGTGCCTACTTTCACAACATAAACCACAAGATAGAGGAGTGCCTAGATTCGATAAAGATATGGGAAGAGAAGGAGGTACACATTATGATAGAAGAGACACATAGAGAATATTGACACAATTTGAAAGTACATATGGTAACATGAGGTGGAGTAAGGAACACATAAATAATACATATAGGTAATATTAATAAAGTTGTGTATGCCACACCAAATTTCAATGTAAATTGGAAAAAATAATTCATGTGTGATGTGATGGAGACATTTCATCATTCACCCAAGTATGAGAAGGAGGCATATCCTAGTAAAATATTAAAGGGTAAATCTTCCAATCAAGTGAGTGACTTTTCAAAAAATTGTATCAAATTGTTAAATTATAAAAATTTGTCTAAGATATTAATACAGACTAATATATATCTTATTAATGTGTTTTGTTCCCCAAGTTGCACCCCTAACCTACATGGCCTCCCATGTTTTGATATAACACTTGTGAAGGAATGCATCAGGAAGAGATACAAGAACAAGGAATTATGTGAAGGATGCACCTGTCATATGATACTTTAGGAATTCAATATAGTTATTAGACTATAGGGGGACTTCCCTCAACTACCTTGTGTATGAATCATTTGATATCACCCCATGATAACTTTGTTGGGATTTATAAGGCTTGTTTTATAGTAGTGGTTGTTGTGCATAGATTAGTCTTGATGTATACTCTTATGATATAAATGTTTCTTTTATGTAAATGGGAATAAATAGATTGAAAATAAACAACTATTGAAACAATAAATTAGTGGGGAAAGGTCATCTTAACTGCATTTTCATATTTCAAAGACAATTATTCAAGATCATGAATATAAAATGAAGGGAGAAAGGCATACATCATTCTAAAACATATTCAAGATAGAAGACCGGATGGGAAATATAAGCATAGATCCATTGATTTATTTAGTAATATGGAAGACAAAAAATGGAAGAAAGCCAGCATAAATTTGATTGGATATTTTATTTCTTTATCTAATGGAAAACTGCCTTGATACTAATTACGAAATACAATGAATGAACATTTTTTTACAAAGGAGGGAATGAGAAGGGATAGTTAAATCTTTTTCTTGGGTCTCTTTCTCTCCTTCCCCAAAATTGGATATTCATATGATTCTTACAAAGAGAGAGAATGATATGGGGGAAAACAAATATGAGACATTGATATTGTAGATCCCTTCACGCTAAATTCTTGAAAAATTTTGGCAACCTCATGGTTTGCAATTCCTTAATCCTTGTTCTAACATTGAGGATTTCTTTTATAGTTCAAAAGAGTGTCTAAATTTGTATCATACTTAATTAATGATGTGTAGTTTGGGTTTTTGTGCACTTAATATGTTCCCTTTAATGAGCTCCGCTAGAAGTGTAGTGTTCTATATCCATGTCACCTAAAACAACATGGAATATACCGAGATTTAGATGCAATAAACTAGAAATTATAGAGCAGAATAACAAACATTTGATGATAGAAAGATAAATATGGCAGTAAATGATCTTTGTATTATGATAGAAACTTCAAGGAGAAATGTTCACAAGACTCTTTAGGTAGGGTGGCCTCTCACTTGACCGAAGCTCCGTTACAACAATACTTGATAAAAATCTTCATAACTGTGTATCTCTTTAATTAGGATTCTCAAATCTGAAACCCTAACTACTTGACATGGTCAAATTATTAAGAAATACAACTTCCTAGTGGGTGTTAATTAATAAAGAGACCCTTTTTATAGTGATTGATGAACACTAAATTACTCAGTCATATTTCAAAGATAAGGCCTTGTATAATGTGTGACTAAATTGTATAGTAAGGTGGGTTAAGGTAGAACCCTAACATGCCCTTTCCCTTCAAAAGTAGTGTTGTCCTCAAAGATGAGGTGAAGGAATGGTTGTAAAATGTTGATTTGTTCCCAAGTGGAATTTTCTGGCATCGTATATTTCCATTGGATAAAAAATTCTTTGATTATGTGCCTTCATAATTATCATTCCCTAGAATCCAATACTATGGTTGGTTAACACCAAATGGATCCTTCCTCATCATATTCTAGTGAGGTGATTTGTACTTGACAATTAGACCCTGCTATTTTTTTTAGGTAAGAGACACGGAAAACATGGTGAATGTTGGAGCAGTCTAGAAAAAGCGATCTTGTAGACCACCTATCGAATATGTTGGAGGATGGTGTAGGGACCATAGAACTTCAGAGCAAACTTTTGATGGAGATGTATCTTTAGGGATGTATGTTTATAAGGTTGGAATCAAAGAAACATATGATCCCCAAATTCAAAGGAGAACTTAGAGTGATGTTGATCATCCAATTTTTTCATTGTGTTTTGATATATAACAATATTGTCTTTAAGTATGCAGAGAATGTATCCTCCTATGTGGAGTGTGTTATCTACTACATGAACTCGAGAGGTACCTAGTATATAAGAAATCAGTAATAATGGTTTTGGCCATATACTACTTCATATCGTGTCATCTTTGTAGAGCCATTTTAAGTGGTATTATACCACCATTTGGCTAGAGGAACCCATTGGGCCTAGAGGTGTGTCATGTCCAATGCAAAGCATTGTAAGTAGGTTTCCAAGAATTTATTGACCACTTTTTTTTAACCATCCATTTAGGGAGATATGATGTTTTGAGATTCAATTGAGTTCCTTGAAGTTTAAACAACTCCTACAAAAAATTGCTAGTAAAAGTGGGGTAATGATCAGAGATAATAGAAGTGGGAATGCCATGGAGATTGAAAATTTGATCCATGAAGATTTATGCCACCAGTGAAATTCTAAAAGTTGGTGGTAACGAACAGAAGTAGGTGTATTTGGTCAGACGGTTGACTACCATCGTAATGATTGTTTTATTGTTTTCCTTAGGAATCTCCACAATCAAATCAATGGAGGTGTCTTTCCATATATTGTTGAGAATGAGAAGTGGTTGAAAATATGTTCACCTTGTCTCAATTGCATGAAGAATAGGCATTATTTATTTCTCATAGGTGGATTTTCCCAATTTATGATCATATAGTTTCTTATAGGTGAAGGTCAATGGGAATCCTTCTTGCAATAAGACTAATCTTAGGCCACAGTCTAAGGAATTACATTCTAATAAAAAAAATTTAATGAAATCCAGAATGGATAACACGTGTAGTACACATAGACTCCTTTAGTGTGGACAAGGTATTCTCCATTACCTCATTTCAGGAAAAAGCATTAATTTTTAGCAATGTTGTAAGAGGAGCTTCAATATTCCCATACTTTGGCACAAAATTAAGGTAGTAGCCAATAAATACAAGGAACCCTCTCAATATATTAAGAGTTTTGGGGTTGTTCTAGTTTGTTGTAGCTTCCACTTTCTTGGGATCCACCCTTACCCCATCTCGATTCACAATATGACCCAAGTATTCAACCTCAGTCACCCCAACAACACATTTTGAGAATTTCATAAATACATATTGGTCCTATAATAATTGCAAGGTATGAGAAATGTGTTAGAGGTGGATTTCTCATGTGGGATTGTAAACCAATACATCATCCAAGAAAACTAAGAAAAAATTGTGGATGAAGGGGCAAAAAAAATTATCCATGAGGATATAAAAAGTGGAGGGGGAATTGAAAAGGTCGAAGGGCATGAACAAGAACTCATAATGACCCTCATGAGTGTGGAAATAATTTTTGTTTATATCTACCTATTTCATTTTGATTTGATGGTATTTCGAATGATGGTAGAGTTTGGTAAAAAAATTGGCACCATGCAACTCATCTAAGATATCATTAATGTCAGAAATGGGGAATTTATATTTAATGGTTAATTTGTTGATATCTTAGAAATCAAGACACGTGTGCCAATCAAATTACTTTTTGAGGACCAAAACCATTCGAGAAGAATAAGGGATTGTGTTAGGATGAATAACATCAACCACAAATAATTCCTATGATTTTTTCAATTTTATTCTTCTATACAAAAGGGTGGCATTAAGGGTATAAATTAGGGGGTTGACTACTTGGAATTAAAGGAATTCCATGGTCATGTTCCCCACAAGGGGGAGGTAAAATATTGAGGGTGTTTGTAAATTGGATGGCATGGAACTAAGCAATGGCACTAGAGTGGCATTTCTTCAACATATTCTCCATACATTGGTATGAGATGATTTTTGGATAACTAGGTGTAATTTCATGAAGGTGATGTGTGTGCTCTACGTCAAGATAAAAACACTCATGAAGGATCTTCATAAATTGTCTCCAATGGACATAACAGTAATATGTTAATACCAATATGCTGTCCCATTCCCCTATAAATTGGGAGCTTTATATTAGTATTGTCATATAAGTGATGTCATATTGATTCCATCAGTGGTAATTGTACTTCTTTGTCTCCTATATAAATCAAGGGGACTTTTTCATTTGAAACATCTTATCTTGTCTTGTCTTGTATACTTAGTACATTGTGTAAGGATTTTCCCCCTTTGGAGAGTATTTCTATTCATCTATTTTATTCATTATCAAGGAATGGACTACTATTTCTTATCTATTTATGTTATTCTGTGGAATTTGTTGTACAACATTTGGTATCAGAGTTTGGACGCTTCTAAAACTAGCCACCTTGGCATTTTCACTATAAATTTTTTATACAAAGTTTCAGATAGTGAGAATTGGATGGAACACAGAGGAAATATTGATCTATCTATGGTACAATTTGCATATCTTGAATCATTACAGGTTTGAATTTATACTCAGTGGAAGTCATGGTTTTTTACTAGTCCAAAAAATAGTCTCAAACATATGTTCTTGGAAAAATTGTTATATATGGAGCATGCAAGATCCAAATTGAGTAAGAACTATTGCATCAAAAAGAATACAAACCATAGTATTTGTAGTAGAAATCTCAAAATCATATACAAAAAATTGGACATGTGGTAAGTCGTACACTTTCTCTCTTCTAAAAGGTATAAAAATTACAAGTGTTGGGAAAATTACTATAAATTTTTATTGGCACATCATAATTAGGTCATACATGTGGCATTGAAGAGAAGACATATCATGATGCTAATATATATATATAATACGTCGTTTTAAATTTGAATAACTTTTAGTAGAAGAATATATTTTGGGTGATATTAAAGGTGTGATAAATTTTAGATATATATTTTCGTTGTTCCACATGGCACCAAAATGTGGTGGAAAAATTCACACTCCATTCAAACCACCAAAGGATTCATCCTTCACCTTTAACGAAAGTCAAGACCTGTCTTTTCGGGTGTCTAAGCTAGAAGATATTATTAAAGGGACAGTGAGAACAATTTATTTAGTTAAAATAGAGAATAATATGGGGGAAAGGATGGGACATATGGAGAGTACTATGGGAAATATGGATAATAAGATGGAGTAAAATATGGAAATGATTGCTAAGCTCATACAAAATCTAAAAGTAAAATATCCCTAAAGGCGATGATGTGTCCCAGGGTACTCAGGAAGATAAAGATATTGTCCATGTTGAGAAACATTATATTAATAATAATAATACAAGAGCATTTTAATATAATAATGGAATTAATTAGTTATGGGCCCCAACAGGTATCCAAATCCCCAATAATGACATGACGAAGTTTGATGCAAAGGACCCCATAACATGGATATTCCAGATGGAGTGATTCTTTGATATGCACCAGGTGCCAAACCTACAAAACGTAATTGCTTCATCTTTATATTTAGAACCCGAGTAGGTTGTGTGGTATTGTAATACCCCAAACTTTTACTTGGAATGTATTTAATCAAAATTATGTAAGTGATGTAAATATGTTAGTATGGATTCCTAGTGTGAAGCTCAAGGCCAAGGATCCACTAGTGAATGGCTAGGTAGGTATGATATATATATTTTTATTTGGATCCTATTGTTGGATTATCGTTCCAATTTAAAATGTATGTAAATATTATGTTGGAAAGTAATAAAATGGTCCAATATGGTTTTCTAAGAGCACTAGAGGGGCTATGGTTCCACTAGAGGAGAAGCAGAAAAGGGAGCCTATGGGAAACTACATCTGTGTCAACCTTAGAAATCATCCAAATTCTTCCATGTGCTTTAAATGAGCTAATTAATTCATATTAACTATTAAACCAATCATTTAATGCATGTGTGAGGTTAGTGGGAAAAGTCACTTCATGCAGTTATTAAAGCATGGGGGTGGTGACAATTTTGTCACCTTCCAGGAGTCCTTTTATTCTATGGTTAGAAGCTATGTTAGTTGTCACTTTACCCTTATCTCATATACCTTGTACTAAAAACTCAATATATCATTCTCTCATACATGTTTTCTACACTACGTAGAGTTCTTAGTACTGTTGTTTATGTCCATTACCAGACTATGCATAACTCGGAAATTCGAATTTGGAGATGGAGCTTAATTTTGGAAGGGAAATTAGATGGTTGTAGGTGAGAATAGAGATTGGGAAAGATAATATTTACCCATGGATTTATACTACTTTTTAATGCTTGAGAATCCATAATTTATGCTACATGAGTTTCTCCAACAACATAGAGTAGATTGGTCTCTTACTACACATGTTGGTAAGTACTATAAGGGTTGGATTTCCTAAGGGAACCATGGATAAACGAAAGGGAATTCATTACTTATGTTTTGTGGGAAGCTGTAAGGAGTGTCATGGTTGTGATGGTTGAGTTATATCTCTATAGATCTCTGTATGAGTTGTTGGCTAAGCATAGAGAGCAGAACAAGTTGTGGGATGAGTGAGAGAAGCTTGTAGGTGTTTCCTTCACCCTGATGGCCTCATATCCCGTATTGGGGGTGGCCTCTCATAAAAAAAGAGTATATTATTTATAGAGTGCCTATGGTGGGGTGGAAAATTCTCTTACACAACCAGTTGCTTTGATCTTCTTCATTAAAGATAAGCTTTTGCTTTTGTGTTTGAGTCTACAATGTTATTTGATGCATGTAATGATTATGCTTATATATGCATGTTATGTGTGTGGATCAAGTTTGTTTACATTGTGTATTTTCATTTATGCATCCGCACACTTGTTTATATTTCCATGAATTCATAATTATGGTTAATGGGATCAATTTAGAAGCCTAGATTTAGTTAATGTCCCCTCATGCTGGTTAAATTGAGGGATAGGGAAGTTACAGGTACCAATGGCTTTGTGAATGCAAAAATAACTTAATTATATCTTGGTCCATTTTTACAAAATAATTGATATCATTTCATGATGATGTTAAGAGAAATCCCTTCTTTAACCAATTGATAAATCTAAGGTAAAAGGGTCCAGTAATTGAGCACATTCAACAATTTCAAAAGTTGAGTCTCAGAGTGGAGAGCATACCAGATGATAAATTGTTGGATCTCTTTATTGGAATATTGAAGGATAGCATTCAATATGAGGTGCATCTCTTCGAACCAACAAAATTCATGATGGAAAGGAAGGTTGAAAGTATAAACGTGGTGATGGCTACTAAAAGGACCACCTCTAACACCTATAGAGAGGTTAATGTTCCTTCTTCTAACCCACCTCAACCTACAAGGTTGACACCTCAACAAATGGATGAAATAAGGGGAAAAGGTATATGATTTAAGTGTGGCAGCAAGTATATCAATGGACACAATTGTGGCGAGAATAAATTAATCTACATATATTGTGAAGAAGAAGAAGCAAAAGAATAGGAACCATCCCAAGTTGAAGAAATAGAAGAGACTACTCCCTATGATACTACTCCTACCATACCTTGTCATGTGTTGTATGGAATTAGAACTCTTAAAACTCCTAATATCAAAGGATATATCAAAAATAAAAGGGTAACAATGTTTATTGATTCTAGTAGCACTCATAATTTCATTCACCTTAAATTAGCCAAATCTCTCAATTATTTTATATATCCATCATTGGAGTTTCAAGTAATGATAGTAGATGGAGGAACTATTAATTTCTTAGGTAAATGGAATAATATCACTCTTAATATGGGGGAATATGTATTGAATAGTCCAATAATTTCTATTCCAATGGGTGGTGTTGATGTTGTCTCAAGGGTCCAATGGTTACAATCATTAGGAACAATGGCTTTTAATTTTCATGATATTTTCATGGAAAGGAAAATAATTGACTTAATGGGTATCAAAGGGAAACCAATCAAGGTTATCATCTCTAATGGAATAACAATATTGTTCAAAAAATTACATCAAGGTGTAATTGCATAGTTATGCTCACTTTAGGTTCAAACATATAATCCTACTATTCCCCTATATCTCCAAAGGGTCATTGATAAGAATTCCAAGATATTTGAATATATTTCAAAAGGTATTTCACCTACCCGAGATCATGATCATGTTATTCACTTGATTTCAGGAAGTGTTCCTCCTAACATTAGACCTTAGAGATACCCATATGGCTAGAAGAGATAAATTGAGCATATGGTTGAAGAAATGTTAGAGGCTAGCATAATTAATCCTATCCAAATTTCTTACTATGCAGCAATGGTAATGGTACATAAGAAGGAGGGTTCATGGTGTATGTGTCCATATTATAGAGAGCTAAACAAGCTCACCATTAAAGGTAAGTTTCTCATTCCTATCATATATGAATTGTTAGATGAACTAAATGTAGCAGTTTACTTCACAAAGTTGGATCTTCATTCAAGGTATTGTCAGATTAGAATGAATGGAGAAGAAATCCCAAAGAAACATTTAGAACTCATGAAGGTCATTATGAATTTATGTTCATGTCTTTTGGCCTTACAAATGCACCTTCCACATTTTAAGGTCTGTTGAATTCCATCTTCAATCCCTTCATTAGAAAATTCGTGTTAGTATTTTTTGATGATATAATAATCTATAGCAAGTCTTGGGAAAAACATGTTCAACATGTTGTCAGGGTGCTACAACTACTAAAGGAGAAACAATTATATGTAAAACCTTGCAAATTTTTCTTTGGGGTAAAGGATGTAGAGTATCTGAGTGATATTGTATCTCATGAAGGTGTCAAGGTATACCCTAAAAAATTAAATCCATGATGGATTGGTTGATTCCAAAAACCTTGAAGAATCTTATAGGATTCTTAGGTTTCACACGATACTACCACAAGTATGTTTGAAACTAGGGAAGAATATAAGTACATGTAGAATCACTATTTAAGAAGGATTCGTTCTCTTTGACTCAAGGGAAAACTCATGCTTTTGAATAAATTAAAAAGGCAATGTGAAAATCCCCTGTCTTGACCACACCAGTCTTCACAAAAACCTTTATTATGGAATCTTATGCCTCATGAAATGGATCGGTATTGTTATAATGCAAGAAGAAAATCCCTATATTTTGAAATTCAGCCAATCAAGGGAAAGATCTTAAGAAACCCCATTTATCAGAAGGAAATGATGGAAATAATACTTGCACTTAAGAAATGGAATCCTTACCTAATAGGTAGGGACATCAAGGTAAAAAAAAATCATGATAGTCTTAAATACTTCTTGGAACAAATATTATATTCAGAACAACAACAAAAATGGGAAACCAAGATGTTGCGATATGACTTTGAAATCATCTATAAAAAAAAGAAACAAAATATGGTGGTATATGCACTTTCAAGAAAATATGATGATGTTGATGCATTTATTTGTGTTATTTCTATTATACAACATGATTGGATAGAAGAAGCAAGGAAATAATGGAAGAATGGACTATCGGTGTGGACGCTCATTCAAAATATACAAAAGGTCCTAGTGTATTAAATAATTTTGTGTGGAGAAATGATGCACTATGGTACAAGGATTTATTATCTATATGTAAGAACTCCCAATTGAAACAAAAGTTCCTTTTGGAATTACACACCACTCCTATAGGAGAGAACTCAGGACTCCTAAAACCTACGATAAGATCAAGAAGGAATTTTGTGTGAAATTCTTAAATCTTATGTTCAAAGATTCATGGAGGAATGTTTGTTTTTTCAAAAAAATAAGGTTTTAATAGTTAATACCCCAAATATTTTACAACCATTAGACATACCTTGTCATCGTTGGGAGGATGTCTTAATGGATTTTATCACAATTCAACCCAAGTCAGAAGCGAAGAACATTATTATGGTGGTTGTTTATATAGTCACCAATTATGCACACTTTTGTGCACTCTTTCACCCTTTTAACACAAGTACAATAGTTGCATCATTCATGGAAACAGTTCAAACTCTACATGGAAATCTGAATATTGTTGTAAGTGATAGAGATCCAATTTTCACCAAAAAAATTTGGACTGAATTATTTTCTTGTTCGGGTACCCAGTTGGCTCACAATTTATCTTATCATCCTCAATCCGATGGGAAAAATAATATACTGAACAAATATTTGGAAGGATAGATTCACTGCTTTGCATATAATAAATAAACTCGGTAAGTGAAATGGTAATGTTGGTTAAAATTAATGTTACTTAATTCACCTCAATTTAATTATCAACCGGAGAATCATAAACTTTGATCTGCTACACTATATGTGCAGGCAAGGCAGTTTTAATGCCCGTGCTGACAGAAATGCTAGTCTACTTCAAACAAAGAAACTATTTCTATCCTGGATGATCTATTCATAGATCTATTCTAAAACAAAAGGAAATCAATTTACTGACTATCAAACTCAGCATAGCCTACAACAATCCACAGGCTACAGTAATTCTTTGAAACAATCCTAATCTTCCAAGGAAACACTAGTCTAAAGCAATA
>LPNX010504879.1:2052463-2117601 GCA_001517045.1 Pseudotsuga menziesii | reverse complement strand
TTAACAAACCCTATACGCTCTGTAGGCTACGGTCTTCAACCCTCTACAAAATATTACAAATGTTGTTCAACTCCAACAAAATATCCTACAGCTCTGCAAGCTCGAAAGTAAAAAGGATGGGTTGTTCATCAATTATTCTCATGCTGCAGCAAAAGGATTCTTCAACAGCTAGAGTCGAGTTCATTATCCAATTTTCCAATACCACGATTCACACTGAAAATCCAAAGGAAAATTTAAATACACACCATTCCTCAATTTATTCTACAGTCCTGTAAACAAGAAGAGTCTAAACCAATCCTGTAGCTATTCATTTATCGCTATATGCTGGCAATGAAGACAATGTGAAAGCTCAGTCTACTTGTAATTCTTCACAAAGTAAAGCTTGAATCAAAACATTACATGATTTATAAATACAATAACCCTAAACAACAATCATAGCCATTAATACACAATCCACGCTGAAAACCAGAAAGGGGTGTTAAATACAAACTGTTCCTGAATTTATTCAGCAAGCTAAATCAATTGCAAATGACTAAGAATCTGCAGACATGCATATTAGTAAAACCATCAGCATTCTATAGAACGGTATCAAAGGAAGAAAAACATTATCCTGCTATTGCAAAATACACAATGCGAAATACCAAGGGTTGGTGTTGAAGGGGGCCCTCCCTCAACGCCTTCCAGTTCTAAGTCAAAACCTTAAAGGAGATAAACGTTGGTTGTATTAATGAAATGAAGTATTACAATCTTCTCTGAACAATCCTCTTCTTCTCAGTATTTATTTATACATGGATAGATGGACAAGATTCATCCCAGAATGCAGAGATTTGATTAACCACCCAGAAAACGGCCAACACCAAATCTGGAAAAACCATGTCTATTCTGGAAAGGATTTCTCCACATTCATTGAGAAATTCTAAAAACTGCTCGCCATTAGGGGTAAATGGGGCTATTTGTGAAGTGGGTTTTGAACCGTTTTGAGCAATTCTCAATCGATTGTTCAAAAACGGAGCCTGAAATCGGGTTCCTGATCAAGGACGGAAATGCCATTTTGAGCAAATGACATGGACAGAACAGCACTGGATAATCTTCATAAGCATCTGGAAGGTGATGTGAATCCAAGAGACACCCCAAATGTGGATCGAAGCCCCCGAATCGCTCGTGCAGCTAGCGTAAATCTGCCCTGGAGCACCAAGACCACTGCACAAAGGAAACAACGACCTATCAGTTGATCGAATATTTAAATGGAGGTTTAAAAACCCAATTTATGCATAAAACAATGTAAAATAAGAAATAAATAACCAAAAATCACTTACCAACCTTTGTCCACGTTGGTCTCCACAAAAGCATGACCATACACAAATAAACATTAATAAAACTAATTTATCATGTGGTTTTATAAGTTTTATGCTAGAAAATGATGTATTGGACAGCCAATAATAGGAGACCAACAGGTAATATTTGGTAGAATGGTGATACAATACTTCCTTCCATATGTCATCAAAAATTTCCCTTTATATTGCACTTTATGGGTACCAACCTCCATCTATCACATCTCCCTCGAAAGGAAAAATCAAATTTAAATATGTGGAATATCACCTTGAGCACCAATAAGAATTTCATCTTATATTGAAGTCCAACCTAGTTATATCAAAAAACATGATGAAACAACAAACAGATCAACACCATAGTGAAAGGATTTTTGGAGAAGTGGATTGGATATTTTTTAGGATACAACCTTACAAATAAATGTCCCTCGAGAAACTAAATAAGGACAATCAATTAGCACCCAAGTACTGTGGTACTTATAAATTTTGGAACAAGATTGGTAGTATGTGTTGTTATAAAAACATGATCGCAGAGCAATAAAAATTAAACAATTAAAAATGATGCAAATATTAAACACATTACAAGAGAGACGCAGATATAACATGGTTCATCCAATATGGGAAACGTCCACATAGAATTGCCAGTCCTTTATTATTATATCGTCCATCAAAATGAATGGATACAACTTGCAGCAACCCCGTGACACTTCCTCTTCACTCTCTCACAATCACAGAGATCGCTTTTACAGTGCTACAATACAATACACAGTCGTATTACAATGATTTCATTTTATAGGGGAATTACCATGGGAAAACACCATGGGTCACCTAATACCATGGTCCCATAAAATATTGGACAAAAAACATCCCAAAGAATTTCTTTCAGGGGATTCTCCTTTGAACCCCCAGCGGCCCCTGAACCCCCGTGAGGGGATGATGTCCCCTAGCACCCCCCTGCTAGGAGGAGTGTATAATAAAACTAGGGCAAAAACATGGTTTAATGATAACATCTCTAAATATGGAAGATCAGCCTCCATGGCCAATAATCTCCCACTTGGAGACTAATCACAACAACTACACCATTTCTACACTTGCTGGACTATGCTCTTGGACCTGGAAATTTTCTCATATTCACCTTCATGCTTGAAGGATAACATGGTTCATCCAATATGGGCTACATCCACACATAAATTGATATTCCTTTATTATTATATCATCTAGCAAAATGAACAGATACAACCTGCAGCAACCCCACTGTACTTCCTCTTCAATCTCTCACAGTCTCTCTCTCGCAATCACAGAGATCACTTTTACAATGCTACAATACAATACACATCCATATTAAAATGCTTTCCTTTTATAGGGGAATTACCATGGGAATACAGCAGGGGTCACCTAATACCATCGGCCCGTAAACTATTGGCCAACAAACATCCAAAAAAATTTCTTTCATGGGAATCACCTCCAAACCCCCGCAATGGGATGATGTCCCCTCGCACTACCTTGTTGGGAGGAGTGTATAGTAAAACTGGGGCACAAACACGGCTGAATAATAACATCTCTAAATATGGAATATCAGCCTCCACAACCAATAATCTCCCATGTGGATACTGATCACAACAACTCCATCGTTGCTACACTTGTCGAACTATTCTCTTAGACCTGGAAAATTTCTTATCTTCACCTTCATGCTTGAAGGATAATAGAATATGATTAGGAACTCAATTTCTCTCTTGTTACTACCTATGTTAAGATATGTGCAGTATTCTGGCTAGTGTGTATCTTTTCCAACTTTAATAGTTCATCTTCCAGAACCAATATTATGAAATGGCACTTGAGTTGTATATGTATAGTATTTGAATGAAATGTTGATTTCTTTGCAATATGAATGGAACTTTTAATGTCACTGTACAACCTGATATTCTCATGCTTCTTACACAATTCCTCCATGAACCTCTGCAACCAAATCATCTCTTTACTATCCTTTGTAGCAACAACACACTTTGCTTTCGTTTCTTGAAAGTGCAACAACCTTTTGTAGTTTTGAAATCCAACTTATTGTTGTTCCACCTACAATAGAAACATACCATGTGGTGCTCCTCCTGTTGTCTTTATCACCAGCAATATCTACATCAACATATCCCTATAGAACAATGTTTGAACCTCCAAAACATAATGCATGAGAAGAAGTACCTCTCAAATACCTCAGAATCCACTATACTTCCATCCAATGCTCTTTACATGGATTTTCCATATACCTACTCACAACTCCCACTGCATGTGAGATATCTAGTCTTGTGCACACCATGGCATACATCAAGCTACCAATTGCTAATGAATAGGGAACCTTGGACATGTATTTTATCTCCTCCTATGTCTTCAGAGACATATCCTTGCTTAGTTTTAAATGGTTGGTAAAAGGTGTACTAAGTGGTTTTGCATTCTTCATTTTAAACCTCTCCAACTCCTTTTCTATGTACTCACCTTCAGACAATGTCAATTTGTGATTTTTCCTATCTCTTGTTATTCTCATACTAAGGATTTTTCCTACCCAAATCCTTCATCGCAAATGATTTATCTAGTTTCCTTTTGAGCACATTTATATCTTGCATTTTATACCCTGCAACAATCATTCCATCCACATATAATAACAAGATAATATATCTTCTATTATCTAGCCTCTTAAAATAAGCACAATGGTTAGAATGACATCTACTATAACCATGTTGTGTCATAAACTTATCAAATTTTAAATATCACTGCCTTGGAGATTACTTCAGACCATACAAGCTCTTCTTCAACCTGCAAACCAAATCAGCCTTCCCTTTGAGCTCATACCCCTGTGGTTGCTGCATATAAATCTCTTCCTCCAAATCCCCATGGAAAAATATTGTTTTTACATCTAACTGTTCAACATGCAAATATTCTGCTGCCACTAGACTTAAAATAGTCCTAATTGAAGTCATTTTAACAACAAGAGAAAATATTTAATCAAATTCTATACCTTTATTTTGTGCAAACCCCTTTACAAAAAGTCTATCCTTTTACCACTTCTTGCCTCCATCTTCTTCCTTCAAGCTACAAAACCCATTTATTCTACAATTCTTTTTTCCCTGTAGGCAACTCAACCAAATCCCAAAGTCAGGTTTCTTACCAATGAGTCCATATCCTCATCCATGCATTGCTCCCACTTCTTTCCAGTTTCTAGCTGCATTGCATCTTCATAACATTCTGGTTCACCAACATCAATCATAAATAAATAGTACACTAAAGGAGAGATTCATTTAGGGGGTCTACTTAACCTAGTAGATCTTCTTATATGTGCACTATTTTGATGTACATGTTGTTGCTCTTGATTTTTTGGTGCCTTTGGAACTTCATTTTCTTTTATTTCATTCAGCACTGTGTACTCTATGTTTTCCTTTTCCTCTTTCTTTCCATGCAACTGATCTTTGTACATAACCTTTTCATTGAATACTATATCTCTACTCCTAATTATTTTGTGATTTTCATAATCCCATAAGTGATAACCAGAATCATGAACCCCATATCCAATAAAGGTACATTTCTTGGATTTAGCCTCAAGCTTGGTTCTATTTTCTTTATTGATATGGACAAATGTTTCACAACCAAAAGTTCTCAAAAATGAGTAGTTTGCCTTTTTACATGTCCATGCCTCCTCTGGAATTCCACCATCAAAATCACTTGAAGGCCCTTTGTTTATTAAATAAACAATAGTATCTATAGCATCATCCCAAAACTATAAGGGAAACCCTACATGAAATCCCACACGCCTTGCACGCTCCATGATCATTTTGTTCATCCTTTGTGACACACCATTTTCTTGTGGTGTTTCTAGGACTGTCTCCTCTCAGCGGATTCCATGGTATGAACGATAACTATCAAACTCCTTGCCGCATTATTCACCTCCATTATCATATCTGAGACACTTCAATATTTTCCATGTCTCATTCTCAACCAAATATTTCCTCTTCTTAGAAGTAGCAAAAACATCATATTTCTATCTAATGCAATAAACCCAAGTTTTTCTAGTTGCATCATCAATAAAATTAACATAATAACGAGATCCACCAAGAGATTGTACCTGATCTGGTCCCCATACATCTGTATGCATAATCTCTAGATTTGCACTCTTCTTTTGCTTCCCAACCCTAAGAAATATAACTCTCTTATGTTTTCCATAAACACAGTTCTCACAGAATTCCAAACTTACCTGCTTCAGATCTAGAAGCAGTTTCCTTGAGTGAAGAATTTGCATCCCCTTCTCACTCATGTGGCCAAGCCTATGATGCCACAACACTACACCTATTTATGTGGAATCTACATAGATATAATAATTAGTATTATGAGAAAATAAAAACAATGTACCTATCCTTATTTCCTTTTTCTATTACTAGTTCTCCTTTAGTGATCTTCCACCACGTTTTTCCAAACGTAGACAAACAATCGCTATCTCCCAATTGCCCTGTTGAGATCAGATTTATTTTCATCGTAGGAATATGCCTTACATAGTTTAGCAGCCATTCATTTCCATTATTTAACTTAATACATACCTTACCCATTCCAACAGTTTTACATGGTTCATCATCCCCCAATAAAACATGTCCAAAATCACTTGGAACATAATCATGAAAGAATTTCCTATGGGTTGTAGAATGACATGAAGCCCCTAAATATACTATCTAGTAATCACTGGTATTGTCTAATGCAAGAATCAAAGCATATTGTAACACATAACCTACTACATTTTCTTCCTGAGTAGTCTCTTGTTGCTCATCTCCTTTCTTCTTTGGAGCTCTGTGGTATTTCTTTAGATGTCCTCTCTTACCATAGTTCCAACACTCTATATTTCCCAATATGGACTTGGATCTACCCTTTATATACGTGTTGCAATTACCTGGGCTCCTTCCTTTCTCTCTTCATCTCCCCCCTACTCTCCATGGTCAACACATTACCTAATGTCTCACCTGTTCTTTTTCTTCGCATTTCCTCGCTAATAATAAAACCAACAACATCATCAAATTTAAGAGTGTTTGAGCTAGGGATGGAGTTACTTATAGCCATGACCAAGCCATTCCATCTTTCTGGAAATGAGCACGGGATTAGAAGATCCATAACCTCATCATGAAAGTTCACTTTTACAGAACTTATCTGACTAGTAATCGTATTAAATTCATTTAAATGGTCAATGACATATTCACCTTCTAACATCTTCATATTAAATAAATGCTTCATTAAAAATACCTTGTTGGAAGTCGAGGGTTTTTCATAGAGCTTAGCCAATGTGCTCGTCACACCCTCCGTTGTATTTTCTTTTGAAATATTGAAAGCCACAGATGAATCCGGGCACAACCATATTATTCCCAAATCCTTTCTGTCAAGAACCTCCCATTCTTCATCCTTCATAGTCACCGATTGTTTTGTTTTTTCACCCAATGGTAGGTATTTATCCTTCTGGTACATATAGTCCTCCATTTGCATCTTCCATGACTAGTAGTTTTGGACATTAAATTTCTTGAGCCTAAACTTTCCTTCTTCTACCATTACTCCCACTCGAACCAGGAACCATTCTTTCCTATGATTTTACCAGCCAAATACACCTTTTGTCTCTGATACAAATTGTTAGAAAAACATGATCGTAGAGAAATAACAATTAAACAAGATGAAAATATTAAACACATTACAAGAGAGAGACATATATAATGTGGTTCACCCAAGATGGGTTATGTCCACATAGAAATTTCCAGTCCTTTATTATTATATCATCCATCAAAATGAATGGATACAACCTGCAACAACCGCACTACACTTACTCTTCACTCTCTCACAGTCTATCTCTCACAATCACGTAGATCACTTTTGCAATGCTACAATACAATACACAGTCGTATTATAATGCTTTCCTTTTAGAGGGGAATTACCATCAGAAAATACCATGGGTCACCTAATTCCATGGGCACATAAACTATTGTCCAACAAACATCCCAAAAAAATTATTCTGGGGGGCTGCTAACCCCCACACCCCCTCCTAGGATGAGTCTATCGTAAAACTAGGGCACAAACACAGTTGAATAATAACATTTCTGAATCTAGAAGATCAGGCTCCACAACCAACATGTGTTAGTTGTGGAGCCTGTTCTTGTTGATTATAGAGTTCATGTTTCATCCATGTCCAGATCCCATTACCATAACAGGGGGTATGGGAGGGTTCTACCCCACTAAATTCGCCATGGGGGGTCATCACTTGGTCAATAATCAGTGATTTATGGGCCCATGGTTTTGGGGATCCCATGGTATTTCCTTTATAAAAGGAAGGCATTGTAATATGGTTGTGTATTGTATTGTAGCATTGTAAAAACAATATCTATGATTATGTGAGAGAGTGAAGAAGAAGTGCAACGGGTGTGATGCAGGTTGTATCACTTCATTTTATCGGACGGTATAATAATAAAGGATTGGAAATTTATGTGTGGACTGTGACAACAATAATGCTCTGTTGTGTCAGCAATAGAAAATTTTCCCTCTAATATTATTTAAGGACACGTGAAAAATTTAAACCTTGTGGCATAAAGTCCAATATAAGTAGAAAAATTGAACATTGTAACCTCCTATAAGTTTGTTTGGGAAAGAAATATACTACCACAATTTCCACAGCCTCCATTTTCCTAGTGTTAAAACTTTTCCCTCCGATGCAGAAATTGTTTTGTATGTTACTAAGAAAGACCCTAGTTTAGGAAATGGTGGAAATAAACAAACTATGGTTCATGGACTCATGGGAAATGGGTGTCCCTTGGTGTACTATGATGCTAGTATTCCAATAGAACTGACAGTTCCTCTATTTGAGTCTTGGTTATCAAGATATGATGAGTTTCAACTTGCTTCCTAAAGTCATTCAGAGACATTTTGTGAATTTCAACCAGGGGCATAAAGTCCAATCTAGGTAGCAAAATCAAGTGTCGTAACCGCCTTCAAGTTTTTTTGGGTTAGTTCGAGATTACCATGATGTCTAGACCCTACATGGGCACAGTTTCCCAAAATTTTCCTCATCATACAAAAAATGCTTTGCATGTTATTCAACAAGACCCTAGTTCCAAAAATCATCAAAATAGACCACATATGGTACATGAACACATGTGAGATGGTTGTACCTAGGTGTAATCCAATTTCATGAGTCCATACCCTCCACTAGAATAATATACCAAAACTTATCCCGTCATCCAAAAATTGCTTTCTATGTTATTCAAGAAAACCCTAGTTTAAAAAATCATTGAAATAGACAACATCTAGTACATGGACTCATGCAATAGGAGTGTTCCTAGGTGTAATCCAATTTTGTGATTCCAACGTAACAAATGGATCATCGATCTAATTCTTGGTTATCAAGTTATAGTGAATTTTGACTTGCTTCATAATGTCACTCAATGGTGCTTGATGAATTTCGACCGGGGGCATAAAATCCAATTTGGATAGAAAAATCAAGTGTTGTAACATCTAGAAACTTTGTTTGGGAAAGGATGAGATTTCCATGCTATCTACATGCTCTATTGTCACAACAATTAAAAAAATTACCCTCTTATGCCATTTAGGTACACTTGGAAAATTTCAACCCAGGGGCATAAAATCCAATCCAAGTAGTAGAATTGAGTGTTGTAACTTCCAACAAGTGTGTTTGGGCAAGGAAAATATGAACATGATGTCCATATTCTCCATTGGCCTTGTGTTCAAAAAATTCACCCTCTAATGCAAAATTTGCATTGTGTGTTATTGATCAAAACCCTAGTTTATGAAATGGTGGATATAAACAAAATTTGGTCCATTCACTCATGAGAAATGGGTGCCCCTAAGTGTACTATGATGTCAGGAGTCTAACATAATTGACAGTTCCTCGATCTGAGTCTCGGTTATCAAGCTACAACGAGTTTCAACTCGCTTCCTCAAGCCATTCAAGGACTATTAAGCCCTAAATGTTGGGCACATTCCCCCCTATAGTGTGGCGCATTACTCCCTATATTGTGGTGTATTACATATTATTGATGTATTCTTGGGTCTATTAGTGGGTCTATTATTTGTTATTGTACACCTTTGTCTCCTATATATAGGAAGGAGATATTTTCATTTTAGTCATCATTGTATCATGTCGTGTCTTATGTACTTAGTACGTTGTGTAAGGAGATTCCTCTCTCAAAGAGGATTTCTATTTATATTTTTTCTTCATTATTGAGGTGAGGATTACTCTCTTCTTATCTATTTCTCCTCTTTTTGTACTATTCGTGGGACTTGGTTGCATAAAATTTGGTATCAGAGCTCTTTCCTCAGAACCGGTTTCTTCAAAACAAGTGATCTTGGAATTTTAGCTATAATTTGTTTTCTACAAGGATTCAGATAGATATATTATAAACCCACCTCTATAACAATCCTAAATATCTGTGGTCTGAAATTCAGATCCTACTCCATTATAGATTTGGAGATATTCACGGTGGAATATAGGGTTTTTTACTAGTCCAAAACCTAGTCTAAAATAGGTCTTATGGGGAAAAAGGTCATATATGAGGCATCAAACTGAGTGATACTTGTTGCATAAAAAATAATACGGGCCACAATATTTGTGGTAGTTTTTTCAGCTTCAGATCCAAAATATTGGACATGTGGAATATCGTACAAGTTCGTTCTTCTAAAAGGACAAAAAAGAGGAAGTGTTGGGATATTTGCAATAACTTTTTATTGGCATATCCAAATTAGTTTAGATTTGGGAAATGACAAAGAGGACACATCAGGATACAAAAAGACAAAGTTTCATATCTAAAGGAGCCTTTCAAATTAACAGTAGTTCCAAGTCGGCCATAAAACAATCTTCCAATTAGGGTTTAAAAAAGGTACACCATTTTAAATTTGCATAAATTTGAGTAGAAAGATCTACTTGTATTGTTAAAAATGCCACCAAAAGGAAGTGTAAAAAATAACACTCCTCTCAAACCACCATAGGATTATCCCTTACATAGGATGAAAGTGAAGACATATATTTTAGCGTTTCCAAGTTGGAAGATATGATTAAAGGGATGGCTAGTAAAGATGATCTCAAGGGGATTAAAGAGGATCCCAAGGGGATGTCCAGTAAATAAGATCTTAAATAATTTAAGTAATTAATAAAACATATACTTATTCCTCATTTATCTACTCAAGAAGAGGATAAGGAGGGAAAACGTGACTTATTCAAGTCACATATTGCGGAAACTGAAAAACAGTTTTGAAAACAAGAAGTTTGTGAACAAGAAATTCAATGATTCACCACATCATGATGGTTTCAACTCAAGGCCAAGGAACTACTTTATTCCAAATATTGACATGAGAAATTTTAATGGCAATGATCCAATAACTTGGATATTATAGATGGAGCAATTCTTTGATCTACACCAGGTGCCAACTTTGCAAAAGGTAACTATTGCATTCTTATATTTGGAGCTTGATAAATTTGTATGGTACCAATGGCTTTGTGACCATTAAAAAAATTTATGTTTGAGCAAAATCGCAGATGCTTGAACTTTAAAACTTTTATCAAACCATTTCAGCACTTATGAATTTCACAAATCAACCACATATGAATCTTTATATCAGCCACATGTGAATCTCATAAATAAATTAGCCACATAAATGAGCTCCATAAATCAGCCATATAAATCAATCAATCATGAGATACAAGATATACCATGGAAAAACCCAACAATTCTTTGAGTATGATAGATAGATTTGCAGAGAATGGTTTAAAACACATAAGCAGATTTCGTGATAAGAGATATCACCTTAGCAGTAAAGAATAGAGATCCAATGTAACCATGCAAAAATAACTATATGCAACTGTATTGAACTTTCCATGTGCCTAGAATATTAATAACAAGCCAAAAACCATAGCATGTAGAAGGTAGCGCATAGGAGGCTCAGTAAACACACTGAGATCACCACATAGTGCATTCATAAGGATGAGCTAACTAGAACTCCCTCCATGCAAACATTAGTGCCCTTCCTTTCCTCAATTAGCTTTAACTGGATGTTCATTGTATTTGAACTAAAAGTGAGCTGACTTGAACTAAATGTTAACTAACTTGAATTGAATGTTAAGTGACTTGAACTAAATGTTAACTTACTTGAACTTATTGTTAACTGACTTGAATTGAATGTTAACTGAATTGAATTGAATGTTAACTGAATTGAATTGAATGTTAACTGTACTTGAATTGGATGTCAACTGAATTGAACTAAATTTTAACTTAATGTGAACTAAACTCAATCTTTAACTAATTGTTACAGGCTAACTTAAGTGTCATCAGTGCTTCACTCTTAGTGCCATCCATGCACAATTTCTATTATTAACTTTTGCATGGATCTCTTTATTTAACTGATGCATGTTGATTAATGAACATTAAGATCTTACTTAATTAACGTATTACATTCATTAATAGTTCAATTCGTTCTTTAACTGAGGCATTCATATTTTACTTAAGCGTTATAACTTGAGTTCACTCATACATTTGCATTGGCAATTCGAATTCTCTTTCTCTATGCTTTATCTCATTATCATTCAATAATTAATGCATGGTCCATATGTGTATTTCTTTATCCATCTTATCATATCATACTCAAAAAATTATTCCATACATATTGATGATCATATATATTACCCCAAGCCATATAGTCATATGCTAAAGTAATTCACTCTAGGGGTAGCTCAGCCCTAAAGGAGACTTATAGCACTAAGTGACCATGAATAGAAATATATCACATAGTATAACCACATGACTTGATAAAACACAAGTCCGTCTCCATAATTGGAGATCCATTCTCATAGGGTACCATTTATGAGTATCATTGACTTGATACAATACAAGTCCACAGTCTTGATACAACACAAGACCAGTCTTGATACAACATAAGACTTTGATCTTGATACAACACAAGATTCCAATATTGATATAGCACAAGATCACAGTACGTACATCCCACCTCAATACATGATGACATAGAAGGACTTGATACAACACAATGTCCTGACTTCATACCACACAAGTCCCTAACTTGATACAACATAAGTCTTTGAGAATGAATTCTGATGTTGTACAAAAACTAAAAAGGACTATGTTATCTCTTCGTTTATATTCATGGAAGAATTTATTTCACATTATGGGTATATAAATAGAAACAAATTCTTTAGACAGTTGGTTAATTTCAAGCAAAAAGGTCCAGTTACAGAGCACATCAAGCAGTTTCAGAAGTTAAGTCTCAAAGTGAAGGATATTTTAGAAGATAATTTTTTGGATCTCTTTATGGGACCTTTAAGGATAACATTCAACATGAGGTGCAACTTTTCAAACCACCATCCTTGCAGAAGGATTTCATGATGGAAAGGAAGGTTGAAAGTAAAAACATGGTAGTGGACACTAGAAATACCACTTCCAACACATATAGAGAGAATGATGTTGCTTCTTCTAACCCACCTCAAAGGTTGACACCTCGACAACTAGAGGAAAGAAGAGTGAAAGGCCTATGCTTTAATTGTGACATCAAGTAAACTAAGGTACATAAGTGTGGTAAAAAAGGAATTATTCTACATAGAATGTGAAGAGGAAGAACAAAAAGAATAGGAACCACCATAAGGGGACAAAGTAGAAGTGATTTCTCCCACCATATATTGTCATGGTTTGGCTAGAATTAGAAATCCTCAAACTCTGAAGATCAAAGGATATATCAAAATTAAAAATGTAACATTGTTGATTGATTTTGGTAGTACTCGTAATTTTATTCACTGTAAAGTAGCCAAATATATCAATTGCTTTGTATATCCAGCACCGTAATTTCAAGTAATGATTACAAATGGAAGAACCATCAATTGTTCAGGGAAATTCCATAATATCAATGTTACTATGGGGGAATATGTATTGAATAGTCCCATTATTGATATCCCAATTGTTGGTGCTAATGTTGTTTTAGGGTTTCAATGGTTATAATAATTGGGAACAGTGTCTTTTAGTTTTCAAAATATTTTCATGAATTTTTCCTCGGAAGGAAAATAATTTGTGTTAAATGGTATCACATGGAAACCAAGCAAGGTTATTAGATCTAATGGTATGAAAAAATTATCACAGAAAGGAAAACACGGTGTAATTACAAAGTTATGCTCACTAGATGATCAAATATATAAGGCTCCTATTTGCCCATATTTCCAAAGGGTCCCTAATAAGCCTTCCAAGGTATTTAAATATATTCCAATAATTATTCCACATGTTCAAGATATGGCCCATGTGATTCACTTAATTGCAGGAAGTGTTCCTTATATCATTATCCCTTACAGATACCCCTATGGAAAAAAGAATGAAATGGATCACATGGTTGAAGAAGTGGCAAGAAAATATATAGTTCAAGCAATGGCAAATCACATAGAGCACCAGCAACCAGTTCTCTAAATCCAGAACATGTCAAAAAACACGATGAAACTATAGGAATATCAAAATCACCGTCAACGAAGTTTGGAAGAAGGAAAAATAATATGGGAACCTAAACAAATCACCAAAACAAGGACCAAAAAGCTATGAAATCGGGATATTACTGAGTACCTCATCAAGTGGGAGAACTTACAAGTTGCAAATTTAACATGGGAAGAGGAATCCTTCATACAGATGCATCCACAACTGCCCAAGCCTTGAGGACAATGCTTGTTTGAAGGGGATGGGAATGGTAATCCCTAAATGTTGGCAACATTCGCCCCTATGGTGCATTACCCCTTATATTGTGGTGTATTACATATTATTGATTTCGGCTTGGGTTTATTAGTTTTTATTGTACACCTTTGTCTCCTATATATAGGAAGGATATATTTTCATTTTAGTCATCATTATAGCTTGTCTTGTATTATGTACTTATTACTTTGTGTAAGTAGGTTCCTCCATCGAAGAGGATTGTTATTTATCTTTGTTATTAATTATTAAGGCATGCATTTCCTTATTCTTGTATGTTTCTGCTCTTTTTATGTTATTTCTAGGACTTGGTTGCATAACAAGGACACTTTGTGAATTTAAACCAGGGGCATAAAATTTAATCCGTGCAACAAAATTGAGTGGAGTAATATCCTACAAGTTTATTTGGGCTAGGATGAGATGACCATGATGTCCACACCCTCCACTGGGACAATATCCCAAAAATTTCCCCATCATGCGAAAATTGCTTTGCATGTTATTCAGCAAAACACTAGTTCTGAAAATCGTCAAAATAAATAACATCTAGTACATGGACTCATGCAAGAGGTTTGTCCCTTGGTGTAATTAAATTTCATGAGTCCAATGGAATAAAAAGTTCAGCGATATGAGTCTTGTTTATCAATTTATGGCATGTCTTGACTCGCTTCCTAATGTCATTCAAGGACCCTTGACAAATTTCAACAAGGGACATAAAATCCAATACTGATAGAAAAGTTGAGTTTCGAAACCTCTTACAATATTGTTTGGACAACGATGAGATGACCTCTCTCTCTACATGATTCGTTGGCACAACAATCAAAAACAAATGTTGGAATCATGTCTTTTAAATTTTATTTATCAACCCGAGGAATGTACAACCTTTAAAGGTACTGTGCAAAGTGTATGCAACTTATAAGAAAAATAACTATTAAGAAACTGTAAAATCAAAGCAATAACCTAACTAAAAACTAATTTCTATTATACAAATAGAATGACCTACTTAAAGACAAATTGTTTTAGATATAATACTTCCATACATATTGATATTCCTCCCTAGGCTAGTGAAGCACAATGTCACCCTCAATCCAAAGAGCTAGAAAGTTATAATTGGCTAGTCTTTGTATAAAGCTTTTCAAAATTTATATTACACAAATAGTTTTGAGTTCCATATTGATAAAATGAGCCAAGTAATATATGAATCAACCAACATTTATATGAGCATAAAACTACTAGATATAAATTGTAGGAACTAAAATAATTGGAATTGAATGTTGTTGAAAGGATAGGAAATAAATGTTGAAACTATATGAGAAAAAACATTGTAACAAGGAAACTACAAGAGCATTGCAAGAAACTTAAGGAAAGACATGGCAATGAAAATATTATCTAAATAGAATCTACTCCATGGAAATCATGAGCTAATGCTAAGATCCATGTATCACCTTGAGGGGTCCCTCCCCAAGGGAGTTATAGGAGGATAATAAAAACCCTCGTTACTCAAAATATAGGATAAATGATTCTTCTCCATTAATTGAATAAAAGGTTTCATAATAAAAAAATGTGTATTGAAGTAATAATGGAGTAGTCTGTAATCCAAAATAGAAATGATTGTCTACCCTTGGGTTATACAAATGGAATTTTATGCATACAAAAAGATAAATCAAAACTGCATTCTAAATATTTCCTCTATGGTTGAGGAGAAACCAACCAAAATCGTGATCTTTATATTCAAGTGATCATTCATTGTCTAGGACTTGCACTTTAAAGTTTTTCTATGCATGGGGATCTCCTTAAGTCAATGAGACTAGATATATCACTTAACCTTCTGCACCAATACTTTATGCTTGATTAGTAATCTCTATTTTTTTACTCATTCTTATTCCCTGCTTAGTTCATAACCTTCAGTATCAATGAGTTAGATTAGTTTAATTGAAAAATAAAGAAATTCAAACAAGAATAAGGACAACACTTGACAACTATCACTATACTCATTAAACATGCATGGAAGATATTTAAGGATTTTTTTCACTCATTGTTTTCATGTGGTACTCATCCTAATCCTCATGCTTCCCCGTTGTTCTTTTGATAAGGTGTAAAATTGGGCTAATTACCTACCAAAAGTGAATCTCATAATTCCCCCCAACTAGAGGATTGCACACCCTTGGGAAATAGAGAGGAATAAGGTATTTTTTCTTTTACATGGGTCATGTTTGCTCTGGATACACCTCCCTTCCATCATAGGCAATGATTCTTGTGGAATCCCCATGATGGTAGTAACCTAAATTATGTTGTTCGTGTTCCCACATCTTCATTTCTCCATTCTCGTCTACATTATATCTATGGATGATGGGAAGCAACAATGGAAGAGTAAAATTCATCCTTATCCATCCTTGTCTCTTCCTTTGAAGAAATTATTTATATAACTGGACTTTAAATAAGGCAAGATGTAGGTTGGCAGGGGAATGTGGCTCCCTTCCTTTTAGCTCAAGTGGCAATCTCTTCCCCGTGTCCATTGATACCTGTATAGCATCATCCTATACTTCGTGTAGTGTTTTCTCAAAATGGGTTATATCCCCCTTTTTTTTCCTCCATGATTGGAATTATTTTCTTATCATAAGTTAGGGAGTCATGAGCTTGGATAACTATTTCAGCATTAACAACTTCTACTATAATCCACAACCCATTGCCCCACTCCTCTTATTGTTAAATGTACATCTCATGCTCCCTTTCAAGCTCATTGTGTAGGTAGGAGCATAAAGTGTTGAAATATTGTAACTTCGAACAATATTCTATATGTATCTTTTTTTGGTCCCCGATGGTCCTATCGAGAGAACCACTTGTATTACTTTGTACCCCGATGCTTCTAATCGGAAGAACTAATAAGAGTCATGAGGTAGTCCCCTCTAATTGTAAAGATGGGTCATTAGCACCCCAGTGTGGTTACTTGATCCTACATGTGTAACTCGAGCCTACATGTTGGAATGAACAATTAAAGTGAACGGGTGAATATAAATAGAGTTTTGGCGCTCCTCATTTGAAGCACACACTCTCACTTGTGTAGCGCATTAGTGGAGGAGAGAGGAGTAGCTGGAGAAGGAGGAGGATCAGGCTTTGATCTCCTTTTTGGTTTTACCTTTTATATATTGGGGCATCTATATTGAGGAAGATTTTGCTGGATTTTTCCCTTTAGGGTTTTCCCAGGATAAATATTTGTGTTATTTTTGTATAGTTGTGATAGTCTATCTTTCAGTGATCTTGTTTATATGCTTTTGTTATGAAATTGAAATGGAATACTAATTATCTAGCTTAGCATATGAAAATTCAACATGGTATCAGAGCCACCCTGAAAGAAGACATTGTGCAGCTACAGAAGCTAGGCCTTCTTACTTTTTGGGTCTCTCTCCACAATCGATCAGCAAAAGAAGGCTAGGCTGACTCTCCATTGAAGGATGCATCTTTCTGTTGAAGCGGAATTCAATTTTGAGCATTTTCAGTTTTCGGTGCGAGAAATTAGGGCTTTCTACAAAAGAATAATTTTTTATTGATCCTGGCATAGGATTTATCTTCTCATCAAAATCAAATTTTAGAGACCTGGATCAAGATTTTTGGTTGGGTGAAACTCCGGGAAATTCAAACCCTAGTTTGACCCCGAGCTGGAAAAACCCTAAATACTAAAACTGATACGTTTTGGTATATTCACTATATCGCGATATTGCCAAAGTATTAGGAGCTGAAAATTGTATAGGTCGAATATAAAATTATGATGTACACTGTGTCCAAAATTCAGCCTCAGATTCTCTATATTCTTGGAGCTATGCTCCCTCCAAGTTAGGGTTCCAGCCTCTTCGAGGATTCATCCCTAAACAGGACACCTGGGGAGAATTGCTATATATTGGGATACAAAGGTCCAAATGAAATTTTGGAAGATGCTCCAAAAAAATAATGGACTTTAATTTCTGTGGTCCAAGTTTTAGACTCATAAGATGAAACAATGACACATGGAATTTCGTACAAATTCACAGTTCTGAACAGTCCTTTAACAAGTCACCTTGAGAAAATGACCATAAGTACTAATTGGTGAAACCAATTCTAATGAAACCCGTGTTGTTGGAACAGGAACATGTGAGGGTACCTCAGTACAAAGTTTCATACATATAGGAGCATAAATTTCAGAGATAACACAGAAACAGTATCAGGAATTTCTACAGAAGAAATTGGAAAACTAGGGCTTCCTATTCTGGGAGCTTCCCTCCACAATTTTTAGAAAAGGAGTACATTAGACAGCTCAGCTTGAAGAGATCTATATTTCTATCCAATCAGATATGAAATATTCCAAGTTTTGAAAATTAGGGTTTCTCTGACAAACCCTAGATTAGCCAGCTCTAGAACCAGGACATACACCTCAAATCGGTAAGATCTAATCTTTTGTTATTTCCATTTGAGGTTCTCATCAGCTTGATGATAAGCTTGGTGAAGTTGACAACTTCCAAGGATGGAAGTATTTGATCTCTCTAAAGAAAATGAATTGGACACCTACATTAGTAGAGAGGTTCCAGTTCCAGAGGGAGATGAGGCTCAAAGCCTTGCACCAAAAGAACTTGGTTAAGGCCAAGAAGATCATTGTTGATTCAGTCACGGATCAACTTGTACCACAAGTGTCTTCCCTAAAGACTCCAAAATAGATGTTTGATTCCTTGACCAAGCTATTTGAAGGAAAGACATACATCAAAAGATGAACTTAAGAAACAAATTGAAGAGGTAAAATAAGAAGTGAAGAATGCAGAAGTGGTGATAGCGACCTTGAATGGCCTCCCAGGATCATGGGATTCATTCATGCGAGGAATGTGTGCCAAAAGGAAGTGATTACTTTCAGCTGACTCTGGGAAGAAGAAGAATATGGGAGCAATTGAAGATCAAGCTCTCACCATTCAAAGAAGATCCCTCAAGCGATGAGGAATATGAAGAACTCAATTCTTGAAGAACCTCTTATCCATCTTATCATTTGGATAAGAAATGATGATGTCATGAATGAAGAAGATGATGAAGTAGAAGGATCAAGAAGGAGTATACCCACGAAACGAATAAAAGATAAGTATTCAATTATCATTTCATGATATTGTTTTGTTATACATTGATTATATTCAGTTGATGTGTTATGCATGATAGATTGGTTGCATTAATGACAGTAGTGAGATATGGATGAATGTTGTGTTGGCTAAACAGTTGCATGATGCATAAGAATTTGTCATTATGCATATGTTTTATGAAATAGTTCTAAGCATGCAACTAGTGCATTTGAATTGTAGTAAAGGTCCTGTACAACCGCCGACAAGAAAAGAAGGATGAGACTTGTTCCGAAGAACAAGTGATGACAATTCAATAAACATGAATCTGAAGCTCACAGGGTCAGAGACATCATGACGAAGGAAAGAGCTTCAGAGAGTGATAGATCCACCTCGAAGGATGAATACCAACATGGGTAATCAGATATAACTCAAGGTGAAGAAAATAATGGCGAAACTTTCAAACCAAATTAAGACGCCTCGGACACACTCTAGTTGTGACACATAGAAAGGTGACATCATTGATGCTAACCTTTCCAGCTATGAAAGAATCTATGATCAAAGAGTAACAGTTGATCATGGGGAATGATGTATATGATATGGTTTCGAGACCTAAAGGGAAGTACATAGTATCTTCCATATGGATATACAAGAACAAGTGTACAAATCAAGGTTCGTGATTTACCTCAGAAAGAATAGACTATGACATGACATACTCTATTGACCAGTATATATCAAGCATAGATCCACCTGTACAAAATGAAGAGGGAAGATGATACTCCACTTCAGGGGGAGTGACTACAGAAGATATCTGAGTTCGACATGGTATGACATGATGGATAGCTTCCTGATGGATCAAGACTTTACCAAGATTAAAGTGGGTTCCGGCCTTCAAGGTTGAATGCAAAAGACTAGGATATGTTGATGACCTGACAAGACAAACTCATGGAAGATGCTATGATGAAAGAAGTCCCTCTATGGCCTGAAGAAAGCTCCTAGAGCTTGGTATGGAAGCATAGATAGTTTCCTGATGAGCATGGGATTTTCCAAGAGTAAAGATGATCCTAACCTTTACTACAAGGTTGTAGAAGATGAACCTGTCATACTATTACTATATGTGGATGATCTATTTCTGACAGGGAATGAGAAATAGATTGTAGAATGCAAGAAGAAGCTCACTGAAGAATTTTAGATGAAAGACCTTGGGTTAACGCATTATTTCCTAGGTCTGGAAGTATGGAAAAATTCAGAAGGAATATTTCTCAACTAGGGAAAGTATGTAGTAGAGATATTGAAAAGATTCGATATGTTGGAATGCAAATCCATGGCCACACCCATGGATTCCAACCTGAAGTTGTTAGCTAATGACTCATCAGAGTTAGTGGATGTGATTCAATACAGACAAATTATTGGGTCATTGATGTACTTAACAAATACCAGACCAGACATTTGTTTTGTTGTGAACACCTTGAGTCAGTATCTAGCTCAACCTAGATGGGTTCACCTAATAGCTACAAAGCATGTGATGAGATATCTAAAAGGGACTATAGACTTTGGTCTATACTATGATGGAAACCATGACTACATATTGTATGACTATACATATGCAGATTGGGCTGGAAGTACCTCAGATAGGAAAAGCACATCATGTAGATGCTTTTGTTTGGGGTCTACTATGAGTTCATGGTTTAGCAGGAAACAATCCAGTGTTTCTCTTAGCACGGCTGAAGCAGAATACATAGTATATTTCTCTGCTAAGTTGTGAATCCATATGGCTTCAGAAGCTGATATCAGGTCTCTTTGACCTAAAGATGGACATTATAATGATTCTATGTGATAACCAGAGTTGTGATGATAGAGAACCCTATGTTCCGTCGTATCACATAGAAATCTGGTATTTCTACAAACGAGTGAAGATGTAGATGATGATGTTTCAGTATTTACATCCTATAGATGCAGATGATTGTGATTCAGTATTTCTATACTGAATATAGAGATGATGATGTTTCAGTATTCCCATATTGAAGATATATATTATGATGATTTCAGTATTCCCATACTAAAGATATAGATGATGTTTCATACTGTAGATGCAAATGATGGTGATTCTGTATTTCTATACTGAATATATAGATGATGATGCTTTCAGTATTCACATACTAGAGATACAGATGGTGATAATTTAGTATTCACATACTGAATATGTAGATGATGATGGTTTAGGTGATGATGTGCTGACGAAGCCTCTGTCTCGAGTAAAGGTTGAACACTTTCGAGACAAGATTGGTATTGTTTGGAAATACCTTCCTCAAAAGGGGGAGTAGTGATGTTGCAGTGGGATTGTATCATCCCTGGGAACTTGCCCTAAAGTGATCCGGTGACCTCGGTCCTCAAGAATGAAGTGGGATTGTATCATCCCTGGGCACTTTCCCTAAAGTGATCCGGTGACCTCGGTCCTTGAGAATGAAGAGGGATTGTATCATCCTGGGACATCTGTCCAAAAGAGATCCGGTGACCTTGGTCCTCGAGAATGAATAGGGATTGTATCATCCTGGGACATCTGTCCAAAATAGATCCGGTGACTTTTGTCCTCGAGAATGTAGTGGGATTGCATCATCCTTGAACTTCGGTTCAGAAAGGTATCCAGAGGATTCGGTCCCGAGAAATGTGGCAGGATTGCATCATCCTTGAACTTCGGTTCAGAAAGGTATTCAGAGGCTTTGGTCCCCGAGAATGTGGCAGGATTTCATCATCCTTGAAATTTGGTTCAGAAAGGTGTCCGGAGGCTTCGGTCCCTGAGAATGTGGCAGGATTGCATCATCCTTGAACTTCGGTTCAAAAAGGTATCCAGAGGCTTCGGTCCCCGAGAATGTGGAAGGATTGCATCATCCTTGAACTTTGGTTCAGAAAGGTATCTGGAGGCTTCGGTCCCAGAGAATGTGGTAGGATTGCATCATCCTTAGACCTAGTCCTAAAGTGATAGGGACCGATTATCCCGTAATCAATCCGGTGACTTCAGTTGTCAAGAATGCGGTAGGATTGCATCATCCTTGGACCTAGTCCTAAAGTGATAGGAAATGATTATCCCGTAATCAATCCGGTGACTTCGGTTGTCGAGAATGTGGTAGGATTGTATCATCCCTGGACTTAGGTCCAAAAGTGATCCGAAGACTTTCATATTTGTATTGTGGATTGCAGGTTGCTGTTGATGATGATGTTATTGATCGAAAGATCAGAGTATGATGATGATGATGTACTAATCGAAAGATCAGAGTATGATGATGATGACATACTGATCAAAATATCAGAGTATGATGATGATGATGTACTAATCGAAAGATCAGAGTATGATGATGATGACGTACTGATCGAAAGATCAGAGTATGATGATGATGACGTACTGATCGAAAGATCAGATTATGATGATGATGATGTACTGATCGAAAGATCAGAGTATGATGATGATGATGGACTGATCAAATGATCAAAGTATGATGATGATGACGTACTGATCGAAATATCAGACTGTGATGATGGTATTACTGATCGAAATATCAGAGTATGATGACATACTGATCGAAAGATCAGAGTATGATGATGATTTTATTGTTCGGAAGTTCAAAGTATGATGATGATGTTACTGATGTTGCTAATCAAAAGATCAGAGTATGATGATGATGTTGTTGTTCGAAAGTTCAAAGTATGATGATGATGTTACTGATGTTGCTGATCGAAAGATTAGAATATGATGATGATGTTGCTGTTCAAAAGTTCAAAGTATGATGATGATGTTACTGATGTTGCTAATCGAAAGATCAGAATATGATGATGATGATGTTGCTGATCGAAAGGTCAAAGAGTTAAAGATGTCATTGCTGATCGAAAGGTCAGAGTGCTGAAGATGTTGCTGCTGATCAAAAGGTCAAAGTGCTGAAGTAGTTGCTACTGATCGAAAGGTCAAAGTGCTGAAGATGTTGCTTCTGATCGAAAGGTCAAAGTTGTTGCTGATCGAAGTGATCAAAGTGGTCAAATTTGTTGATCGAAGTAGTCAAAGTGTTGATGTTGCTGAAGACTGAAGATTGAAGATGAAGACTACATGATGTTGAAAATCTTCCAATGATTTATAGATGTGTTACCCTAATGATGTTGATGATGTCCTCTCTCTCTCCTATTATTGTTGTTGTTGATGTTGTTGTAGAATACCCTTCTCATTAAGGGGGAGTGTTGAAATATTGTAACTTCGAAGAATATTCTATATGTATCTTTTTGTGGTCCTCGATGGTCCTACCAGGAGAACCACTTGTATTAATTTGTACCCCGATGCTTCTAATCAGAAGAACTAATAAGAGTCACGAGGTAGTCTCCTCTAATTGTAAATGTGGGTCATTAGCACCCCAGTGTGGTTACTTGAGCCTACATGTGTAACTCGAGCCTACATGATTAACTCAAGCCTACATGTCAGAATGAATAATTAAAGTGAATGGATGAATATAAATAAAGGTGTGGCGCTCCTCATCTGAAGCACACACTCTCACTTGTGTAGCGTATTAGTGGAGGAGAGAGGAGTAGCTGGAGAAGGAGGAGGATCAGGCTTTGATCTCCTTTTTGGTTTTATCTTTTATCTCTTGGGGCATCTATATTGAGGATGCTTTTGCTGGGTTTTTCCCTTTAGGGTTTTCCCAGGATAAATCTTTGTGTTCTTTTTGTATGGTTGTGCTTTTCTATCTTTCAGTGATCCTGTTTATATGCTTTTGTTATGAAATTGAAATGAAATACTAATGATCTAGCTTAGCATATGAAAATTCAACATAAAGCTCTCATTTGTATGTCTCCTATATAGGGGTTTGGAGACCATTTTTAGGGACGAGGCAATATATAATTGTTCATGTCTAATTCACATAACATTACTTTTTCTTCCTCTGTGTTGTTTTGGCATATATCCATGAAATCCCTAGGTGTGTTGTTGTCACATGGTAGTTAATGTTTTAATCTCTGTAGCTAGAATCTACACCATTTTTCTTATAATAATTTTGTGTTAACCCTAGAAGGGGGTATATGGATGATCATTTATTCATAAACCTAAGTTAACTTAACCATTAATCCTTCTAGGTCATATATCTTATGAGATTTTTTTCCTAACTCTTTTTTCGTGATTTTGCAATTCCTACTTGACCTCGTTATTCTCTTTTTTCAGACATTTTTAACTATCAAAGTGTTGCATTTTAATAATTTGTATTTTATCCTATTGTATGGATAGCTCATCAAATGATGTATCATTTTCAACCTTTTTTTCAACTGCTTTGGACACGATTATCGCCTCCTGTCTAGACTTGGTTATGTTGTTGAAATTAGTTTCTTTGTGTCAATTATTCCTTTGCTTTATTTTATAGACCCTAACCATGATATATAGAGTCTTCATTGTCAATCTAGAGAGGGTCTTGTCTATAAAATTCCCCCTATTCCTGATATATATTTTATGTTGATTGTTTTGTATTTTTGGGTTGATACTTTTGTCAAACAATTTGGCAACGGTGCTCTAATACCACTATAAAATCTCGCTTCTGGTGAGGTTTGATTTATGTGTTGGTTTTCTCTTGTGTTTTGAATGGGTTATGTCTTAGATCTCATTTAACATACATTTTATAATATGATTTGCATATAAAATGGAATTGCTTGCATTAAACTTTAAAAATCAACATCAATATTTTCAAAGAAATGTCAATAAATTCATAAAACTATTACAACAATCATTTTTAATTAATTTTAGGTTTTAACAAGATACAAATATGACCATAGACAATATCCTTTATTAATTTGTAGCATCTACTTCTAATTTTCATATCCTAAAAATGAAATATGGTTGTCTAGGTGCCACGATTTGCCCAAGTAATGGCACAATCAACTCTTCAAATCCTCTACATGTGTACAATAGTCAAATATTCTTTCTTCTCAACACTATTGGACAACATAATCGAATGGAAAGAGAGATCTTCTCTTGTGCCCCCATCAAGATGCCCAAAAACTAGAATAATGGTAGTTCCTTCCTCCTAAATGGATAACTTCATCAACTACAAAAGTCACCATTCTTTCTCAAGTGTATGGAACAACATTACCCAAAAGGAAGATGAGAGTAACTTGAGCACCCCTCCTAGATAAGTGCACCCTCCACAAATAGGTTGGGGACTCTGCAAACCCTCTAAAATATGAAAAATGAAGTGATTTCCCTCTTCCACAATGAAGCATAGTGAAATATCTGTGTGATCTTCCATTCTTGGTCAGTTGTGGATTAGTTTCACCATGGAACCCAATATTTATAAGGGTTTTTGTCCAAATATCCAAAAACCAAAAAAACTCTTCAAATTTCTCTTTTTGAAAATAATAGTCATGAATCCTAAGAGAATGGGTCAACTTTCTCTTTTATCCCCCTTTTTACTTTTTTTCCCCTTTTTAGCTTTTTTCGCCCTTTTTACCTTTTTCCGCAATTAATTAGTAAAAGTGACATTTATAAAATCCCTTATTTATTGAATTAATCAATGTCACTTTTAATGTTGCTTTTTCACCCAAAGGACATTAAGTCATTAATGAATTCCCTTTTTCACCAAATATAGCTTATTATAATTAAATAGCCTACTAATTTTTCCACCTAAAGTGGTCATTTGGAAAGGTGCATTAAAATCCCCCCTTCCCAAGATTGCTTTCCCTCAAGCAACTACAAGCTAGGATGCTCCAAAATTTGATATCCCTCCCAAGTAGCATCCTCCACTGGCAAGTATTTCCGCCTAAAAAGATACTCTCTGATCACTCTACTCCTTAATATCCTCTCCTTGACATCCATAATCTCATCGGTGATTAGTACATACTGGTCGTCCTCATCCAGTGGGGGTAACTCTATCGAAGTAGTGTCTTGTTGTCCCACTACCTTCTTGAGGCATGAAACATGAAAAACATTGTGAATATTAATCCCCTATAGAAATTCAAGCTTGCAAGATACTTCCCAACTCTCTTAATCACCCTTTAGGGACCATAAAATCATGGTTTCAACTTCTCTCCTCTACGTTTTTTCAATGAAGATTGCATGTATGGATGCAATCTCAGAAGAAGAAGAAAGTATCTTACCTCGAAACTGTGCTCTACCCTATGTCACATATGCATACATATTCTTCTATTTTTGGGATGCCTGCAAGTTATACTTAAGGACCCTGAGGATATATTGGCTCTCCTATATCCAATATTTGGCTTTGGGAGCCCTACTATCCCCAAACACCATATCCACAAATGAAGGATCAACATATCCATATAATGCTTGGAATGGGGACATACCAATGGACATATGGTAAGTGGTGTTGTGTAAATGTTCTCCCAGTTGCAACCATTTAATCCATGCCCTCTATTATCCTGACACATAGTTACTCAAATATCCCTCAACCCATTTGTTCAAAATCTCTATATGGCAATCCATCGGACACAAGTAAAGTTAAACCCAAAATCCGATGACCAATTTGTCAGAATTTCAGCAAGACTCCATCTAACATCCGATAAAGTGGTTTATTTTTTAACATCGGTAGAATTGCGTCGAATATCTGATGGATACAAAAATTTGCCATAAATATGACAACCAATAGTCGCATGACCGATAAGTAAATCCAACGATATACCATCGCATTTTCGACGGCCATTTCATCGATTGACCGACCGACATAATGTTGCATTTTCGATACACAGTTCATTGATTCACCGACATAAGTTTCCAACAATTCATTCGAAGTGCGGCACAACTAGTGTTGATTAACAGACAATATAATCCATCCTTGATGTCAGTTAACTGAGAAGTAGTCATCATAAATGCGATGGAAACTACAACATTGTTTGTCATCAGAGGTATAGCATCCCCATCGGAGTATCGTTGGGAATACAATGAATATCTAATGTCTAATATATTAAATTTGTCATCGGAAATGCGACGCTTGTGAGTAATTTAAAATATATAAATTCCCATCTTTAAATGCAAGGAGAATCAAAGTATACATACATATAAGGCAATTCCATGTGTGATGATGACTCGTGAAAACTAATACTTATGTATCAAAAATGCATGAGTGTGTATCAATGATGAAAAAACACAACATTGAATTATTTGGCACAACATTCAATGAACAAGAATTATATTAATGGAAGAATAACTAGATGGCTATTAATACTAAAAGGATTTGATTTGACAATACTTGACAAGCCAGGGAAACATAATGTTGTGAATTACCTATCTATTCTAACAAACATTACGAATCACAATGTTATTGATGACAATTTCCCAAATGGGCACCTCTTTTAAAGATCCATAGAGACTCCATGTTTTGATCATGTAGAAAACTACTTAGCTATAAGAATATTTTCTTGACACTTTCCTTATAAAGAATGTTGCAAAATTGCTAAAAACATTTCCACATATAATTCAATCAAGGGATACCTATTTTTACTTTTACAAGATTAAATTCTCAAAATATGAACTATACAATATGATGTACTTGATATTTTACATGCATTTCATGATGATCCTTGTGGAGGCCATTATGCTGGAAAAATAACAACCTAGAAAGTTCTACAAGTATGATACCATTGGCGTACATTCCACACGGATACTAAACAATGTCTCTCACTATGATGAATGTTAAAGGATTGGTAAACCCACAAAAATAGATGATATTCCATTACTACTTCAAGTGTCATTTGAACCATTTGAAAAAGAGGGACTTCATGGGACCCAATGACCCTACACGAAACCAAAAGAAACACATGTCAACGGGAATAATCCCTAGTGGCTTTAGGTTAACCACTGACAAAGAGGGAAGCTGGCAATAGTGAATTTCCCCATTTTATAAATTTATATAAGTATAACTACCTAAAATAATGACTGAGGGAGAAACATGTATCTAGTTAATTTTCTTGCAAGTGTTAATTGTAATATAATCCAATCCAACTCTTCACTAATTCAAATGATCTTGTTATAACCTACACAAAACTAAAATAAAACCTTCCTTAAGATTTTATCATTATGACAATAAATATCTAAATATTGATCTTAATAACCCAACTAGAAAGATTATTCTTATCCCAAACAAAAATTCAAGTACAATATGATTAAATATTTATGATTATATCTCTGGGGAAGGGGAGAAGAAATATCATCATATTTACTAATGAAAAACAACAATAATATGGTTACCTGGTTGTCTTGTTATTGACACCTTCATCACCTAGTTCTAGGTTCCTCCACCTTATACCACTTATCATACAGGAATATGATACACGATCCTTTGATATTCTATAATGCGAGGCTCTTTGAAGAGACAACTCTCAATCCTCAACAAATTGATCACAAACATTGGAATTAGGGTTCCCTAGGCACCCGATGATAAAAATACTCACATATTATTTAAAATTTTCCATCATTAAGATGCTCATTTAATATCTCTTCCCATTCCCCAACCAATTGTTCTCATTTAAACCAATAAAAAGTATTCTAAAGAGTTTAGTAAGGAATTTAGGGTGTAGGAGTACAATTCCCATACCTCCCACTCAGGTTGACACATTTAAAGCACATTTATATTTTTTCCCCTTATAACAATACATACATGCCTTTCATGAAGGAAAAAGTGCATATGTATGGATGTTTCCTTTGAGAAGGGTGTGTATTTGCATTCCTTTCCTTTATAGAAAGCGTGCATGCATGGTCATTCTCCTTTGATACCTAGTGTATGTAGATCATTCATAATGTTCTCCATAAATTCATTGCTTTCTTTAGTAGTATTTGTGTCATCAAAGCATATTATCAACCACCTGCCCTTTGTACCTTTGAGAGAAGTATTGGTTTAAAAGAGAATATTGTGCATGCCTAATATGGGTATAACTAGTAGGATAGGGAGGGAAACATGTACACTCTTTTCCCATTTCAGCATATGGCAGGTCAATGTCAAATGAACCATCTACTTTTTTTTCACTGTTTTCATCTCTGAACCCAGTACCATCATTTTTTTCCCTATTCACCAACCCTGGCTTGGCGATTCCTCGTCTTCGTACATGTTTTTGAATCACTTCACTCAACATTGAATATTCTGAAAATATTGAATTGAACCACCAGACTAGATTATGAACCATCTTTTCCCAATGCCTAGAAAAAGAGAAGTCAAAAGTTTATCATATTTATATTATTTTACAGTTTTTAATAGAAAAGATAAAAGAACCTATAGATTCCTAACAAAGATACATGAAAGTGAAATATATAGGTGATTTTAGCAAGGATTGGAACCGGGTGGCAATGAAAATACACAAATCATGACGTAGGCATAGACCTACAAGTCAAGAATTGACTCAAAACCCACATAAAAACAAGATTTATTATTCAAAGTTGATGCAATATTATATCAAATGCCATTTTGATTTAAAAATTTAAAGAATATAAATTAAATCATAGCCATGGAAATATCCAATGACATTCAATCTTGAAAAAAATCATATCATAGGTAAGAAGTTAATAAAGAAAATGAACACAATCGCACTGAATGCATTAGAAAGAAACAATCAAATGAAAGAAATATGTTCCACAAATTTAACAAATAATGTCAAAACACTAGATGCATGCATCAATTATTACATCAAAATGCCACCTACGAATCCATTTTAATTTTCAGCCATACTATTGGAAGTGACCTCGGAAGAAGGAGGGAAGAATATTGGCAGTGACCTTGAAGGAAGCTTGGGATCATCCTTTATTGATATAGCCAATAAAATCTATCTTAAATGAAAATTTTTCTACTATGGACAATTCGCAGAAAGGAAAAATAAAATTATGCATACCAAAAATACGGCTTACATAATATCAACTAACAAGACCTTGGAGAAAAATATGAAGCAAGCGATTTGTAACAAAAGTAGGCAATGAGAGAACAACTTCTTTATATGGATTTTCCACAATTGAAACCTTGAATGCAACACCAAACAACTTTAACATTAGACATATATATCAATTTGTGAGCACATACAAACAACACTATAGTGATTTACAATTCCAAAGGAATGGTACCGTATCAAATAGTAAATATATTGCAACTCTTACATTAAAATTAGAATTTCCATATATGGTTCACAAATCCAAAGGTTAGTAATATTCAAGAATTCTAAATAAAAATGACTAGCAGGAAACACAATTTTCACATAGCAGTATGACTCACACTTCCATAGACTTGGCATCAAGACAACAAACATTTCTTGTAGGTTAAGGTGATCGAATCCTTCATGAGCTATAGTATCTATGGATTTATTTACCTAACCATCAAAATTAGCATCCACAACCTTCTCATAATCCTCACAATTGCAGTTCTTAGCCTTATTTGTAGGGATTGTAACCATGACATGATGTTGAAATCCATCACCAACAAGATGAGCATCTTTAAAATAACCATCAATGATAGAAACATACCACTAAAAAAAACTTTTTTTCAATGATAGAAACATATAAATAATTATTGAAACTTGTTTTTCATTTATTCCAGCACTAAAGATGTGTAAAGTTCTTGCAATTAGACTAAAATTCTTGTAATTAAAAAACAAATTATATGCCCATCTTGAAATGCAAGGAGAATCAATGTGTACATACATATAAGGCAGACCCATGTGTGATAAAATCTCATGAAAACCGATACTTATGTATCAAACATGCATGAGTGTGTATCAATGATGAAAAAACATTGATGCATACAAATGGTAAAATGTACTAATTTGTTTTAGTGGGAGATTTATCCCCATGTGTTATTTAATATTTGTGTAGGTATGCAAATGAATGCTCAACAGATTTCTCTTTTACATAGAAATGTGGCATGCATGTGGTTTCAATGTCTCTTAAGATACTATATTCATGTGGCCTAAATGATGCTTAAGATATGGCAACCATTTCTCCTAAACATCACTTAAGAGGCGTCATTCATGTGTCCTACTCATCCTTCACCTGGATTAAACATGGAAAGAACATCAATTAAGAAGAATAGTGGCAAATGAAAAACATGAGGCAAGCAAAGAATCATACATGGATGTGAGAAAACAAAGGGGGGATGAATCAATAGGAAAGAAGGTAAAGAGTTTGTGAGAAGCTACATAATTAACTAGTAAAGAATAAAAAGGGTTAATGTATCCATTAAAATCAATAAACCAATGGAGTAGGTTATTATAGTGAGTAAGAACTTCATCAAGAACATTTATCATTTGGAACAAGGTGTAAAATATCTTGGTTTCTTATTAAAACCAAATGGCTAACATTATGAATACTGGACCTGGTTATACAAAAAAGTAGAAGTTAGAATTTGTATTTTTTGTTGGAGATGGTTATCTTGAAGAGGTTGCTTGGAATTAGTCATTGTAGTTTTGGAAATTATTCCTATGTATGGATGTCAATAGCTAAGATACTTGAGGGAATTCTCAATAAAATCATTGATGGCATGTATAAATACCTCATTGAGCTCCTCCTTGCTTCGAGAATAATTTAATATTCTCTACTTAACAGGTCCAACCACATGAAGGTGGAAGCTCTTATGGCCACTCCCCCCCTCACATCACTCCCAATTCCCCATACCCAATGCATGTACTTGAAAAAAAACATTAAATTTATATGCAAAAAAATGGATTTAATTTATTATCAAAAATAAGTATAGATAGTGTTTATTCAGTCACTTATTTCTATATTCTTTTATTTTTACAAAATCAGCAAGCAACTCATCTTCTAAAACTTGTCATTCAGTTCTCATCGCATCTACAACTTGTCATACTGTCTACCTAGTAGAGTACTCATGACGTGGATGTTACTGCAAGGAGTCGGTATTTGCTGCAATCATGTAAAAATGTTAAATTGATATCTTATGTTATTATAAGGACAAGTTTTTCATTAAAAAATATTATAGAGATATTTTTTACATGATGTGGCCAAATCATGTACTTCATTTTTTTTCTAGGCTCATCTTGTATGGATGTCAATAGCTAAGATATCTAAGGGAATTCTCAATAAAATAATTGATGGCGGGTATAAATACCTCATTGAGCTCCTCCTTGTTTCGAGAATAAATTAATATTCTCTACGGAATAGTTCCAACCAAGTGAAGAAGGAAGCTCTTATGGCCCCTCCCCCCCTCACATCACTCTCAATTCCCCATACCCAATGCATGTACTAGAAAAAAATAACAAATGCGACATGGTTGTTGCTGTAAGCGGTTGGGATATGTTGCAATAATGTAAAAATGTTAAATTGATATCTTATGTTATTATAAGGACAAGTTTTTCATTAAAAAATATTATAGAGATATTTTTTACATGATGTGGCCAAATCATGTACTTCATTTTTTTTCTAGGCTCATCTTGTATGGATGTCAATAGCTAAGATATCTAAGGGAATTCTCAATAAAATAATTGATGGCGGGTATAAATACCTCATTGAGCTCCTCCTTGTTTCGAGAATAAATTAATATTCTCTACGGAATAGTTCCAACCAAGTGAAGAAGGAAGCTCTTATGGCCCCTCCCCCCCTCACATCACTCTCAATTCCCTATACCCAATGCATGTACTTGAAAAAAATATTAAATTTATATGCAAACACGTGGATTTAATTTATTATAAAAAATAAGTATAGATAATGTTTATTCAAGCACTTATTTGTAGGTTTTTTTCTTTTTACAAAATCAGCAAGCAACTCATCTTCTACAACTTGTCATTCAATTCTCGTCGCATCTACAACTTGTCGTAATGTATACCTAGTAGAGTACTCATGACGTGGATGCTACTGCAAGGAGCCTCTAAATTCTCTATAGTTGAAAAATGAAAAAAGTACAATTAATATTCACCATTTGCAATGCAATATTTTAAATTGTAGAATATGAATCCATTCATTACCAATATTTGAAGCATGACCTTCAATAGGTAGTTCTCCATCCTTGACATTAGGTGGATCATTGATTTCTTACTCAGAACTGAGTTAATATTTTATTGCAAATATTTATCTTGAATAGACTGCAAAAGTAATCAATATTAAATAAACTTCATTGATTTTATATACTTTTGTGCAAGATGTATCACCGGAAGACTGTGTTTGCACAGACAATAATTTTTAGCATTCAACAACAACTCCAAAGTCGTGTTGGAAGTCAAGCGTCAATTCTTCCTCTGTGGACACTTCATTGAATCAATCAACCTGCACATTTGCATAATGTCATAAATTTACCTTTTACATTTCAATAAAATAAAAAATAATTTTGCAATTTATTATTTGTATGTCATATTGGTTTTTTGATACTTACAATTTGTGACGCCAAATTTGAATAACCACCAGGACCAAGCTTGTATTGTCCAATTTTTTCTTTTCTTGTCTTTGTAGCCTTTGATGTGTCTAAGAACCTATGCAAAGGTTGAAATACATTAGATGTTTCAAATTTGATCTAAAATTAATAATAATAATAATAAGGTTTATGATTGCATTGTTGAAATTATTGCATGCCTTCCTCTGCATGGCAATAGATTTCCTTCTTTTCTCAAAGACATCTCCTTTCCATATTCTACTAAGGATTTCCACTCTCTTCCTGGAATCATTAGAGGGCTCTCATACCTAGGGTTCCTTGCTAGATGAACCCTAAATTGGTCCCTCACAATCTTCATATGTTGGCAAGCCTTCTTTTGGACCTCTGCTCGAATGAAGGTCTCGCTGCCGAACAGGACAACCAAGCGATTAGTGAGATCACCTTTTAATCTTCTTATTTGTTTATACCACCTTGTGTGGATGGTGGGCCCAAATATCTCCAATGACAGATCATTTATATGTTTATAAAAAACATCATTTCCTGCAAGACGATCATGTCATAATTAGTTGAAAAACAATGTTTTCGGATTATATTACATCAAATTATAAACAATAAGTTAAACAATGTATAAATACCAGGTATCTTCTCTATCTTTATGGGAACAATATTTTCGTCCACCAAAATGTTGTTTATAGTGTACTCGTGCTACTGACACAGGAATATCTAAGAAATGTTGGTTGAGAATTATCATTACTAATATTTGCATCGACCCCTTGTTCTGTACCATCTAGCGTGCACCAGCCACTAGCGAGTGCACTCACATCTAGCATCATGGGTGTCACGGAATGTGTTGTCGACTGTTCAGTCTATAAAAATGGCACATGATATGCAGGTGGAGTCATATGCTCATATGACAACTCTCCATGAGCATCACTAGTACCAACACCGCCCTCACCACCAGTGTATAGGGGTAAACTGTCTTGTTGATACAAACCAATTGTTAGTTCATGATCATATACAAGTACAAATTATAAAATAATAAATGAATTTATCTTCTAATTCAAGGTCCTACAACTTAATTTTAAGGCCTTAGATCTCTTCACCAAAACATCAACCTTTGCTCTAATCTCGTTTGTCTGTAGTTGAATGAATAGCAGACGAAGGATATCCTCATTAACTTTTTTAAGGTCTTCTCTATCATTTTAATTTGGTCTAGAGAAGATCCAATGTAAGCATCACGCATGATCTCATCCACATCAATATCTATTGATTTATCTGATGCTATATCAAATGTCGAATTAGTAGCATGCAACAAAAATATATAAAACTTTACTAAAATGAAAGCAATATATTGAGGAAAAAAACATAATAAAATAACATATTTCTCATGTTCAATTTCAAGAATTACAATTATGTATACCTGCTGCCTCTAGGATGGCGTCGTGTGATCCACAACTGGGGCCTTGCCCCGATCATCACCCTGCAACAAAAATGTAGAAAACATTATCATAATGAAACAAATATACATAAGAAAAAGATGTAACAACAAAAACATATTGGTCATATTATATTTGTGCAATTAGAAATAGGTATACCTATTGACTCAAGGAGCATGAACTCATCTAATAAACGGTTGGGGACTTTCCCCGATCACTTCCCTGCAAAAATTAATTGTATAAAACCAGTGTATTCACGAAAAAAAAACTAATAAAAAAACATAGTGCTCATATAAATATATTTGTGCAATTACAATGAGGATTACTTGTTGCCTCGAGCATAGTCTACTCCTTTAATCAACTGTCGACGAGATTCCCTGATCACTTGCCTTTGATGAAAAATACATAATTCATTATAGAAATGGACCTAGTATACTCATGAAAAGAAATAATAATAAAACATATTATGCATATTATAGTAGTAAAATTCCAATGACGATTACATGTTGCCTCGAGGATGGTCTACTCCTCTGATCAATTGTTGGGGAGATGCCCTAATCACTTGCTTGTGATGAAAAATACATAATTAATTATATAAATGAAACCAATATACTTATGAAAAGAAAATAATAATAAAAATATATTGTGTATATTATAGTAGTAAAATAACAAGGAGGTATACATGATGCCTCGAGGCAAGTACTGTCTGATCTACTGGTAGGGAGTTGCCTCGATCAACACCCTACAAAAAAATATAGATAACAATATCTAAATAGAACTATTTTACTCATGAAAAAGCATAAAAAAATAAACATTTTGTTATATTTGTACAATCACAATGATGTATACATGATGCCTCGAGGATGGTGTACTCATTTGCTCAGTTGCTGCGGAGATGCCCCGATCTCTACCCTATGTTTTAAATATAGAAAATTTTAACGAAATTAGAACAAAAGACTACCAAAAATACATAATATATTATATTCATTAATGAAAGGTTGGGTAAATTGTTAGATGTATCACTCCCATAGTGAACGCGTTTATATCTATTCGATTCAAATTGTAATTAATAAGCAACTATTCCCCTGTAGCTATTGATTTAATGGCACATAATAAAACACGGTTTCCTCCACGCCCCTCAAATATGCAATTGGGTTACTTAAGTGTAGACCCTGGTTGTGTACTATTTAAAAACCCCGCAATATTCCTTGTAACTTGTGGCCTTCTGTCAATGTACATCGTCACTCCTTTATTTTTTTTAAACTCAAACGGGTAGATTTTTTTTTTTTTTTGGAGAAATCATGGAATGAAATAGCAATATCTAGATCAACAAATTACAAATATATCAGAAGGAAAACTTCTAGAGGACCAATAATTAATACAAAATTCAAAAATGAAGAAATCCATACACCATCAATGGCAACACTCTTCTTTATGAACAATTACAGACGTGGCTGAAAAATACTAGGAACTCCATTGATACTGAGATTTCCTTGAGGAAAAAGGCAGTCTTTATTTGCCAGAGAGTTAGCTTGATCATTTATCTCTTGCAAAATATGGAAATAAGTGACCATGTCAAAATATTTCAATATATTCCGAATTCACTGCAGGATTTTTTCCAGTTATGGATTGTTGAAATGATCTACAAAGTTTAACAATTTTCTCAGAATCTCTGAGTCCCCAAAAATTTGAATTGACTTACAACCATTCTCCTTGGCAATATGGAAATCCATGAGGAGGTTGTAGCTTTCTGCCTAGTTATTAGAGCGTGTTCCAAGACCCCAACTGAAGAAGGTTTCTCTCACACAATCCGGGGAAAAAATTAGCCCGCCAGCACCTGCAATCCCAGGGTTCCCCTTGGATGCAACATCAAATAAAATAGAAGCAATACCTTTACTCTTCCACCATGAAGTAAATTCAACAGCACAAAATCTCAAACACCAAGGAGGAGATGGCAACGGTTTGTTGATTATTTTCTTTCTCCCATGCACAGAGCACCCCAACCATGCAAGGAATTCAATAGGGAGAGAAGCGTTGATATTTTTGACAGATTCTAAGATGTGGATTTTCACTTTAGAAGCCACATCCTTGGGATTTGATGTTCTGTCATTAAAAAAAATTGTTTCGAGCCAACCAAATGTTCCACCAAATGCACTTTGGAATTGAATTCCAGGCATTCCACCCACCTGTGATTTTCCCATTAGACTTGGGGATCTGTTCTTTCTAGGAGGTGAACAAAGACAATATTGTCACATAAGAGGGATTATCAATCTTCAGATCAAATAGAACCAAATTCCACACTATCTTAGTGAACTAGCAATCTGCAAATAAGTGATCTGAGGTTTCTGGAGCTGACTTACAAAAATAGCAGCGGAAAGGTCCATAAAAGCCATGCTTAATCAAGTTTTCACCAGTCAAAACCTTCTTATGCATAAGTAGCCATGTAAAAAAATCACTTTAGGAAGGCTGAATGGTGACCAGACAGTAAAGAAGAAAATTAGTGAGCAACTGAATAACATCCAAACCATCCCCAACCCCATTTGTCTTTAAAAAATCTATGAACATAAGCCATTCTAGACAGAGTTGTGATCAACAAATTTTGAAGAGGAATAAGCATTTCTAGCATCTCTGGAAATGTCCAACCTACCTAGTTCCCATCGTTGTCCAAGGGGAAGATATATGCTAGTTGGAGGAAACCTTTATTATTTAACCATAGTTTGATCTCATTGAGTGAATTTAAAGAAGAAAGAGGAAGATGATTAAAATATTATCATCCCACAGAAATATCCTCATCCCATTTCCAGAGATTCTATAGAGATGTTGTTGAATATGTTGTATACCTTTTCTGCACAAATTCTAGATAGTTGTACCTATAGGAGTATTTTCTAAATTTATATTTCTCAATGAACCTCCCTTTAGGTATTTCATTCATAAAAGCTTTCTAACCGGATGTTTTTTATCATCAAATAACTACCATACAGTTTTACCTCCCAAGGCCAGGTTTGCTAATCCAAGATCACAAATTTGCAAACAACCTTTTGAAAGAGGTCTTTTGAGAATCTCCCAGTTGACCAAGTGGATCTTATTTTGATTACCTTTACCGCTATTCCACATAAAGTCTCGAATAATCTTGGAAATCTGGGTAGTGATGGACTTCAGGGTGAGGAGCAATGAAGACTGAAAAATAGGGAGGGAAGAGAGTACTGCCTTAATCAAAACCATATTTCTAGCCTTAGTAAACCAATGTCCACCCAAGGATACAATTTTGGATTTTAATTTGCTTATTACTTCCACCCAAAGTGAAGGAGGGTTAGCTCCCAAGGTCATTGGGAAGCCCAAGTATTTGATATTATCCCACTTATAACCAGGAAAGCCCAAGGAACGAGCAATTCGAAGCATTTTCAGATGTTCTACATTCCAACCATATACGATGCTCTTCCCTTTGTTGATAAAAGCTCCTGAGATTAAACAGAAATTTAGTAATATTTCATGAAAGGCTCGAGCAATATTTAATGAATCCCCTCCAAGAAGAAGAGAAACATTGAAAAAAAAGAGCATGATTAATAGGATCTACTCCTCTTACTGCCCTAATACTTGGGATGGCACCAATGACCAATTCAGCTAATATTTTTATACTTAAAGCTTCATCCATCAAAATGTAAAGGAAGGGTGACAGAGGACACCCTTTACATAGTCCTTCTCAAGGCTTGAAAAAACTCTAAAGGCCTACCATTGACAAGGGGAGCAATCCAGGTTCTGTCTGTACAGGCTTTAATTAGACTAACAAATTCCATACTAAAACCAAAAGAAAGAAGAACTTGATAGAGAAATGAGAGATTAACACAGTCGAAGACATTTTTCATATCTAGCTTAATGACAAAACCTTTCTCCTTCCTTTGGAAGCTAGAATGAATGTCTTCTTGCACTCATATCACATTGTCTACAAGGTGCCTTCCTTTAACAAAACCCCCCTACATAGCAGATATTAAAGTTCCCAACAATGGCTTAAGTCAGTTGGCTAGAAGTTTGGCCATAATTTTATAAGAAGTGTTACAGAGCGAGATAGGCCGAAACCTATCAAAGGAAGTAGCATTTACTTCCTTGGGTATTAAGGCTAGAAAGGTAGAATTGGTACACCCTCCCACTTTGGCTTTTTTAAGAAAGGCTGAAATCATGCATAGCGGATCAAATTTTATAACTTACCAACTAACTCTATAGAAATGAATGGAGAAGACATCCGGACCAGGAGCTTTATCCGGCTCCATAGACCATATAAATTCCACTATTTCTTTTTCAGAGAATGGTTTCACTAATCCAACATTTGACTCAACAGTGACTAAAGACAGAATGTTAGATAAAAAATCAGATTTAGTTACATTGTCGTCCTCTGTAAATAGTTGATGAAAATGCAAATGGGCAGCCTATTGAATTTCCAAGTGCCCTTTAATAGCTTCACCCTCACCGGAATGAATTTCTGAAATATAGTTGCGATAAATCCTAACTTTGCATTGTCCATGAAAATAGGCAGATTTTTTATCTCTGTCTTGCAACCATAAACTCTAGGACATGAGACTCAAATATTCTTCTTAATTTCAAAAGGAAAGAAAAGAATTTTCTTGAGCATACTTTTCCCTAACCAAATGGGTTTAGTAATTACAGAATCCTCCATACTTAATTGAATATCTGCTAAAGCTAGCACGGTTTCTTTTCTGTTGCTAAATGGAGTCGTGAGAAGTTTTTTAATCCAAATTTTCAAACCATACTTTGTTCTCTTGAGTTTTTGTTCCCAAACATAACTGGGAGAACCATCAACGTACTAAGACCAAGCCTCAACCATGGTTTCCCAAAAGCCATCACGCTCAATCCATATGGGACTGAATCGAAATGGAATGGGTCCTAAGTCTTCCTCTTCTTCAAACAACAATGAGATGGGATGGTGATCAGAAGTTAACTTGGGCAATATTTTTGAAGAAATAAGATATTTCTCCTCCAACAAAGAAATTTTAACCAGGAATCGGTCTAAACGAGCAAGAATGTTGGCTGTCCCAATTATGTTGTTGGACCAAGTGAAGCAACCCTTCTTGGGTTTGAAATCAAGGAGGTCCCATGAATGAATCAAGGACTCCACAAATTCCTGAAGTGGATTTTTTCCCCGGAAACCTCCTTTTTTCTCATTAGGATCAAAAACAATGCTGAGATCCCCTACCACAATGATATTTCTCAAAGAGAATGTTTCAAAAAAATGTGACAAATAATTCCAACGGTCCTTTTTCTCAGCAAGATTTATAGGGACATAAATATTAAAGAGGGCTATTGAAGTCTTACTTGCTATATTTTGAAGCTCTGAGTAAATCCAGTGTTGAGAAACATACGAGGAATTCATTATAAACGTATCCTCATACCATATTGTTGTTAGGCCCCCAGAAGAGCCCCGATCACTGACAGAAATACCAACATTCTTTTTCCACTTAGTCTTTCTTAAAAATAATAGCGCTTCATCATCAATATTTGTCACTTGAAGCAAGAGAATGTCTGTAGGTTCCATTCTCATAAGGCCTTTCATTGCTTCTACTTTCTTGGGATTCTCGGGTCCCCTACAATTCCACGAAACAATCTGCATTGTTTACCTGCGCAAGAGGGAGTTGGCCCACTTTTTGGGGGTCTGTTTCGCTTGCTTCTGCCCGAAGACATCTCAATTGTGGCTTGACTTCCCTGCATTTTTAAACGCTCAACTTATTCTTCTCTAATATCCTTACGAGATTTTCTACCAACATTTTTAGAGGATCGCTCCATAGAATCTTCACCCGAGGAACCAGAAGTATCAACTAACTTTTTCTTAAGAATTTGTGCATATGAAGGAGAAGTTGTGGATCCTGGAGGATATTTGTGAATGTCCTATAAGATTGGATCATTATAAGGAATTTCAAAAAGAATAGGGCCAATATAATCTTGAGACCCATTAGTTACTTCACCTTCAACTAAGAGCATGTCTGAATGTTGCACCTCACCCTCTTCGAGAGCAAGGGGAATCTAATCATCCGAGGGACACAAGACAATGAATGGGTTTGTTGAAGCTGAAAATTTTTCCACATTTTGATTTATATAATTCTTCTTCTCTGTAGGATTAACTTTGATCCCTATCTAGCCTCATTTTCCTTTTGATTTGGAATCTTTCTTAGAGGAGCCTGCTTTCTGAACATGAGTCCATTGCTCAGCCTTCTCTAATACAGATTCTTCCTCTGATTTTTTCTTGCAGTTTCTAGAAAAATGGCCATATCTATGACAATGGAATCACTTGAATGGAAGCTACTCATAATCAAGCTCCTGAATATGATACCAATCCACCATAGTTAATTTGATCGCCTCAAGCAACCCAATCTCTAAATCAACTTCTACGCAAATTCTTGTACATGAATATTGTTATTTTCTTTATTCCCTATCAATATACTTCCCAAGCTTATTCCCGATGGTTTCCAAAGATACATAATTCCAACAATGAAGAGGCAAATGAGGGAGCCTAACCCAAACAGGAACGACTAAAGGAACATCCTGAGTAGGTTTGAAATCAGGTGTCCACTTATTCAAATAGAGCCCCTAAGGACCCATAAAGTAGTGACCATTTCGAAATATGGGGTCGATGTCTTTTGCTAAATCAAACATGAAGACATAATAATGTCTTCCGACCAAATGATTACGAATTCCTTCGGTGACCACAGGCCTCCAATTACGCTGCACCCAGCCATCAATTTCCTTAGGAGAAGGTCAGAGACAAGTAAATTGTCCAATAAGACCACGTTCAAAAAGGTTCAGAGCAGTTTGGCATGGTCGCTCAGCCGGCAATTTGACTAAATAAATATCAACTTTCTTCACTAATTACTACACTAAAGAGCTGCTCTTCCTCTTTCCACAGGAAGAAACCAGTATTTTGAAAGTAGCCAATTCAGGAGGAAGAGGAGGGGGGTCGTCTCTAGAATCCATGGAACAGGAAAATCACAAAGTACATCAGATGATTTCCTGAAAATTTCTCTCCCTATCTCACATACAGAAATGCAAAGGAGAAACACTCCATGATGGCACCAGAAGTCTTGCAAAAAAAACCAAAGAACAAACCAAAAATAGCCTGCCTTCAAGAGCACGTCCAGTTTAGCAGCACCAGATTCACGGTATCCACCAAAAATAGGGCCTCTCAAGGAAGACGAGGGCTTCATAGATCAAGAAACTAGAAAATATTCTTGGAGCTCAGTTTTCAGTCATGTCCTCCCTTTGATTCATTTGGTGTCACTCCTTTATTTTGATCCTTGTATTTCAGCTATAAATAATTGCAGACAATCCATATATGTGCATACTTCTTTTATATTGGACTAGTCGCATCCAATCTCTGTAGTTGTAACAGGTTCCAACATACTCCATCAATTTTGTACATCCGTTGTAACCTACATTTATTCCATCCATGCAAAACAACCCCAAACCATGTAATGACGATGGTGCAATTCGATATATCCTCTCATTCACACAAAAATATGTGTTTAGTTGAGGAATATCCTTGGGTACCCATTGTTTCACTGTATGTTTGTACCTCAAGGGAACCTCGATGTCTCCTATGGTATCATCATCATAAGAAAATGATCCCCCTTTAGTAAGAAAAATTTTCATGCATTTTTGTATTTTTCTTCTGATCTTTTGACATCTAATTGATATACATGATGTAGACCTTATGGATGTCTCACTTTCTTCTAGGAAGTAAACTCCCCTTACTTGGGGAAGACAGATCTGACAAATACCTTTTTGGTTATTCCTGCACCATGGAAAACATCATTCAATATTACATATCACCCATGTTTTTCCCATGAAGTGTGCCTTGAATCAATAGTGAGGTTTATGGTTATTGTTTTCCATGAATTTTTAGATATTTTGATTATTCCAGGACATTGGAAAAATTAGAAAAAAAAGAAGAATTGGAACCTTTCAATTTTTCCTTATCCTCTGCATGGGGATAACATTGTTATCATGAGGATTGTATGGATAGGGATGTATGGCAAAGAAACTGAAGTATTGTTTTGTATAGTAATATTTTAGGCATCTAATTAAATTAACAACACCCCATACCACCATACATGAGTTCTTGAAGGTATCGTTGACATCCAAGTTGGAATGTGGGTGTCGTTATGCATCTTTCGCCACTAGTTATGGGTCTTACGTAACATAATGGGGGATGGTTAGGTGACAAATGTGGAACCTAGTGCCTAAAGAAGAATTTATGACTCTACAACTGACAATGAAGAATCCAACTACTAGATATTTCCCCTTGATGGTATCCATGGCATCTGATTTGATATAAGAAAATTTAAAATTTTATAATTTAATGCATAAGCAGAAGTAAAAGACAAAGTTAGATCCAGAAAAATACTGTTGTAATAAATTCAAACATAATTTTAGTCTCTTTCAACTTTAACACTCCAATGGTCACTGTATTAAAGTTGGTCCTTGAGATGAGTTATCAATTCCAATGTACATAATATAAACAGTAACAAAATTACAATGAAGTTTAACTAATGAACAATAATTAAAGAACGATAGTAATGCTAGTTAGATCTGGTTTGGATATGCCTTATACTTAGACATTTTGAGTCAACTCATGTCACTGTAAGGACAAGATGTCAGAAGATATACCTTGAGAGAGAGAGAGAGAGTTAGAGTGTTGATGGTTTATCCTTACATTTGTGGGTTACAAACATGTCATCAATTAGCTTATTTTTGTGTGCTCTAAGCTCCTTAGTAGCTTTTATTTATGGATCCAATTCACCTAGATGACATTAACTTAATACTCTTTCTATACTCTATGTTATATAGAGAATATGCCATAAGTATACATCACATTTACATTCCACACCGATCCTAGTGATTCTTGCATGAAACCCTCAAACCCTTTTTCTTCCTTGTATGCCATCGTGGGCCTTAAGACTTATTTTGTATGTGTCCTAGGTGCATTATAAACCTCTTCTGGTCATTCTAATCCTTTACATTCACATTCTCTATAATTTCACATTTTTATGTTGGTTACCATAATAAAACATATGGTCACATAACAATAAAACAACAAAAGTAATAAGGTTAAGTCATCATACCAAAGGTGGTAAAGGTACCACACACAATAAGGGAGATAGTACCAAGTAGAAGATGAAGGACCATAAGTCAACCAAAGGGATCACAACAATATGGTAAGGAAACCCCCATACCCACAATACCAAGGTGTATCATAAAGGTGGAGAAACAACCCCTTTTACCCTTAGGACCAACAAGACAAAGGACTTTAACATTTTATCTCTCTCAAGGTATATTATCACATATATTTTTATCATCACTGTATAAGCAAAAGTAAATAACAAAGCTAGATCCATAAAATTACCACTTTAATAAATTCAAACATAATTTTTCGTCTCTTTCAACTTTAACACTCCAATGGTCACTGCGTTAAAGTTGGTCCTTGAGATGAGTTATCAATTCCAATGTACATAACATAAACATTAATAAAATTACAATGAAGTTTAACTAATGAACAGTAATTAAAGAACAATAGTAATTCTAGATAGATCAAGTTTGGATATGCCTTATACTCAGACAATTTGAATCAGCTCTTGTCACTGTAAGGACAAGATATCAAAATACATACCTTGAGAGAGAGAGAGTTAGAGTGTTGATGGTTGAGGTTCACATTTCACAATTGCAGCTCATTGGTTGGAGCTCATAGTTCACATTTCACAACACAAGTCTAGAATACCTAGAAGAGGTATCGTATGACCTTTGGTACCCTACTTTAACTGTACTCAACTATATAACAACAATAACCCTAGGCATCTAGAAAAGATCATATATATACTTCCTTCATGCCAAGATACTCCAAGAGTTAAGTTATGAACATAATTTGTATATTGTCACATATATTTTTATCGTCATTGTACAAGTAGAAGTAAATAACAAAGCTAGATCCAGAAAAGTACTACTGCAATAAATTCAAAGATAATTTTCATCTCTTTCAACTTTAACACTCCACTGGTCACTACGTTAAAGTTGGTCCTTTAGATGAGTTATCAATTCCAATGTACAAAACATAACAGTAACAAAATTACAATGAAGTTTAGCCAATTCATTCAATTACTTAAATAAAGTAAAGGTACAGCAGTAGATAAATTTCCAAGATGCATAACAATACATCAATAAAAACAGAGTAAATTTCCAACATAGTGCTAGATGCAAAACAGTAAGACAAATTAAACATAATTTCCATGTCTTTCAACTTTATCACTACTCAATGGTCCTTGTGCTAAAGTTGGTCCTTGAGATGCAATAAGCAGATATAGCAATACTAAAATAATAGCAGTAAATACACAAATATTAGTATCAAAATATATTGGTTTAGGCCTTCCTTATACTTGGATATTTTTAGGATAAGATCTTGTCTTTTAAGGACAAGCCACCAAGGGAGTAGACAACGTACCTTGTTCATCAAATGCAATGTATAGAACATAAATACAAACAATAGCATTAGTACATACTAATGAATAACAAGTAATAAAAGGCTAGTTGACATCTGGTTTGGATCTGCCTTATACTCAGACAATTTTGATATCAACTCTTGTCACTATAAGGACAAGCCTCCAAAAGGAATGGATGACATACCCAGAAGTGACACTCAGCCCCAAACATAGTTAGGCACTAGCAGGATTACAACCAGTTCAGGAGGATTAACACAAGTCACAACACATATATTAGCGACCCAACAAGGTCAAGTGTGAGTCCTAACACCCCACAACAATCATAGCTCTGTCCAAGCATCTGACATCCCACAAAGATCACAACTATGTCCAAACATGTCATAGAGGTCACATCTCAATTTCAATGAGCACACACAAGGTCACATCCCAGCACAAGATGCATTCAAGAGTCATATATTAGGTTTGAACAACACTAAGGGTAACTACCCAGCAGACGGGTCACAATACAAGTGTGGACGGCCAACAGTGATTGTGACCCAATCTAAGAAGTCACAAAACAATCATAACCCAACCCTAGGGGATTATAACAGTCATGACCCAGTAGTAGGGGATTATGACAGTCATGGCCCAGCCCTAGGGGCTTATAACAATCATGACCCTTCCCTAAGGTCTTATAACAGTCATGGCCTAGCTATAAGAGGTTGCCACATATCATAATAAGGCTGAGGGAGATAATCACAGTCCATATCCCATCTAGGAGAGATCAACACAGTCACAGCACAATAGGATACGCAATCAGAGCCCACTAGGATAGGTCTTACAGAGTCACAACCTAAGTTTAACATAGTCACAACCAAGTCTTGGAAGGACACACAATCCCACACAGTCCACGGATCAGGTGCATAAGGTCACAACTCAGTAGGAGAGACACCACGCAGTCTGCAGATCAGCCTCATAAGGCCATGGCCCAATAGGAGAGACACTACACAGTCCACAGATCAACCTCATAATGTCACAACCTAATAGATATCATGTCTAAACAGAGAAAGGATAACACGATAGCTATTAAACTTGAATCTGATAACCCATGAATGGAGAAACGAAACCCTAGTAGCATACTCCTTAACATCAAACATAAGAAAAAGATCAAGGCTGAGATGTATCTTCTTGGATGGATCCACAATGAAGGATAAGACTTGTTTTTATAAGTTAAAAGGGCTTCTAGAAGAGTCCTTCTCCAACCCTAGATTTTAGGATGGTTATCATAAAATAAAAATTAGGTTGACTTAGTATAGGGCACTAACATTCAAGTGGTCATATAAAATAAATACAATAAATTTAAGTCATCATACCAAAGGTGGTCATGGTACCATATACAATAAGGGTGCTAGGACCAAAAGTACCATAAGTCAACTAAGGGTCACAACAAGGTGGTAAGGCAACCCACATACCCAGAAGACCAAGGTGTAACATAAAGGTGAGGAAACAACCCCTTTTACCGATAGGACCAACAAGACCAAGGACTTTAATCTTCTCTATTGAGGTATATTATCACATGTGTTCCAGACACTGCCTTGCAAAACAATCCCCAAACTTAGATCTGGCACACAGCAAGTTCACAACCAGCAGGGAGAAAGGTCATGGCCCAGCTGAGAATAAAACAATAAAATTAATAAGGTTAAGTCATCATACCTCTTAAGTCGAAAACTCCTAGGGGAGAGCCCTTTGTAACTCTACAAAAGTCACTTAGACACAAATATATCTTGCAAACGTGTGAATTTAGTGACCAGTGCCTAACGGAGTCAACCAAAGAGTGGAGTAGATGTTCTATGGATACGAATATGAATTGTGGAATTTCATCTAACGATAAGCCAATTGCGTATCTAACAAATATCGATTTGCAAATAGTATGATATGTAGATACTAACAAAGTACAAGTAATTTATCATTACCAAACAACTACAAGGGTGCATGCATAGAAATATGAATAGATATATCAATGATCAATACAAATATTCCTTACTACCTTAGCAGCAGTATGCATACCCAACCATTGAAGAAATTTCTAGCAACACTATAGTATTAGTCACAAATTAGTATTTATAACAGCAGTAGTTAAGATAAGCAAATATTAGACAATTTGCATGTGTCTATCATCATAAAACATATGGACAACACTTATGTAGTAGTACTAACAACAGTATGTCTATTGGCCAGGACAGGGTGAATGGTTATTATCATTGATGAAAACTTGTCACACTTAATGAACTGGGTTTTAATGTTGGCTCAATCGTTGGTGGAGGTCATCTCACTTGTAACTTGTTTAATGTTTTAATGTTGGCTCAATCGTTGGTGGAGGTCACATTGTCGGCTTGCTTAACCATTGTCGACTTACTTAACCATTGGCGTAGCTCACCATTGCTAGAGCTCTTCACTTTCTAAGCTTTTCCAAGTCACTTAATAATATTTTAGTCATATCAAAAACGCTAATGCTGAGGAGAATTCAAATATGTTTAACAGAGTTTGAAGTTATGGAGAAAAAACCAAAAAAATAGGTATAATTTTTTTAGAAAACGCCTCATTAGCATTAACGAATTGGTTTTTATAGTTAGCATTGATGAAGCATTGGTGAACTATTTTTTTTTAAGAAAACGCCTCATTTGTTAGTGTTTCAACATTAAGCTAGCATTATTAGGATCTTTAACTGAGAGAATAACAAGTATAGCAATCAAACACAAGAGACAATGAACACAGTGTTTTTCCTCAGGGAAACCATAAAGGAAAAAACCCTGCAACTTCCTCAGAGATAGAATCAGGACCAAAACAATAAAAGCCCCAAAACAGTAAGTGATCTCCCGACAGCAATAACCTTCTTCTTATCTAGCCCCAGTGTCTTCTCCTTCCTCAACTATGCACTACACTTGAGTGTGGATGAGTTGTGTGATAAATAGAGACTCTAGTTCTCTATTTATACTAATCTCGACATGATTAAAACCCTACTAGGGCCGACCTCTACTAGGAGAGTCTAATAACCCTAGTGCCCCGGAACTGCGGGGACTTTAACCCTTAGACAATTGGAGGGTTACTCACTATGACTTGACATGACTTGTTTACATTATTGATCCTCCCGATCGAAACATTAGGGCATGACAATATCACTCAATTACATTATAGATACATCCTGGAATAAACATTGGGTTACAATACATAAGATACATAGATGAATACATTCCGAAGTTACAAATACATCAACACTCCCTCTTAACTAGGAAGGTATTCTTTCGACACAATTTTCAACACTAATCTTCTTCTCTGTATCAGCTGGATCATCTCGTTATCTGCATCTCAAGTCTTCTTCATCTTCAAGTCATATTCATCTTCGGATCTGGATCATCTCTCGATCTGGATCATCATGGGACATCATCACTCGATCTGGATAATCACTCGATCTGGATCATCACTGGGCATCATCATTGAATCTGGATCATCACTCAATCTGGATCATCACTGTTGGATCATCATCATTGGATTTGGATCATCACTCGATCTGGATCATTACTGGCTATCATCACTGGATCTAGATCATCATGGGTGCTATCTCATGATTCTTCTCGTCACAGGAAGTTCTACAGAGCCAGCCCTTTTTCATGTTGGTTGTAGGCCTAGCCTCCATGTAGCTCTTCTTTAACACTTATATTTGATCAACACATGATTGAAGAAAGGCTCATCATTTCTATCTGATCAACACAAGATCGAAGATAGATACTGCACTTACATATAAACAACACATGATCGAAGAATGGCTCATCATTTCTATCTGATCAAAACATGATCGAAGATAGATAACGCACTTACATCTGATCAACACATGATCAAAGAAAGGCACGCCCAGCACTTACATCTGACCTACTCGTCAGAAAGGCACGCCTAGCACTCACATCTGATCATGTAGGAACCAATCCTATAATCATATCATAAATGCCCAGCACTTACATCTGATCAACACACGATCGAAGAAAGGCTTCAACATCTCTATCTGATCAACACATGATCAAAGATAGATACTGTACTTACATCTGATCAAGTGGGAACACATCCCTTTGTCACATCAGAATGGCTTCTCAGTCCTAGACTAAGTTTTCTTGGTAATTAACCAGATGCCTCCATTCATAGAATGGCAATTGCCCTTACATCTGTCCTACTCGACAGAATGGCTAGCACTCATATCTAACATGGAAGGAACAAATCCTCTCACCATGATAGAATGGATCGTCCCTTACATCTAACCATGGGAAGAACCAATCCTCTCACCATGTCAGAATGGCTATGGGTCTTATCATTTTCTCTTGGAGGAAACCTCGATTTGGAGAACACCAAGCTTCTCCCTGAAGTACTCAAACTTCATCCTAGCCAATGGCTTTGTCAATACATCAGCTATATGTTCCTTCATCACAACATACTGGAGCTTCACTGCTCCCCTCTGCACCATATCCCTGATATAGTGATACTTGATCTCGATATGCTTCGACTTGTCATGGAATACTGGATTCTTTGACAACTTCACGCAACTATGGTTGTCACAATGTATACAAGTAGCATCCAACTGGAGATCAAATATATCAGACAGTAGCTTCTACAGTCATACTGCCTCACAACTAGCTGAACAAGCTGTGAATTACTCTGCTTCAGCTGTACTCAATGCCACACAGGATTGCTTCCTGCTAAACCAAGAGATCACATCTGATCCCATACTAAAGCAACACCCTGAATTTCTCTTCCTATCAATGGCACTACCTACCCAATCTGAATCAACATAACCCTCCAGGTTAATCTTTTGATTTGCATCATACTTGATCCCATAATCAATTGTACCCTTCAGGTACCTCAAAATATGCTTTGCAGTAATCAAGTGAACATTTCTCGGATCTGTCAAGAACTAGCTTAAGGTGTTCACAGCAAAGCAAATGTCTGGTCTCGTGTTCGTCAGATACATCAATGACCCAATCATCTGACGATACATCGTAGCATCAACCGAATCTGATGAAGAATCATTCAATAGCTTCAGGTTTGATGCCATAGGTGTGGCCATAGCCTTGCAGTCCATCATCCCAAACCTCTTCAGGATCTCTACTGCATACTTCCCTTGTCCAAGGAAGATTCCATCTGTACTTTGCCACACCTCCATACCTAGAAAGTAATGAATCATCCCCAAGTCCTTCATTTCGAACTCAGTAGCAAGCTTTCTCTTTGTATCAGCAATCAACCCATCCGTACCTCTCACAAATAGATCATCTACATATAGTAGAAGCATTACTGGGTTACCATCCTCAACCTTATAGTAAAGGTTGGAATTTGCTTTACTCTTGGTAAAGCCCAAACTGGATAGAAAGCTGTCAATTCTGCCGTACTAGGTACTGGGTTCCTGTTTCAAACTGTATAGGGCTTTCTTCAATCTACATACATGAGACTCTCTGTCATGTGTCTCAAAACCGAGTGGCTATTCTACATACACTTCCTCTTCCACTACACCATTCAAGAAAGCAGTCTTGACATCCATCTGGTGTATCTTCCATTTCATCACTGCAGCCAAAGCAAGTACCGATCTGATGGAAGTGTATTTGGCTACAGGTGCAAAGGTTTCTTCATATTCTATTCCTTCTTTCTGAGAGAACCCCCGAGCCACNTCAAAACCGAGTGGCTATTCTACATACACTTCCTCTTCCACTACACCATTCAAGAAAGCAGTCTTGACATCCATCTGGTGTATCTTCCATTTCATCACTCCAGCCAGAGCAAGTACTGATCTGATGGAAGTGTATCTAGCTATAGATGCAAAGGTTTCATCATATTCTATTCCTTCTTTCTGAGAGAAACCCCGAGCCACAAATATTTCCTTATACTTTTCAATGCTATCGTCTGCAGCATGCTTGATCTTGTAGATCCATTTGGAAGTTACAACTGACTTCCCTTCTGGTCTTGGGACAACATCCCAAACATCATTCTTCAAGATCGATTGATATTCTTCGATCGTAGCATCCTTTCGTTCTTTCCATTCTGTCGCTTCTTCATAACTAGAAGGTTTTTTATCAATGAAATCACATAGTAAAGCTACATACCCGGAGCAGGATCTGGTCCTCTTTTTTTCTCTATGATTCTCTTTTGGAGCCCCATATCTTTCCGCACCTTGGATAAGTTCACGTACCCAAGCAGGTTTCCTCTTATGAGGATTCTTCTCTAAAGGTGGATCTACAGGTCTTTGTGGTTCTTTGAAATCTCGATCTTCTTCTTGAGCTTCTTCATTCATGGTTGTATCATGAATTCTGGGTTCTTCTGCTTCTACTTCTTTAGGTTCTTCAGTAGCTCTCTTTCCGGATTTGTTGTAACCTGTGTCTTCATCAAATGTCACATCCCTACTGATGTCAATCTTCTTGTATCCTGGGAAACAAATTTTGTAAGCCTTCGAGCTTTCAAAGTATCCCACAAATATGCCCTTCTTTCCTGAAGGATCTAATTTTGTTCTATTCTCTTTTGGAATGTACATGTACACAGGACAGCCGAATATTCTGAGATGGCTGACTTCTGGTTTCTTGTCAGAGAAGACTTCTTCAGGAGTCTTGTTCTTGAGTACTCTATGTGGAGTACGGTTCTGTACATACACCACTGTTCTGGCAGCTTCATCCCAAAGATGCATAGGAAGATCTTGATCATGAAGCATGGCTCTTACAGCTTCCATGATGGTTCTGTTCTTCTGTTTCACAATCCCATTCTATTGTGGATTATAAGGAGTGGACAACTCCCTCTTAATCCCTAATTCTTTGAATAGCTCTTTGAATTCATTCGAAGGGAATTCTCCACCATTGTCTGATCGAAAAGTCTTGATCTTCTTTTTAGTGTGGTTCTCGATCAAGGCTTTGAATTCCTTGAATTTGCTGAATACTTCATATTTGTTCTTCATGAAGTAAACCCGTGTCTTTCTAGAAAAATCATCAATAAAAGAAACATAGTATCAATACCTACTTAGTGAGTTTGATGACATAGGACCGCATACATCAGAGTGGATGATTTCTAGTATGTCTTTGGCTTTGCTTTCGCTACTGGGAAATGTCTTCTTTGTATTCTTTCCTTTCGCACATCCTTTGCAGACCCCATCATGTTTTGCTTGGAATTTTGGAAGACCTTCAATAGCTTTGCTTGCAATAGGTAGTGCTCTGTAATGCACATGTGCAAGCCTTCTATTCCAAAGTTCACTTGGCTCTACTGTGTCATGGATCAAGGCTTGTTCTAGATGGCGCTTCAATTTGTACAAACCTCCTTCTTGTTCTCCAATTACCACCTCATCATCAATAGTCTTTCTTTAGGCCACATGATGACTTGACCATCTATGAATGCAACTCTCATTCCTTTTGCATCCAATGCTGATATGGAGAGAAGGTTCTTCTTGAGTCCTGGCACAAACAATACTTCTTTCATTGTTAGAGACATACCAAAGTCTAGTTTATATGAATATTCCCCACTACCTTTTATTGTATATTGGTATTCATCTCCTAGCTTCACCTTGTGAGGTGATTCATGTTCTGACAGTCTCACAAAGGATTCCTTGAATCCAGTCATATGTTTGGAAGCCCATTGTCTATAAGCCAATCATCACTTCCATGAGTAATGTTACCTATGAGAGTGGATATCAGAACATATTCATCCTTGCTTGAAGAATCTTCACTTTCATATCTGGATCTCTTCTTGGATGGTTCATCATCCTCTACAGCATGAGCATGATGTCTTCTTTTGTTCCCCTTCTTCTAATGAGAGTGACCCTTGTTCTTAGGACAGTCTTTTGCAAAGTTTCCTCTTTCATCACATGTATAACATCTCAATTTTGATAGGTCCCTTCTAATGTTATCTCTATGATGAGGATCCTTACCTTTGGAGTAATGAGATCCTCTTCTGCTTTTCTTGGAGTGGACTGTGAGAGCTTAGTCTTCATTTCCCATATTCTCTTATCAAGCTGCTATCTGTGCTTCTTCTTGAGAACATTCTTCCCATATTCTACTGAATTTGACTAACTTATTTCTAGCACAGATTCCTTGAATGAAATAATCCCATGACCTAGGAAGGCCATTCAGTGTTGTCATCACAATATCTGCATTCTCCACTTATTCATATACAGCTTCTAATTGTTCCTTGATCTGAGAAACCCTTGTGAAGTAAGACTGGATGGTCTCTGCATTCTGAATCTTCACATTCTTTAGTTGATTCCTCAGAGTCATCTTCTGGTTTATGTTCTTCCCTTCAAACAATTTGGTTAGGGCATCAAACATAGTTTTAGGTGTCTTGAGAGAGGACACATGTGGGATAAGGTGATCCTTGATAGAATCAGCAATGATCCTCTTTGCCATAACCATCTTATTCTTATGTAAGGCCTTTCCCTCATCTCCCTCTGGAACTGGAACCTCCTCATGAATGTAGGAGTCTAATTCATTCTCTTCCAAGACCAGGGAGATCCTATACTTCCAGGCTCAGAAGTTATCAGCTCCCTCAAGCTTTTCATCAAGCTTGGTATGATGAGACATCATAAACTAAGAATCTCAAATGGAAATACAACAGATCTTAGATCTTACCAGGTCAAGATGTTGTATCTGAAACTTGAGCTGAAATCCTGCAGAGCTAGTTCAGGAGCAAATTAGGGTTTTGCTTTTCCGGAGATCTGTCCACCCCAATGCCTTGAAATTTGTCCCTGACTTCGATTTTGGGGAGGAGATCAATCCAGGCCTGGGCTCACTAAAAAATTCCTCTTCTATGAAAATCCCTAGTTTCCGGCAACAATGTCGGGTCCAAAACTGAAAAACCTCAGAATTGGATTCTGCTTTGACAGAAAGATGCGCCCTAAGGAGGAGATTTATTCCACCTTACTTTTGCTGAAAATCTATGGAGGAAGGTCCACAAACTAGGAATCCCTAGTTCTCGCAGCTGTATAGTGTCTTCTTCTCATGTTAGCTCTGATACCATGTTTGTGTTTCAACATTAAGCTAGCATTATTAGGATCTTTAACTGAGAGAATAACAAGTATAGCAATCAAACACAAGAGACAATGAACACAGTGTTTTTCCTCGGGGAAACCATAAAGGAAAAAACCCCGCAACTTCCTCAGAGATAGAATCAGCACCAAAACAGTAAAAGCCCCAAAATATTAAGTGATCTCCCGAGCAGTAACCTTCTTCTTATCTAGCCCCAGTGTCTTCTCCTTCCTCAACTATGCACTACACTTGAGTGTGGATGAGTTGTGTGATAAATAGAGACTCCAGCTCTCTATTTATACTAATCCCAACATGACTAAAACCCTACTAGGGCCGACCTCTACTAGGAGAGTCTAATAACCCTAGTGCCCCAGAATTGCGGGGACTTTAACCCTTAGACAATCGAAGGGTTACTCACTATGACTTGACATGACTTGTTTACATTATTGATCCTCCCGATAGGAACATCGGGGCATGACAATATGACTCAATTACATTATAGATACATCCCATAATAAACATCGGGTTACAATACATAAGATACATAGATGAATACATTCTGAAGTTACAAATACATCAACATCATTAGCATCCATGAATTGGATTATACAGTTAGAATTGATGAATTGGTTTATACAAAAAACGCCAGGGTTATACAGTTTGAACAATTATTATAACCATAATCTTTTCTGAACTGTTAAAAAGGAGGTATGCGCAGTGAAAAATGAGGGAGTCGTTTCTAAACTGATAAAATTGCAAGTAAAAAGGGTGTGAGGAATGCACATTAGAGAAACGCAGGAGGTCTTTCAACCTTCATCTGAAATGGAAAATTGGTGAATTATGAAGATCAAATTGTTGGACGGAATGCACAATGAAAAATGTATGAGGTATATCAAGCTAGAAAATTGGTGAATTATAAAGATCGAATTCTTGGATCTATGTAAGTGTTTGTACATGGAACAAAACACTGATATGATTTTTAAAATTGATAGTTTTGTTATACAGTAGATATTTATATATATTGAAATGAAGATTATTTACAATATTATTTACCAGGGTTTATAACAGAATAAATATGGACAGATTTAGTTGATCATTTTTTTATTTTGACAGAGTGTTAACATAGTTGCTTTGACAGGTTTGGTTTTGATATTGGCAGAGTTTTGATAGAGTATTAACAGACAGATTTGGTTTTGATATTGGCATAGTTTTGACAAAGTATTAACAGACAGGTTTGGATTTGGGATTGATAGAGTTGCATTAACCATTTTGAAAAAGACATGATTGATTGTTACAGGTTGATTTTAATATTGGCGGTTTTTAATTGATTCTACAAGGAGGAAGGGAGGAGCTATGGAGACTAACAATCTCTTTACAAGTTGATGCTTGTATTTAGATAGTAGAATATATATTTCAATAGGAGCTGAAAACAAAGAGGTAGTTTCTTGAGGTAGTAGCCTCGTCTAAGTTATTGCTCAGATGAAATATGATGTAACTAAATTTTCCTGCATATTTTACATCCATAAGAAGAAGAGGTTTTTCCCTTTATGTGTTTCCTCGTTAATATTTTGTGTCTCTAACCATTTCATGTGATTGATTGTTATAAAATAATCAATTGGTTTAAATTTGCAGAAAAGAAGTAATTTGTTTTTAAGGAAACATTTTTAAAAGTTGTAGACAACTGATTCACCCCCCCCCCCCTCTTAGTTGTTTGACTTGATTAACAATTGATATCAGATCCGATCACTTCAGAACTCAGTTTAATCACTGGAAGTGTGGTCTTTTATGATGGATAAGAAGTCTGAATTTACAAAACATGCATTACCTCTATTTGATGGACACAATTATGATTTTTGGAGTATCAGGATGAAATTGTTTTTGCAAACTCAAGGAGTAGATGTTTGGCAAGCTGCGCTGAATGAATATAGTGCTCCAGTAAACATTCCAATAGATGTTGCAAGTAAGAAACTTTATGAAAGTAATTCCCAAGCTATGTATGCAATACTTGTAGTTTTAGCAAGGTCAAAATTTGTTAAGGTTATGCACTGGGGGTCAGCAAAAGAATTATGGGACAAGCTGAAAAATGTTTATGAAGGAGATACTAAGGTGAAGAATGCTAAGTTACAGTCATATAGGAGTCAATTTGAAAGTTTAAAAATGGAAGAATATGAAGATATAGGAACTTATTTTCTTCGTATTGATGAAGTAGTAAATAACATGAGAGGTATAGGAGAAAAAATTTAAGATGTTGATATTGTGAAAAAGGTACTCAGATCTCTACCTGTAATATTTAATTCAAAAATATTTGCTTTGGAAGAAAGAGTTGATATTGCTACTTTAGAAATGGATGAACTACATGGAATACTAATAGCATATGAGATGAGGAAATATGGTGAGGATTCTTTCAGGAAAGAAGCAGCTTTCTAGGCAGCTAAGAAGGACAAGAATAAAGTTGAAGTAGAAACTAGCAATCATGAGGATTTAGAAGAAGACAAGGAAGAAGCTAATTTTGTCAAAAATCTGAGAAAGGGTACCGGAAAATACAAAGGTAAGCTTCCTCTTAAATTTTTTGGTTATGGTAGAATAGGGCATTTTTCCTCTAAGTGTTCCTACAATAAGCGTTCCGATGGTGAAGAAGAAAGCAATAGAAAGAGTAAAGAATACAAGAAAAAACATAAGAATTATTTTCAAAGAAACTCATATAAAAAGAAAAGTCTATTTATTAAAGATGATAGTGATTCTTCATAAACAGATGAAAGTGATGTTAGCTCAGATATAAAACTCTTTATGGCTGTAGAAAATCAGAATCATGAACTTATTGAAGCAGAAGAAGGTGAAGTTGAGCTTGTAAGTGCATTGACTGAACTTAGAAAAGTAAGAAGAGAATGTAAACATTTCAAAGAAGAAATTGAAAATCTTGAAAATGAGCTACAAAAATCTAACAAGTTGATATAAAGCACTGAAATTAATGTAATTGATTTAAAGCTAAAAATAGAAGAGGCTAGATTAACTGAAGAAGCACTAAACAATTTGCTTGTAGAAAAGGATAAGGAAAATGAATATCTAAAATTTGAAGTTGTTTCATTCAGAAAGAAGGTACAATAAAATAACATGAATGGTAGTTCAAATATTTTAGAACATATTATTAGTAATAAAATACCAACAAATGAAAAAACTAGAATTGGTTATAAATCTGAGGTTACTAATGCAAGTACTAGAACAAGTATTGAAAAGGCAAGTACAAATGTGAAAAACACTAGCAATCAAATGAAATCAGTAAAGAAAAAAGAAAATCAAATTTCAACATTACATAGAATAAGTTAAGACAAGTACCAACACAAGTTTAATGGTTATTGTTTCTTTTGTTATAAGTATGGACATAAAGCTTCTTTTTGTAATGCATTTTCAAGAAACATAATTGCACATAACAACCATGACAAATCTAGATTTCACTATGGAAGAAGGCATGATAGAACCATTCAGAACAATGTGCATAATTCCTATAAAAAATTTGATGTCTTAAGTTTTGAGATTGAATGTTATAGGTGTAAAAAATGTGGACATGTATCAAGAACCTATCCAATGAACTTTCAGAAACCGGTTGAATCTAATTGCACCAATCTGGAGACTAGATGTTGGAAAAAGAAAGGTGATCATCTAGAATTTGAAAAATGCACTCTAGCTTTATAGGCTTATCATAAAGTAAAATGGTGTGTGGATAGTGGATGTTCTAAACATATGACGGGAAGGAAGCAGAATTTTGTTACTTTGGATGAAGGAAAAGAAGGTACAGTTACTTTTGGAAATGAACAATCAGCTAGGATAATTGGAAGAGGTACTATGTGTTTGAATAACAAAAATATCATGGCTGAAAATGTTTTACTAGTTGAGGATATGGAACATAATTTGTGAAGTGTAAGTCAAATTTGTGATAAAGGAAATTAAATGATTTTTTATTCTAAAAATTGTCAAATCAAAGATGTCAAAACAAATTGATTAGTTGGAACAACTACAAGAACACCAAGCAACATTTACATACTAGATGAGAAAAAGGAAGATTGTTATCTTGGAAATGAAGATGAAAATTGGTTGTGGCATAAAAGGCTTGGGCATATTAAATTTGAAAGCCTGATTCAGTTAAACAAAAAGGAAGCAATAAGAGATTTACCTTTCATAAAGAATCTTACCAATTCCGTTTGCAAACAATGTCAACATGGTAAACAAACTAGAGTTAAGCTTAAAACAAAATAGCACTCTACAACAAAACCTTTGGAAATAATACATGTTGATGTTTGTGGACCTATGAGGACAAAAGGATTAAATGGTGAAAGATATTTTTTGTTATTTGTGGATGATTTTACTCGAATGACTTGGATGTTTCTGTTAAAAAAGAAGTCTGAAACATTCAATTGTTTTCAAAATTTCAAAGAGTTGGCTAAAAATGAAATTGACATGAAAATTAAATGTTTCAGATCAAACAATGGAGGAGAATTTGTTTCTAAAGAATTCAACAAGTATTGTGATGATAATGTTATCAAAAGACATTTTTCTGTTACTAAAACACCTCAACAAAATGGTGTTGTTGAAAGAAAAAATAGGACTATTATGGAGATGGCAAGAACAATGTTAAATCAATCTAAACTAAGTAATGTACTTTGGCCTTAAGCTGTTCATACTGCTGTGCATATTCTAAATAGAAGTTTGTTGAGAAATAATAGTAACAAGACACCCTATCAATTATGGAAAGGTAGACCAGCAAGTGTGAAACACTTTAGAATTTTTGTTAGTAAGTGTTACATAAAGAGAGTTGATAAAAATCTGGGAAAGTTGGATTCTAGAACTGATGAAGGTGTTTTAGTTGGATATTCATGCTCAAGAAAATCTTATAAGTGCTACAATTTCATATTGAAGAAAATTGTTGAAGCCATAGATTTTAAATTCGATGAATCTTCATTTTTTAAATCCAAAACTGAAAAGAAAGATCATCAGATATATGAAATATATGACAAACTGAAATTGGAAGAAGAATCAAGTGATATAGAGGAAACTAAATTAGTTAAAAATGAAAATATGATTCCTACTTTATTACAGGGGTCAACTCTATTTAAGACTCCAAGCAAAAGGATCCAAAGAAATCATCCTGAAGAACAAATCATTGGTGATATAAATGCAGGTGTTGAAACTAGAAGAAAAAGGTAAGATTCTACTTCAAATCAATAACATGTATCATTACTCTCTCTGTTTGAACCCAAGAATGTTGAAGAAGCAATTATTGATGAAAACTGGATGAAAGCAACGAAAGAAGAAATAAGTCAAATAGAAAAGAATGAGACATGGGATTTGGTTCCTAGACCTTTAAATAAAATGTTATTGGGGCTAAATGGGTTTTCATAAATAAGTTGGATGAAGAAGGAAACATAACTAGAAATAAATCTAGACTAGTTTGTAAAGGGTATGCACAAGTAGAAGGCATAGATTACGGAGAAACGTATGCTCCTATTGCAAGAATGGAACCCATTAGGCTTATTTTGGCTTATGTTCGTTCTAAGAACATTAAAGTTTATCAAATGGATGTAAAATATGCATTTTTAAATGGTGAGTTAGAGGAAGAAATTTACATGGAACAACCAGATGGGTTTCAGGTACACGAAGCAGTAAATCATGTTTACAGGTTGAAAAAGGCTTTGTATGGGCTAAAACAAGCTCCAAGAGCTTGGTATTCTAGACTTGATAAGTAATTAAGGCAGCAAGGATATAGAAGAGGTAACACTGACAGTAATATTTATATTAAAGAAGAATATGGTAGCTTGGTCATTGTTGAGATTTATGTAGATGATATCAATTTTGGCAGTGATAATGATCAACTTAGCCAAACGTTTGGAGATAGTATGCAGAATGAGTTTGAAATTTCCATGCTTGGTGAAATGAAATTCTTCTTAGGTATTCAAATCAGTCAATCTGATAAAGGAATTTTCATTTCTCAAACTAAATATATCAATGAAATTCTCAAGAAGTTTCAAATGCGGGATAGTAAACCAGTTGGCACTCCCATGGTTATTGGATGTAAATTAAATCAAACTGATGATTCTGAAAATGTTGAGCATAAAATGTACAAATCTATGATTGGCCATCTTCTATATGTTACAGCTACAAGGCCTGATATTATGAATGCAGTTTGTCAAACTGCTAGGTTTCAGGCCTCTCCCAAAGCTTCTCATTTACTTGCAGTCAAGAGAATTCTCAGATATCTTAAGGGCACAACAGAGTATGGTTTATGGTATCCTCAAAGTAATCATCTTGATTTGTATGCTTTCACTGATGCTGATTGGGCAGGTTGTGTTGATGATAGGAAGAGTACTAGTGGAGCAGCATTCTATCTTGGAGGATGTCTCGTGAGTTGCTCTAGCAAGAAACAATCAGTAGTTTCCCTTTCTATTGTTGAGGCAGAATACATCGCAGCTGCAAATTGTTGCACTCAGAGTCTTTGGATGAAACAGATGTTAGCAGATATACATATTCATTATGATGATCCTATTCCTATCTTCTGTGACAATACTAGTGCCATTAATATTTCCAAAAATCCAGTTATGCATTCCAAAATGAAACATATTCCTATTAAATTTCATTTTCTCCGAGAGCAAGTTTTAAATAATACCATTAAGTTGGAATATGTTGGTACAAAAAATCAAATTATCTTTACTAAGCCTTTACCTAAAATGAAATTTGAGAGTCTCAAGGATCACTTGGGGGTTTTCCCTCTATAATTATTTTTCTCTCATTATACTCAGGATGGCAGGTTTCCATGGTGCTTCTTTCAGCTCTGTTATCATATTTTTGGCTCATCTACAATATGTTTTTCTTGTTGATTACATTTTGCACAGGTTCATGTCTTTTTGATAGGGGGAGTTGATGTTGCTTTAGCTGTTGTACAGGTAATATTTCTTGGTATTTCTGACAGGGGGAGCATGATTGATCCTTTGTCATCGATGACAAAAGGGGGAGAATAGGTTTAAAATTTTTCAATCTATGCCAAAGGGGGAGTTTGTTGGTCGGGATAGGGTGAATGGTTATTTTCATTGATGTCAAACTTGTCACACTTAATGAACTGAGTTTTAATGTTGGCTCAATCGTTATGGCTTAATTGTTGGTGGAGGTCATCTCACTTGTAACTTGTTTAATGTTTTAATGTTGGCTCAATCGTTGGTGGAGGTCACATTGTTGGCTTGCTTAACCATTGTCGTAGCTCACATTGTTGACTTGCTTAACCATTGTTGTATCTCACCATTGCCGGCTCTAGTGTTTAATGTTGGCTCAATCGCTATGGCTCAATCGTTGGTGGGGGTCATCTCACTTGTAACTTGTTTAATGTTTTAATGTTGGATCAATCATTGGTGGAGGTCACATTTCCGGCTTGCTTAACCATTTCCATAGCTCACATTGTCAGCTTACTTAGCCATTGTCGTAGCTCACCATTGCAGGCTTACTTAACTAGTGTCGTAACTCACCATTTCCAGAGCTCTTCACTTGCTAAGCTTTGCCAAGTCACGTAATAATATTTTAGTCAAATGAAAAATGCTATTGCTGAGGAGAATTCAAATATGTTTAACAGAGTTTGAAGTTATGGAGAAAAAGGAAAAAACATCAGATATGTTTTTTTAGAAAATGCCTCATTAGCATTAACGAATGGGTTTTTACAGTTAGCATTGATGAAGCATTGCCGAATTGGTTTTTTTTTAATAAAACGCCTCATTAGCATCCACGAATTGGATTATACGGTTAGCATTGATGAATTGGTTTATACATAAAATGCCAGGGTTATACAGTTTGAACAGTTATTATAACCATAATCTTTGTTGAACTGTTAAAAAGGAGGTATGCACAGTGAAAAATGAGGGAGTCATTTCTAAACTCATGAAATTGCAAGTAAAAAGGGTGTGAGGAATGCATAGTAGAGAAACACAGGAGGTCTGTCAAGCTTCATCTGAAATGGAAAATTGGTGAATTATGAAGATCAAATTGTTAGAAGGAATGCACAGTGAAAAATGCAGGAGGTCTGTCAAGCTGGAAAATAGGTGAATTATAAAGATTGAATTATTGGATATATGTAAGTGTTTGTACATGGAACAAAACAATGATATGATTTTTAAAACTATTAGTTTTGTTATACAATGAGATATTTATATATATTAAAATGAAGGTTATTTATAGTATTATTTACCAGGGTTTATAACATAATAAATATGGACAGATTGAGTTGATCAGTTTTTTATTTTGACAGAGTGTTAACAGAGTTGTTTTGACAGGATTGGTTTTGATATTGGCAGAGTTTTGACAGAGTATTAACAGATAGGTATGGTTTTGATATTGGCAGAGTTTTAACATAGTATTAACAGACATGTTTGGCTTTGGTTTTGACAAAGTATTGACAGAGTTGCATTAAAATTTTTGACAAAGACATGATTGATTGTTACAGGTTGATTTTAATATTGGTAGTTTTTAATTGATTCTACAGGGTGGAAGGGAGGAGCTAGGGAGACTAACATTGTCTTTACAAGTTGATGCTTGTATTCATATAGTAGAAGTTATATTTCAGTAGGAGCTGAAAACAAAGAGGTAGTTTCCTGAGGTAGTAGCCTCATCTGAGTTATTGCTCAGATAAATATGATGTAATTGAAGTTGCCTGCATATTTTACATCCATAAGAAGAAGAGGTTTTCCCTTTATGGGTTTCCTCATTAATATTTTGTGTCTCTGTCCATTTCATGTGATTGATTGTTATAAAATAATCGATTGGTTTAAGTTTGCAGAAAAGAAGTAATTTATTTGTAAGGAAACATTTTTAAAATTGTAGACAACTGATTCATCCCCCCCTATCAGGTCTCTAACTTGATTAACAATGTCAACATGCCATATTAAGGTATAACAACATGAGCAAATGCTAAGTTATAATACGAGTTTAATGGCATATCATCATAGCTGCTACTACTTATTACAATAGTAACCACTTGCCATACATACATATATTACTTCCAAACTATGTGTATCATAAAGTATGAAATGAAGTATTTGCAACAATATATATGACGAAATAATTAGTATGCCAAAGTTTTAGGTCTGAAACGAAGTTTCATGTAGTTATTAGCAATTGAAATACAATTTTTTAGAACTAAAAAATTAGTGTATATATTCATAATATAGCATATGCAAAAGGATGTAAATATAGTAGGATGCAAAAAAAGGAGCTACCACTATAAGGGTGTCCGTTAAGGGTGAAACTGGAGAATGCCAATGTAAGGGCAGCCTCAATACTCAGAAGAAGGGGAAATAAATAAAGCCACATCCATAAGGTGAAGATCGAGGGTAGATTAATGCTAGGAAAGAAAAGTGGGGGCATCCTAAAGGCTATTTATCATACTTAAGGGCTCAAAGGAGACAGACCGAGGAATGGGAAAGGGTTGCCATGAGGTGACTGATGGTTGAGAGAAGGGACAAAGCAGTCAAGCAAGGAGTGACCGAGGGTTGTAACAACCCAAGGAAGCTGACTCGCAGGTGAAGATGGAGAAATATCGGAAGGCTAGCGAGGTGGAGAAAGGTGCCCGAGGGTGCAAGGAAGGGTAAATTTCTTCATAATTTTCAATTTTTTCTTCAGTTTACTAATTTTTATGTAAAATTTAAAAATAAATGGATGTTTAATATGGGGTATCAAACCAGTGTCTGATAGAACCATGAAAAATGAGCTCCAAAAACTAGGGCTTTCACCATAAATTCAAAAAAACTAGGGCTTTCACTGTAAATTCAAAACCCTAGGTTCTATTGATAGAAGATGCATTATAAATTGATCCAATGTTTATTATCTATGGGATCCCAATGGTTTCATGTTTATCCATGAGAACGGTGAACCGTGAACAGTGAGCTCCAACCATGAAATTTGAACCATAGGCTCCAAACCTTGACCGCCAACCGTGAAATGTGAACAGTGAGCTCCAACCGTGAAATGTGAACCATGAGCTCCAACCATGAAATGTGAATCGTGAAATCCAACAAGTGACCTACAATTGCAACCGTGAAATGTGAATCGTGAGCTCCAACTATGAAATGTAAACCATGAGCTCCAACAAGTGATCTACAACCATGAAATGTGAACCGTGAGCTCCAACTTTGTGAGCTCCAACCGTGAAATGTGAACTGTGAGCTCCAACCAGTGAGCTGCAACCATGAAATGTGAACCATGAGCTCCAATCTGTGAGCTCCAACCAGTGACTTGCAACCGTGAGATCCAACCGTGAAATGTGAACCGTGAGCTCCAACCGTGAAATGTGAACTGTGAATCCAACCAGTGAGATGCAATTGCAACCGTGAAATCCAACCAATGAGCTACAACTGCAACCATGAAATGTGAACTGTGAGCTCCAACCAGTGAGCTGCACATTAGAGGAAATTTGGGGTCTAAAATGGGCCTTATAATAAAACGCGCCAACAATAAGTTCTTGTGAGTTGGAATTCAAGAACCAATAGAATTCCAATAAAATGAGTCAACCATAATGGTTGAATTGACATATTTGTCATAAGAAAAAATTATTTTTTTGTTTAGTATTTTCGACATATCTCCTTATGTTTTTACTCAAATTTCAATCAGGAGAGCTTGTTGGATGTGAAATTTGATTCCGCATCCAACAAGTACCCACACTGCATACTTTTGACGGACCCCTCTACCCAAAAAACAAGAAATACCTGAAAA
>LPNX010504879.1:1944963-2047463 GCA_001517045.1 Pseudotsuga menziesii | reverse complement strand
GTTACAGCGGTGAAAAGGCTATGTTTTTCTTCTCTCGTTCCCCTACCTATGTATTTCCAAAAACGATTACAAAAGATACATAACCCCTTCTCGGTCTTTCCATGTTTATGAAGACTTCTACAGTTACAAGTTGAACAACAACCACAGTTAATTTCATAGGTACCAAATGGATAAAAAGGTATACAAACAGTTTGCAATTTGATTCAATTTGAACGGTTGGAAAAATTAATGTGTATTCCAACACTCCCTAGAATTTGACCACCAATTGTTACAGTTACAAAATTCTCAAAATAAAAATACCTAAGTTCTGTCTCTGAATGTCAAAACAGTCGCTTGCTAGAAGCTTTGTAAATATATTTGTCATTTGCTCCTTTGAGCTGCAAAACTCAAACTAATTACCAACTCTCTAATGTAACGGTACCTAGTATCAATGTGCTTGTTCTTTTTTGTGAAATACATGGTTCTGTGGTAGGTAGTTGTTGAACTGTTATCACAAAAAATCACTATTGGATATTCATGTTATGCAATCACTCAAATTATACTTTTCTAATCCATATTGCATGGCATGCTGAAGATGTCGCAACCACATATTCAACTTCTGCTGATGAAATGGTGAATTTGGATTGTTTCTTTGATTCCCATTGGGAAACATCTAAACTAAAAATTGAAAACATACCCTAATATACTCTTTTGGTCATCAACACTGCCAGTGAAATCATTGTTTGTGTATCATGTCCATCTAAAATATGAACTTGTGGAATACAAAATTACATAACCCATTGTATCTGCAATATCTCAATATTCTTTTTCTTACCTACCATTGAGTACTCTTTTGGAAACTCTTTTATCTCTCATTTGTCGAATGTTTTGAAATATTTCTAATGGAGAGTGCAACGTCCTCATAAATAAAAACATTTAAGGACACAAGTGCTAAGCCAAAGGCTCCATGGAACAAGTCACCATAATATCTCTTACAACCCTACCATAATGAACCAAACATGCGGTGTAGTTCTACCCAGTGAACTACCAGATTCCCCAACAATTATGGGCATGTCGTGCCAAGATCGATGACTTGATCATCTAGAATATGAGTAATTAATCCCAATGACACTTTCTCTATATTAAAAAGAACATCAAATACCACTATTTCCTTCTAAACACATATACAGGCACCTGCAACACAAAAGGAATTCCCAAATCTACTAACTTTTCCCAGTGTAAGTTGTTCTTCCCTCCAAACCTGGCTATTTTCTGTTGGAAAGCAGAAAATGAGGTTCACCAGGGTTCTAAGTGCACTTTAAGTGAGTGAAAAAAATTTAAAAAATTAAAAATTAAAAAGGTAGGCCAAACTTGAATTTTATTTTTTGTAGTATCTGCTTCCTGCTGCAAGAAGGAAACAGGTCCTGCAAACAGTTTTGCTGTAGGAAACCGAACTGGAAACAAGAAACATATCCCCCAACAAAAGCTGGTGGATCCTACATAATTCAATGTAGATCAATGGATCCAATCCATACCAGATACTGGATCTTCAAACTAGGGTGACAAACCTGGTAACTCAATTTTCAGCTTTAGTGCGGGTTTCATTATCTTTTTGTAAAAACAGGAAACCTTCAATATGTAAAGAAATGGTGTATTAATCATGGCTCCAGAACATTGTGCTTTGTAAAGAAACGGGACACCATCTGCTTTTAATTGTTTTTGTCTCACAATGAGGGATTTTTAAGCTTCAATTTTGAAATCTATTGTCACTGTGTCAGTCAACATAGCAAAATCAAATAGTAGGAAGCTTGAATAACCTGCAATTTGTATCCCTACAGGTATAGCCAGGGCCATCATACTCCTACTATAATATAATAAAATTTCATTTTCTAAATTCAACAAAAGACAGTCATGTCACATAAGCCCAGTCACAGTAAAAGGATTAGATACAATTGTTGCCAGTCAGGTGACAAAAAAATCAAAGGAATTCATGAGAATTTATACCTTTAAATGAAAGGTATGGGAAGCTGAAAAGTTTCACCAATGTATCAGAAGCAAGTGTATCCACATTTTCCATGATTTGGAGAACAGAAAATGCACTCACAACAAATATCACAAAATTGGCTTTCCTTACTTTACTGAGATTATTAGATCTGTCACATGGCCTTTGCTTCATAAACATACTTAAAGTGTTGTCATCAGATGACCTGGTCATAAGACAATTTAGAACTATTATGAATTAGACTAAAAATAAGAGTACAAAATCATACAGAATATAAGTACTTTGTAAATAATAAATCTAAGATTAAAACCATTTCTCCATGATGTGTACCATTAAACATCCACTTTTTCAAGATAGGAAAATCCTTGACAACATTTTCTAACAAGCCTCTACTATCAAAAATGCAAAATGATTTTGAAGTTCCAATAACCATGTATTACGGGTGAAAGAGGCTCCCACTTTCAGCAAAAGGCACCCACTCATTTCAATTTTAGCCAAATGTTCCCTATCTAAATAGAGACCTAAATAAAAGTTCTATGGATAAGAACCAAAATTGAATAAGACATAGTACAGGCTAAAGCAAATCCACTGAACCATTTTTTTGGAAAGACAACTGAGAGCATTGTACCATTGAAGTCAAAAAAAATATTAAAATGTAAATATTATCAGTTCTAATAAACTCACAATGATATTAGCAAATGGAAGAAGAAAGTGATTAAAGAAGCATAATTTACAAAAAAATTGAGCTCTATCTAATCTTTCGTTTTCACAGCTGAGCACCCGTAGTATATTATTAATAAGAGTGATTTTCCCGTCTCCTTTAGGCCGTGGAAAAAGCGTTTTAATACTTGTAATTTCATAATGATTTCTATTTACCCCACCATTCTCAATAATCCAAGCGTCGGGTCTGTATCTGCAAGTTCATGAGACGTGAAGAACAAATATATCTAGTCAACAATTGTGTTACAAAGAAAAACTATAAAACCAGAAATAAAGGACCTAACATTTTCAGGCCACAAATCATGCTCTCCATTGTTTTAGACTTCTAAGTAGATTTGATGACTTCCATTAGCAATTCAAGAAAGGAAAGATAACAGGGAGCAAAAAATGCTCCAGATTGAACAAGTCTGATGAAAATGTCAGTTCAGAAAAACCTTAAGAGCCTTTCCTTTTCATCTTGAATTTTTTCATAACGCATTCTTTGGATGGCATACTTGTGAGTGATCTTTCAACACATCTCTGCTCTCCAGTGATCCTCTCTTGAATGGCCTTTGAATCCACAGGGAAATGGCAGTTCGTTCATTTATTCCGATGCAGATGTATTTTCATAGTGATTTCCAAAGTCATGCTTCTTTGTTGTGCTTGATTTCCTGCTAACTTTATTAGACCTGGGATAAACAACAAGGTAAATTCAGTCTCAATGAAAAACCCAAGAAAACATATTTTTAAATGAAGCTTAATGCTCTAGATTTATGAATGTTAAAAATCCCTTTTTATGTTTAAGAGATCATAACAAAAGGTGGAATATGTATATTATGTTCAGGCACTATCCCATGCTTATGTCGAGATCCTTCTAAATTTTAACTTTATAAAATAAATAGAAAAAAAATCTACAATAATAATCTGCTAGAAAATTCATATTTGAGTTACTTACTGTGAAAAATTACCTGTCTTTGTACTTCCCTTCAAAATCCAATTCAAAACTACCATCTGCACCCTTTAACTTCATTGTCCAATTGTCTTTGGATAATGTGTGGATTGAAGCTTGACATGAATTTGGGCAGCTTTCTCCTGTGGCAATTATATTTTGAATTTCCAATTCCCCACTAACTTGTACCTTATTTAACTGTCCTCTAGTTGGTATGCTCAGGTGGTTTTCATTTTTTGGGTATCTTTCATCGATGATAAATTCACTTTGAACTTCCAATTTTCCCCTAACTTGCACCTTATTGACTTGTCCACTAACTCGCATAAAGAAGAGGGCCTTTGGGTCTTTCTAGTAGCTTTCATCAATTTCACAGTTTTCATCAATTTTATTCTGAACTTCCAACACACCACTAACTTGAACCCTTGACAAACTAATCCATGGAAGTGAAGAACCCATTTCAGAATGCATGTATACTGATTTGATCCCAGTCTGATTGCGCTCTTCAACAAAGCATGATAGCTATTCAATTTAAAAGATAGTAGCATAAGTTTAGAATTCAATCCCAATCAGAAAAATAATGTCAAAAATTCAAAAATTACATGAAGAGAATTATAGGTTTTACCATCAACATGCTAATGCTATTACAATTAAATTATGTGAAAAAGTGTGGAGGACAACTGAAAAAATGCAGTGGCAACAGGCTCAATATCCCAAATAGAAATGTGATTCTTCCTTTCACTAGAACTTGATTCATCCCACCCAAACTGCTTGGGAAATAAACAAAAAAACATTAAATAAGATGACAAGACCCTCATACATGAAGAGATAAAACTTTTAGTAACATCTTAGCTTCAGGAACCCTTACTTTAGAAATTTTACAGGAAATGAAGCATATATTTCCACCAATGAATACCTGGATATTACGCTACTGTGATTTTGGCCATTTAACAGGATAAAGGTCACTCATTCCTGTAATGGTACACATATACCTGCAAAAGAAAAAATACAAAATCGAAGCTTTAATATTAAGAAACAAAGAAAAAATAGATTTCCTAGAACAAATGAAAATGATAAATAGCAAAGAAAAACCCATACAGGTGAAAAGTAGTGATCTAGTGAATTAAAGTTGTTTTCTCTGTTGATGAAACTACTATGACTATTTCTTAGTAAATTGGATTGGTTTGGATCAAAATCTATTAGATATTCGCCTTCACCTACATTGTGTTTGGAGCTTATCGAACTATTACTAGTCAATATCCCTCTTGATAATCAAAAACATGTAAACCCTAGAGAATAATACACCATTGCCAATGATCGTTATTATGTCTCTTGTTGTAACACTAAGGTTTCTACCCGAGTAGAAGACATGGAGAGTAGATTTAACACCTTGTATGTTTTTTGGATCTTTATTCTTATGGTATGTAAGGGTAGCAAAACATCATAGAGTTCTTGTTTTCTTGATGCTACATGGAAGTCTTGATGCTTATTAAGTAATTTTCAAAACTTATTGTTCATCGTAATTTGACATATTAAGGGTTGAAATTGTTGAGTGATTTGACAAACACCTTAAAGATAATAAGCCATACTTAATATCGTAAATATACAATAATTAAAGTGATTTCAAATATGGTTTATCTTTAGAAAAGTGTGACTAAAATAGCTAAAACTTGTTGGCATACATTTTATATCCTTAATCATGCAATTCCTAGTGGATTGGGGTTGATGTAAATTGAAATATCGTCCATGGTTTTCTACTATAATTTTATTAAAAATATTTAGAACAAAATGCTACTAGAACCCATAACTCCTCCAAACCATTAAAATTTTGATTTTTTTCTAAGACTCTTGCATGACCAACCCCTTATGAGTATATAAGCTTCATTAATCACCAAAATTTGGAATATGCAGATTATGTTCTAACACCAGCAATGTGTTTACACTGTAATAACAGATCTGATATCATAACAGCAGAAGTGAATTTTTTGTGAATTAAATAGACCATGAACTTCTAAAAAAACATCAACTCAAATGTCACAATTTCTTACAAATGTCCTTGCTTTTCATTTGCTAAGGATAAATCGTACATCCATATCTATGTGTTTTGTCCAGACTATCTTTAGCACCACTAGCATAATGGGAGATGGTTGTTCCCTACAGTAACTTGTTCTAAATAGTTGAGCATCAACCATATAGTTCTATAGAAATACAATAGATACAATTGAAATCATATGAACATGTTTACATCAAGAAAAGTGTGTTTACTTCAAGAGTAGCATTGGGTATATGAGAGGGCATTAGATAAACAATTAGAGCAACGACTTACACAAGGGAACTTGGACACCAAGACAACATGGAAGAGGGAGTGTAGGAGTAACACCCTATTGGAGACCAAACCATATTGGAGGAGGGTAATTGATCCCACTATCTTGACTTGGAGGGAATCTCACTTTCAGGGTTGGACAAAACCCTAGTTTGACATGCACAACCTTGGATTGTAGAGTGCTCCATGTGGGTTCTCCATGTTGGTTACTTGTAGAGAAACTTGTTCTTATTTTATGTTATCCTCCCTCACCTACTTGCATATATAAGGGAGGATAAATATCTCATATTCATTCATCATTTGTACCCTTCATGGTACTTGTCTTGGAGACTTAGGGTTCATGTGGAAACCTTAGGACAAGATAAGGGATGATAAATGTCTTAGATGTTCTTGGAGAGCTTGCTCATTTGTGATGTTAGGTTTTTTTGTGATGACTAAGGTTTGTTTTATACATGCAAACCCTAGAGAAGAATACACCATTGTCGATGATGGTTATTATGTATCTTGTTGTAACACTAAGGTTTCTACCCTAGTAGAAGACATGGAGAGTAGATTTAACACCTTGTATGTTTTTGGATATTTATTCTTATGGTGTGTAAGGCTAGGAAAATATCATAGAGTTATTGTATTATTGATGCTATGTCGAAGTCTTGATGCTTATGATGATGTAATAGTGGAATAATTAGGGTTTGAGGATTCAAACCCTGGGACAAGAAAGTCATGTACCTAAAATACCCGAAACTTGTTGGCATACATTTGATATCCTTACTCTTTCAATTCATAGTGGATTGGGGTTGATGTAAATTGAAATATCGTCTATAGTTTTCTACTATAATTTATATTCAAGATCATCCTATGGTTGAATATTCATGAGAATTGAATATGGGAAACCTTTGGCGAGAAGTGAATTAGAAAATCTCATTAAAAGTTAGAATTCCCAAATTTATACAAGTTAGCATGAATTTGCACTAAAAAATGTTCCTCCTATGGGTACAATGGTCTTTGTTAAACCTACCTCCTTGTCCTAGGAAAACATGCCCATGTCAATTCATGCTTCTTTCTCCAGAATGTGCATCTTTCCAATGCAAGTAATTTCCATTTTGTATGTTTTTTTCTTTACTATTTTGGAAACCTTAGGAGAAGACAAGGGATGATAAACGTCTTATATGTTCTTGGAGAGATTTCTCACTTGTGATGTCAGGTTTTTTTATGATGACTAAGGTTTTTTTTATACATGCAAACCCTAGAGAAGAATACACCATTGTCGATGATGGTTATTATGTATCTTGTTGTAACACTAAGTTTTCTACCCTAGTAGAATACATGGAGAGTATATTTAACACCTTGTATGGTTTTGGATCTTTATTATTATGGTATGTAAGGCTAGGAAAATATCATAGAGTTATTGTATTCTTGATGCTATGTGGAAGTCTTGATGCTTATGATGATGTAAGAGTGGAAGAATTAGGGTTTGAGGATTCAAACCCTAGGACAGGATTGCATAGAGGAATTAGGTTCTTTATAACCTAATATGGGGGATATGTCATTTAATGTAAATTATGTGACACCATTCTTTTACCTTGAAATACTTGGTTCAATATGTTTGGTTAGGAAAACAACCAATATGGCCAAATCTAAGGCCAATACTTGGAAAATCTAAATGTTTTCCACCCTTTATGCAAAAAGAATGGCTTGATGAGGGTTGTATAAGAAACATTCTTTGTTACTGAATATTTTTTTCTTTGTTCCATTTAGAAGGAAAAATTATGAGATATGGTTCCATATTAATCTAAAGTTGGTTCAACTATGAAAAATCTAATGTTCTTACTACTTTCCTTAAGTTATAGGTTTATTGGATTTAACCTCATCCTTTGGATTGTATCATCTGATCAAGTTGTAATTGCTACTTGTTTTGTTCCTTGATTCCCCCCAGATCCCTACTTCTTCATTTTAGTTTTGTTTAAGTTTTTTCTCGTTGTGTTTTATTTCCATTGAGGCATCTATAGAATGTGTCTTGGCCCAACTTTTAATAATTTTCTCTTCTATTCCCAAATTTAGGACATAGATGAATGGATATTGGTGGACCATGAGTATATTTCTAGGACTATGAGTGAATTTGATAAAGTGAATCAAGCGTGATTATAACAAACAGTGAATGGACTAAGATCTCTATCCCTTGTGACCAAGAGAGAGGTTTTGTTGTTAGAAGATCTATATCACTTGTGAAAGGTCTTGATTGACTTCAGGTCTATGGAGATTCCATGTTGCTTATTACGTGGATGAAGAACAATCAACAAATCCATAAAGTGACTTTACAGCCTCTGGATATATATACCAAGCAAAATTCACATCTCTTTGATATGATCACTTTTGACCATATATAGAGATCTTGGGAAACCCTAGGTTTGTATTTGCAATCTAATAAGATTTGAAAAACGTATCTATTATTTTGACAACGATTCTATTAAGAAGAAAACTATTCAAAACTAACAACAAGGAACCTAACATTTTCAGGAAACAAACATGTTGTCCATGTTTTTGGACTTCTAAGCATATCTGATATATTCTATTATCAATTCAAGCAAGTTGAAATTATAAGGAACAAAGAATGGTAGAAATTGAGCAAGTATGGAATACAAATCAAATTAACTGAAGCAAAATATGTATGAGAATTAGGAATATGTTGTCTATACTATTTATAAAAAATTTGTTACAACTTACCTTGATTTGTGGATCTTGGCACTGTCTTCTTCTGCTTTACCTTTCAAAACATCATTCAACATACTACAAATATTTTCCTGTTACCATAATTTCATGTTAGGACCCATCAAATAAATATTTCCATGTTTATGAAAATAAAAAAACGAAGCTAAATAAATACAATACTATTACAATGTAAATTACAATACTATTCAACTATTCAAGTAAAGTATTTGGTAATCAGAGATCACCTAAGTAAACATGGAGAACCACAACACTATGTATATAAGGCCATCGATCACATCAAAACACCATTTTTTGCCTCTGAACTATGAAAATGTTTCCCAACGCTATCTGTAACAAGTTCCAATAGATGAGTCAAATAACAATAGTAAAATTTAAACACTACAATTATAGAAATAACGATTTTTAATGTATACTTCATTACCATTCATTGAGCTCCTCTCTGTTTCGAGAATAATTTAATATTCTCTACTAAACAGGACCAACCACATGAAGGTGGAAGCTCTTATGGCCCCTCCCCCCCCCTCACATCACTCCCAATTCCCCGAACCCAATGCATCTACTTGCAAATAACAATTTACTGCAAATTAATTCACTCAATAGCTGGAAAAAGCTTTCATTGAAGCATTCAATAAACCATTCATTCATTCGATCACTGAAAAAAAAAAACATTCATTAAACCATTCATTGAGTCAATAGCTGATAAAAGCATTCATTAATTAAATAGAGGAAAAAACCATGCACTACATTGTGTTATAAAAAATAATTACTCATGATTTCTTCATTCACTTCTTTTTTAATTTTCTTCTCTTTACATAATTAGCAAGAAGTGCATCTTCTGGAATTTGTTGATCGGTCTCCCTAGTAGATTGCTCATCAGTTTGAACTTGCGGCGAGGGGCTCGGAATTGCTGCAATAATGTGAAATTGTTTCATTAATTTATTTTTGTTTTTATAATTACAAGTAATTCATTTAAAAAAACATTAAAAATGTGTTTTTTTACCTGGCGTGGGCTCATCATCATGTTCGTCATTGTCTTGTACAGGCTCAACATGTTCAATGTTAGCTGCATCAACATGCTCTGCAGTTGAATTGTAGAGAATTAGAATTAATGTTCATCATCTGCAATTATCTATACAAAACAGTAGCATATTAATAAATTCATTACCAGGAATCGAAGCATGATCTTCGACTGGTTGGTGTACATCCTCGACATTAACGGGATCATTAATTTCCTACTCAAAACATAATAAATAGTTTATGTTAATTTTTTATAACGAATAAATTGCATGAGAATTAATAAATTTTCATTAAACTATTTAGTTTTTATATACTTGTGCACCAAATGGATCCGCAAAAGTTCGTGTTTTCCTAGACAAGCTTCTTCAACATTCAACAACAGCTTCAAAGCTGTGTTGGAAGCCAAGCTTCAAGCCTTCCTGAGTGGGCAATTCTTTGAATCGGTCGGCCTGCATGTTTGCATAAAGTCATTAATTTTACATTTTGCGCCAGAATAAAACAAAAATAATTTTCTATGATGTAGTATCGGGTTTTCGATACTTACAAATCGTGCTGCCAAATTCGAATAACCACCAGGCCCAAGCTAGTGTTGACCAATTTTTTTTCAATCTTGCCTTGGTGGCCTTTGACGTGTATGACAGCCTAATCAAGTGTTGAATTATGTTAGTCTATGTTCCAAATTCGATGTAAATTTAATAATAATAAGGCTAACCATTACAATGTGGAATGTATTGCATACCTCCCTGTGCCTGGTGGTATCTTTCCAACTTTTCTCAGACCCTTTTCTTTTCCATCTTCCACAAGGGCTTTCCACTCCCTTGATGGAATCATTGGAGGGCGCTCATACCTGGGGTTCTTTTTTAGGTGAACCCTATATTGGTCTCGGACAATATTTAGATGTTGTCCAGCCTTCTATAGTACCTTCGATGTATCGAAGGTATCTTTGTCGAATAGACCAACCAACCAATTAGTCAGCTCATCCTTTAAAGATTTTGGTTGTCTGTCCCACCTTGTGTAAATGGTGGGCCCAAAGATCTCTAAGGCCAAATCATTTAGTTTTTTATAAAATACATCATTTCCTGCAAAACAATCATGCAATCATTAGGTAACATTAAACAAATTTATTGGTATATTAGAAACAAATTATAAAAACTAAATTGAATAATCTATAACTACCTGGACTCTTCTCTATCTTTATTGGAACGAGTTCATCGTTCACCAAAATTGTTGTCACTATTGAACCAGTGCTAGTGACACGAGAAGATCAAGGAAATTATGGTTCAACATCAACAATAGTATCAAACCCTGCCTCCACCCCTTCTTCTACACGATCTATTGTGGGTCGGTCAGCATCGACTGCACCCTCTGTTGGCCTCGGGGGTTTCATAGAGCATATTGCCGACTGTTCAGTGGACAAAAAGGGTGCAATATGCGGTGTACGTGGAATGGTTTGGTCACTGGGACCAACACCGCCTTCACCACCAGTGTGTGGTTGGAGAATTTCCTGTAAATACAAAGCATTGTATTATAAGTTCACTATCATATAAAATTAAAAATTATAAAGTTCTAAATCAATTTACATTATTATTCTGCAACTTACTTTCAATGACTGACATCTCTAGATCAACAAATGAACCTTTGCTTTGATCTCATCTGTCGGTGGAACTGTCAATGCCAGACAAACCATTTCCTCGTGTTGTTTTTTCAAGTTCTTTTGTAGAACCTTCAACGGGTCTATAGAAGAACCAATTTCAGCATCATTGAACAACTAGTAGACATCAAAGCCTAAATATTGTTGAGTTGTTGTTTCATAACCCAAATCATTTGTCTGCAACAAAAATATATAAAACAATGCTTACTTGTTGAAGCAATAGTCTGCGCAAAAAATTATATTAACAAAAATTGTCTATCATGATACATTCCTAGAATTACATCTAGGTTTACCTGATGCCTAGACGATGGTGTGGTCTGATCAACAGTTAGGGACTTTCCTCGATCATCCACCTGCAAAAAAAGTATACAACATTATCATAATGAACGCAATCGTAAAAACGAAAAAGAGATAACAAAATAAACATTATGCTACATGTTTTATGTGTACAATTTTGAAGTATTTAAAATGAAGAATTACATTCAGGTTTACCTGTTGCCTCGAGGCTCCAATCGTTTGATCAACAGATGGGGACTTTCCCGATCATCAACCTGGAAAAAAAGTGAACAACATTACCATAAATAATGCAAACATAAAAACGAGAAATACATAATAAAATAAACATTATGCTACATGTTTACAATTTTAAAGTATTTAAAATGTAGAGTTACATTCATGTTTACCTGTTTCCCCGAGGTTGCAGTCATCTGATCAATTGTCGAGTGGCTTCCATGATCAACACTCTGCATGAAAAATAGATAAGATTATATAAACAAACCGAATATACTATTGAAAAAACATAACAACAGATTTGTTTGTCCATCCTAAATTTTTACAATGGCAATATCGACATATACCTGTCGCTTTGAGGCAGGTCTAGTAACATCTAATGTGAGGGAGGTGCCCCTGAGAGAACCTTGCATCAAAAACATACTAAAAATTACCTAATGAAACCAAAATAGTCATTAAAACAATTTAATAACATAACATTTAGATGTATACATGTTGCCTCGTGGATTGTATACTCCTCTCACATGGTGCTGGTGTGATGCACCCCCCATCACCTCCCTGCAAATTCAACATAGGAAATATAATAAGAAATTATAATTATCTGTTAACAGATAATCTTAAAGATGTTAAAATAATTAATAAAAGGTTGGGTAAATTGTTGGATGTACCACATCCATACTAACCGTGTTTATATTTACTCTATTCAAATTGTAATTAATAAGCATCTCTTCCCCAGCAGTTATTGATTTAATGGCACATACAAAGACACAGTTTTCTTCATGCACCTCAAATATGCAGTTGGGTTGCTTAAGTGTAGACCCTGGTTGTGTACTGTTTATAAACCCCGCAATATTCCCAGATATTTTTGGCCTTCCGCGAATGTACAACATTGCTCCTTTATTTTGATCTTTATCTTTCAGTTGTAAATAATTTGTTGACAACCCATATCCACACATACTTCGTGTATATTGGACCAGGGGCATCCAATCATTGTAGTTGTAAGAGGGTCCAACATACTCCATCAGCTATGTACATCTGCCATATCCAACCTTTATGCCATCCATGCAAAACAACCCCAATCCATGTAATAACGACGGTGCAATTCTATATATCCTCTCATTCACACAAAAATCAGTGTTGACTTGAGGAAGATCCATAGGTACCCATTGTTTCACTAGGTGTTTTTACCTTAATAGCACATCGATGTCTCCTGTTGTCTCATCATCATAGGAACATGACTCCCTCCTCTGAGAACAAATTCCATGCGTTTATTGAATTTTCTTCTGATCTTCTGACATATGTTTATCTAGCCCTTGTAGTCCTACATGATGTCTCACTTTCCTCTACCCTTCCCAAAATCCCCTCGCTGGAGGAAGACAGGTCTGACAAATACCTATTTGGTTCTACCTGCACCATGGCCGGAAAAATATCAATAATTCCCCAGTATAACAGTTCATCACATAGTCCTTTAACACGATATAGATATCAAGTCATTCCATAGCAAATGCCTCATGCAATTTATCTCAAAATACAAACTATGATTTTTACAATATTCTTAGGTGTACCTTTTTTAATTTATTTTGTTTCCTCCCCAAAAATATTAAAGACCCAGTTCACGGATCTCAATACATCTGATAAAATCATTTGCAAATATTATGTAACTTTTTTCAGAAGAAAAAGAGGTGTTCCTTGGTATTCAGTAGTGAATCAAAGGTAAATTTTACATAGTCCTAACAATAAGTCAGTCCAGACACGAGTGGAGATCATAAGTATCAAAAAAATTCCCACGGGGAGGGATGGAACCCACAATCCCAAGATGATTGAAGTAGCAATACCACACGAAGAACGTAAGGAGCCCAAACATCTTATCCAAGGTGTAACACCCCGGTTTTGACCCCGTTTGCATTTAAATAAAATGATGTAAATAATCATGGTGTGGAGCTAGGAAAAATCCCCACCATTGATTTAGTGTTTATGTTTCGACCATTAAGGTTGGGCCGATGGTATTTTATGCTAGCGAAACATTAAAAAGTTGGACATTATGTTAATTTGCAATTTTTAATTAAAACATATATCCAACTATGTCAACACAACCAAAATGTGATGGGGGCATGATTTTCCTAAGGATAAGGGAGTGGGGGATTGGAAGAGTGGGAAAAAAATTGAAATGGGTAAAGCACCATTTCTGGAAAAATGTTTTTTCAATTTTCTAGGGCAAAGAAAACATGAAAAACGAATACCTTTCCCTCACACATAGGCATTTCACCTCCCCTCACCATTTGGACTATGTGTAACATTTTTGGATCCTAATCTTCATTCACGCAACAAGAAAAACCACTCAGATTTTGGACCCTGGGGGATTCTCTCCATTTTTTTTTGCGATTTGTCTTCCTTTCACGAATTTTCTCCTATTCGGCAATTTGTTTCCTTTTCATGATTGTTCCTATCTGCTGGTCGTTTTTCCTGAACATGATTTGTGTCTTGATTTGAATTGACCAGCAAATGATTTTGTTTTGGTAATGGCAGTAGTTGGTCTAGCTCCGGAAATGTTCAGAAATTATTGATTACTATGTGTGTATGTAATCCTTGTCGTCTGCTACGTTTTGTTAATTTCGGTACTGAGATAACTGTGTGCACGTCCTTGCGTTGGAATCTACATTGATTGAAGGAATGGAAATGGAGTCTAGACTTGATAAACCTAGTGTGTGAAAGAACCTCACATACCAATCTATAAGGTCGATTTTCTTCTTTCCATGCCCTGAATAGCACTGGAAGGGAAGGCATGGCCTAAGGGACTGTGTAGTAGAGAAGGGAATGCTTCCTTGTGTTGGGTGTGTAATTGTTTAGAAGTCAGGCTAGATCTGGTGTGGGTGTTCATAACTCTGGGAATGAGCTCACTCGCTTAGCAGTCAGTCTTTCCACCTCCTTGGTAGCCTGATAAACCCAACTGGAAGGATGGCTTGGCTGGTAGCCTGATAAACCCATATGTTGTCTTGGTTGTGTCTCATGTGAATTTTGGCTATGTGTAAACCACTGCCTGTGTAAGTCTAATAAACCCAACTTTGTTGGCTTGACTGAGTTTTATTATATCCTTGGCTACGGGGGAAGTTTGCTATTGTTCTTTATTCCTTGGGGAAAATCATGCCCAACTCGGGGGTGGCATTGTTGCTGAGAGATTAAAGAGCACACTAGCCTATGGTTGGGTGGAACGTTGTAGTGACACAGCTGGTTGCAGGACAAGCTTCTTTCAAAGATAAGTATTCTCTTATATTTTATTTTCCACAACTGTAATTATTTTATGAAATACTGTGAACATGATGAATGCTTGAATGAATGATTTTTCTTCCGCTATATGTTAATAATTTATGCATTTGTGTATGTTTTAAGTTCAATGCATTTTTATATATACAGGTTCATGGGGCTTAGATTGCTCGGGTTAATAAATGTTGTGGCGCGTCCTCTCCACCAAGGGTTGGGGATGTGACAGTGTGGTATCAAAGCCCTGGTTGCAGCATTGGGCCTCAATGGGCCAAGATAGAGCAGTTGATAGAGGCAAAAACAACCTCTGTGATCAGCAAAAGGAAAGGAAGCAGAAAGGAAATTTTCCTGAAATTCTTCTAAGTATGAATTTGTCTAAGTATAAAATTCTCTCTTTGGTGGCTGAGGAAGCTCGAGAGGAGCTGCTGTAGCGGCTGGAAGTGGAAAACCTTTCCTCAATGATGGTTGCATTTGCTAAATTATGTCGACACAGCAGGCAGAAGTTCATAATCGAGCCAATGCAGCGAAGACTTCGGTGGGTTCCTTCCACAGCGGCGGGGGGAAACTTAAGTCAGAACCGCAACGACGAAGAGAAGACGATGTTAGAGCCGCTGCAACACAAGGCTCAGTGAAATAGAGCCGATGAACATCGGGTGAGTCAAGCCGCTACGGCAGCGGCTATGAAGGTAAAAGTCGAGCCGCAACGATGGTAGCGTCGCCTAAAGGGATCCGACACTTGTCGGCTGAGAGGAGCCGAAGCGCAGTGGAGAAGAAAAGAAGATGGAACCGCTACGTGACGGAGAAGAAAAGAAGATGGAGCCGCTACAGGATAGAGGAGAAAAGAAGATGGAACCGCTACGCGACGAAGGAGAAAAGAAGATGGAGCCGCTACGCAGTGGAGGAGAAAGAAAGATGGAGTCGCTGCACAGCGGTGGATGAGAAAGAAAGAATCAAGCTGCTATGGTGGATGAAAAATAAGGATCGAGCTGCTATAGCGGGTGAAAGTCTAAAAAAATTTCGATGCAGCGGGTGAAAATTTTGAAAATTTTACCGAATCGGAGAAATTCAGTAGGGTTTTTCAGTGAGATATGCAGGGCTAGAAAGATGAAAATGACAGCCTGTTTATGCACTAGATTGCGCGAAATCAAAGTATTTACAAAAAAAAAACAAGGGCACTACCCCCTTGACTCTTGTCGTCCCCTTTAGACAGTCATTCTTTGTGAAAAGAAAATTCTATGTTTTGACAAGTTGTCAATATATGAGATTTTTTCCAAATGAAGGTAAGTAGTTATGAATTTTTGAGAATGCTATAAATTTATAATTTAACAACTGTGTTATTAACACATTTTGCTGAATCATAGTCACCTTCAAAAGCAACATTCCAAATAGTGCAGTTGGGTAAAGTGAGTTGTGGTTCAACCATGAGAAGCGACAACATGCATGATGATGCATAGAACCCTAATGAGTATGAGGAAGATGTTATGAGGGGGAATGTCTGAGTTTAAATGCTGAGACAGATTCTAATGGGAGAAGATTACAGGAGACTCCCCCAGATTTTGTAGCCACCATGAGAAGCCTAATGGCAGAGATGCAGAGCTACAAGGCAGATAATGAAAGATTGGTTAAGGCTCAGGAGGAGCAGAATCAGCTGAATGCAGCCATGTTGCAAAGTTTGACAGATATTCAAAGAAAGATGAACTCTGAGGACCGGATAGAAAATCCAAAAGGGAGTAAGAACACTGATAGAAGAATAAATATATCACCTAGTGAGGCATTTGACTCTGAAGGGTCCACTGGAGATTCAAGTTCTTCTTCCCACAAGAATTAGAGAAGGAGGCGCTACCAGAAACACTCACGAGATGAATTCAAGAAGGCAAAGCCGCCTACCTTCAATGGTGAGGTAAAGACTGGTCAAGAAGATGAAACTTGGCTTGTGAGAATGAGGAAATATTTCCAAGTCCAAGACTATTCTGGGAATATGAAATCTAGAGTAGCCATTTTCAATTTGACCAAAATAGCATCCATATCATGGGAGCATTTCAGGCAAGTAAATAAAATCAACGAAAGGAAGATTGTGTGGAAGCAGTTCCGGAAGTACCTCTTTGATAGGTACTATGATGACAAGATCAAAGAGTTCCATGAGCTGAGATTGGGACGGAAAACTATGGAAGAGTATGCCAATAAGTTTTTGGAGTTGTTGAGGTATGCCAGGTACATAAAAGATGAGAAGGTGAAGATACAGCATTTTCTGAGTGGATTTCCTAGGTCTTACAAAGACCGAATTGAGTTCTATGAACCTAGAACTCTGGAAGAAGCAATAAGAAAAGCTAAGGATTGCTATGAGCAAAGCAAGAACAAACTGGATTACCAGAAGACATGGAGGAACAAGATGAATGAGAAGTCTAACCAAAGGAAGAAAGGTTACAAACCTTATAATTTCAGGAATCAGCAGAAGCAGTCATCCCAAGCAGAGAAGCAACCAGCTAGAGTGGTGGGGGGGGAGCCAAGAAATCCACACCAGTACAGAGGACCACTCCATTGTTGGAAATGTGGAGGACCCCACATGCGAAGGTATTGTCCACTTGAGAATGAGAATGCAAGGTCAACATACACTATTCAAGAGGCAGAAATAGTGGGACAAGTGGCAAGGGTCGTACCTAGAATTTATGCAGCACTGGAAGACCGCCATGCAAATCACCAGTCAACGGTGGTTGAAGTTACAGGTAATATTGTTGAGCAATCTATTTCTATTTTGATTGACCCTCGTTTTGCTCGCAGTTATATTTCTCCTAGAGTAGTGGAGGTTTGTGCTCTTAGGAAGGTAAAGCATAGCAAGTCTTGGTTAGTTCAGCTAGCCACTAGAACTAAGAGAAAAGTTAATGAAGTGGTGGATAAATGTCCATTGGTGATGAATGGATTGGTAACTTGTGTAGATCTAAATGTTCTACCACTTGGTTCCTATGATGTTCTCAATGGAATGGACTAGTTATAAGCTCACAAAGTGAAGCTTGACTGTTATTACAAACTTTTGAATGCATGGATGAAGAAGGGAACCCAGTATTTGTAAGAGGCATTCCAAAGGTAATATCGGTAAGGCATATTTCAGCAATACAATTAAAGAAGTTTTGTAGAAAAGGTTGTCAGTTGTATGCAGCCCATATTAAGGAGGCGGCAGAGAATGAAACTCCTAGGTTGGAGGACTTTCATGTGTTGCAAGACTTCAGGGATGTTTTTCCTCATGAGGTTCCAGGACTTCCTCAAAAGAGGGACATATATTTCACAATTTAACTTGTGCCAGGGGCAGCATTAGTGTCCAAGACAACCTACAGAATGAGTACACCAAAAATGCTAGAGCTAAAGATGCAACTGCAAGAGTTACTGAAGAATAAGTATATTAGGCCGAGTGTGTCTCCTTGGGAGCACCAATTATGTTTGTGAAGAAGAAAGATGGTACACTTAGATTGTGTATTGATTACAGACAGCTGAACAAAGTCACAGTGAAGAACAAATATCCCTTGCCAAGAATTGATGACCTCTTTGATCAAATGAAAGGAGCGAAGGTATTTTCCAAGATTTACTTGAGGTATGGGTACCATTAGGTGAAAATCAAGGATGAAGACATTCATAAGACAGCCTTCAGAACAAGGTATGGACATTATGAGTTTGTAGTGGTACCATTTGGTCTCACAAATGCACTAGCAACATTTATGTGCCTTATGAATAGTGTCTTTAGCATGTATTTGGACAAATTCGTTCTTGTTTTCCTTGATGACATTCTTGTTTATTCTAAGAATGGAGAAGAGCATGAAGAACATTTGAGACTAACATTGCAATTGCTCAGAGAACATCAGTTGTATGCAAAGCTGAGCAAGTGTGACTTCTATAGGGATAGAATTCAGTACTTGGGTCACATTATTTCAGAGGAGGGTATATCTGTAGACCCTCAGAAGATTGAAGCTATTAAGAATTGGCCTACTCCAAATAATGTGACAAAGGTAAGATCTTTTATGGGGCTTGTGGGATACTACAGGAGATTCATTGAAGGATTCTCCAAGGTTGCACATGCTATCACTTCTTTTCAAAGGAAGGGGATAAAGTTCGAATGGACCTCGAAGTGTGAATAAAGTTTCCAGTGGTTGAAGTATCTTCTCACAAATGCATCGGTCTTGAAAGTTGCAGACCCAGAGAAAGATTTTGTGGTATGTACGGATGCATGTGGTCAAGGACTTGGAGGAGTTCTTATGCAAGACAACCACGTGATATGTTATGAGTCAAGAAAATTGAAGGAGCGTGGAAGAACTATGCCACTCATGATCTAGAACTTGCATCCATACCACATGCTCTCAAGATGTGGAGACATTACTTGCTGGGCAGAAGATTTGAGCTAAGGACAGGCCATTATGGTCTGAAGTATTTGTTTGATCAGCCTACTCTGAATGCTAGGAAAGCGAGATGGTTGGAGTTTTTATGTGAGTTTGAATTTGAAATCAAGCACATAAAAGTAAAAGAGAATAAGGTAGTTGATGCACTCAGTAGGAAGGTGCAGGAGATGCACATGGCATCCATTAGTATTTTCCAATCAGATTTGAGGCAGCAGATTGTTAATCATGTTGTTGAAGATGAATTGTATGCACAGGTCAAGGACAAGTTGCAGCAGCAAAGCCTTGAAAAGAAGTATGAGGGATATAAATTGGAAGAAGATGGACTTATTACCTATAAGAATAGAATTTATATTCCAAATGCAGCATATTTGAGGAGGGTTGTTATAGATGAGATCCATCAAGCTCCATATTCTGGTCACCTAGGATATCAAAAGACGATTGCTACAACTAGAAAGCAGTACTTTTGGCTAGGAATGAAAAAGGACATGGCTGAATATATTTCAAGGTGCATGAAGTGTCAGTAAGTTAAGGTTGAACATCAACACCCAGTAGGTTTGTTGCAACCTTTGCCAGTTCCAGAATGGAAATGGGAAGTTATTTCCATGGATTTTATTACAAGATTGCCAATGACTTGGAGACAACATGATTCCATCATGGTTGTGGTAGACAAGTTGACAAAGGAAGCACATTTTAGACTGGTTAAGTCTACGCATAAGACTGATGACATTGCAAAGATATTCATGAAGGAGATTTTCAAACTGCATGGAATGCCTAAGGCAATAATCTCTGACAGAGATGTCAAGTTCACTTCCAATTTTTGGAAGGGGTTGTTTGCATATTTGGGTACAAAGTTGAATTTCAGCACTGTCTACCATCCTCAGACTGATGGATAGACCGAGAGAGTTAACTAGGTGCTGGAAGACATGCTTCGCATGTATGTGATGGACAAACCAACCAAGTGGGAAGATTATTTATACCTGGTAGAGTTTGCTTACAACAATGGACAACAAGCGTCCTTGGGGATAAGTCCATATGAAGCTTTGTATGGGATGAGTCCAGTGACTTGGGATAATCCAGTGAACAGGGTTGTGCTTGGTCCAAAATTGCTCAAGGAGATGGAGCAGGAAGTTGTAAAGATCAGGAAGAATTTGAAGGCAGCCCAAGACAGACAGAAAATTTATGCAGATAAGCATAGGGTGAACAGAGAGTTCAGTGTTGGGGATCATGTTTACCTCAGAGTGAAGGCAAAGAAGAGTTCCTTGAAGCTTGGAAGTTGTGCCAAGTTGTCACCTAGATACTGTGGGTCGTTTGAAGTGCTTGAAAGAATAGGACCATTTCCATATAGACTTACATTGCCTGCTAGCACTAGAGCTCATAATGTTTTTCATGTTTCTTTGCTTAAGAAATATGTACATGATCCTAACCATGTAATAAATTGGGATGTGATTCAGGTGAAACCCGAGGGAGAGTTCCAAATCGAGCCTATGCACATACTTGCCAGGAAGGTCACAATGCTCTGGAACCGAGCAATAGGACAGGTGAAGGTGCAATGGGAGCACTACGGTCCTAAAGAAGCTATGTGGGAGATGGAGGATGCCATGTGGCTGGCACATCCATTTTTTTTCGAATCTGGGGATTGATGAGGGTAGTACCAGCAAGCTTTTTTTTTAATGTTGTAAAGCACTGAGGGCAGTGCTATTGAAGGGGGAGGGGAATGTAACACCCCGATTTTGACCCCATTTGCATTTAAATAAAATGATGTAAATAATCATGGTGTGGAGCTAGGAAAAATCCCCACCATTGATTTAGTGTTTATGTTTCAACCATTAAGGTTGGGCCGATGGTATTTTATGCTAGTGAAACATTAAAAAGTTGGACATTATGTTAATTTGTAATTTTTAATTAAAACCTACAGCCAGCTATGTCAACGCAACCAAAATGAGATAGGGGCATGATTTTCCTAAGGATAAGGGAGTGGGGGATTGGAAGAGTGGGAAAAAAATTCAAAATGGGTAAAGCACCATTTATGGGAAAACATTTTTTTAATTTCTTGGGCAAAGAAAACACGAAAAACGGCTACCTTTCCCTCACGTATGGGTGTTTCACCTCCCCTCATGATTTGGACTATGTGTAACATTTTTGGATCCTAATCTTCATTCACACAGCAAGCAAAACCACTCAGATTCTGGACCCTAGGGGATTCTCTCCATTTTTTTCTGCGATTTGTCTTCCTTTCACGAATTTTCTCCTATTCAGCAATTTGTTTCCTTTTCACGATTGTTCCTGTCTGTTGTTCATTTTTCCTGAACACAATTTGTGTCTTTATTTGAATTGATTAGCAAACCATTTTGTTTTGGTAATGGCAGTAGTCGGTCTGTCGTCGATAATGTTCAGAAATTCTTGATTACTATGTGTGTATGTAATCCCTAGAGTCTGCTACATTTTGTTAATTTCGGTATTGAGATAACTATGTGTAGGTCCTTGCTTTGGCATCTACATTGATTGAAGGAATGGAAATGGAGTCTAGAATTGCTTGATAAACCTAGAGTGTGAAAGAACCTCACGGACCAATCTAGAAGGTCGGTTTTCTTCTTTGCATGCCCTAAACATCACTGGAAGGGAAGGCATGGCCTGAGGAAATGTGTAGCAGAGAAGGGAATGCTTCCTTGTGTTGGGTGTTTAATTGTTTAGAAGTTAGGATAGATCTGGTGTGGGTGTTTGTAGCTATGGAGATGAGCTCACTAGCTTAGCAGTCAGTCTTTTCACCTCCTTGGCAGCCTGATAAACCCAATTGGAAGGATGGCTTGGCTGGTAGCCTGATAAACCCATCTGTTGGCTTGCTTGTGTCTTATGTGAAATTTGTCTAAGTGTAAACCACTACCTGTGTAAGTCTGATAAGCCCAACTGTGTTGTCTTGACTGAGTTTTATTATATCCTTGGTTATGGGGGAAGTTTGCTAGTGTTCCTTATTCCTTGGGGAAAATCATGCCCAGCTCGAGGGTGGAAGTGTTGTTGAGATATTAAAGAGCACACTGGCCTATGGTTGGGTGGAACGTTGCAACAACATAGCTTGTTGTGGGACAAGCTTCTTTCAAACATAAGTATTCTCTTATATTTTATTTTTCGCAACTGTAATTATTTATGAAATACTATGAACATGATGAATGCTTGAATGAATGATTTTTCTTCCACTATATGTTAATAATTTGTGCATCTGTGTATGTTTTAAATTCAATGCATTTTTATATATACATGTTCATGGGGATTAGATTGCCAGGGTTGATAGATGTTGTCGTGTCCTCTCCGCCGAGTAAGGGTTGGGGACATGACACAAGGAGGCATCGAGGGTGGAGAAAACACACCCCTGAGAGGATGAAAACAAACTCTATATCCCCAACTAAAACAAGAAAGATGCTAATGTATCCCATAGTCGAAAGAACTAAAAAAGACTATGCCAAATAAATCAAAAAGCTCTTAACATAACTGGGTCATGCCTTCATCAATGATTTCTCCTTCTAAAAGTTACTAGAAGGAGAAGAGGCCAGCCTTCATATTCAATGCTTCCTTGGATAAATAGTCTGCACTCATATTGTGCTCCCTGTAGACATTTCTAAATTCATATAACAAATGAATTGAAGATGTCAGCAGTATCGCACATATGTCGAATATCCAACGAAATGCATTACTTTCTCCAACCTCTATAGATGAGTTCACATTCAGAGAGCTTCTATCACTACACCGACCTAATCACACAACTTCTAGGTTGCTTCTCCACTCTACATTGGTCTAATTATTCACTTTCTTGGCCACTCCTCTCTCCTTACTCTACAAACGTAGTCTTACATATAACTTAGATAAACTTCCTACTCATCACAACAAACTTCTAAACTAAATGTTATAAAATTGTAACAAATGTTTAATAATAAAGTCAACCCCTATATCCAATGAACCGAATAACTCAATCCTTATCTATTCAATGTGTCATTAACTATTTTCTTGATATTTACATAAGTGTCTACGAAGATCATATATTTATGCATGGTTTTAGGCTTCCCAAAACCTATTTACAAACTTCGGAAAATTTCACAAATTTCCTTTAAGAGAGTCCACTCCCTTGGGAAATATCAAGACCCTAATGTCTGAATAACAATTTGAAGATTTTGATGAGAGTGATATGCTCCTGCATCAACACGAAACAATAAAGCATCCAGGTGGAAGGCCAGTTTAAGTAAAGAAGAGATGTATTGTTATGAGATGATCTAAAGTTAAATCTCAAACAAACTCCATCAATGATAGAAAGGGACTCTTGATGGGGGGCGTGAGGCATGCGTAATAGCCTTAACCAACAAATTTTTCTCATTGAATTTATAATTTATGGAACCTTCTAACTTATCCAAATCAATACCCATAACAGTTTCGAGAACCTTACAGCCACGCTTAACCAACTCCCCTTCTTTAGGGTGGAATTTTGTCATAATTCCTATCCAATTCATAAGATGGACAGTTGCATTCTTCCCCCCTTCAACAAAATAAACTCCAATCAAATATTCAATGACATCTGCTAATATCTTGCTTCATAGGACCCTGTAACAACTGGAATCACCCTAAATCTCTCCATCCTCCATGGGATCATTCTCAAACTCTTCAAGATGAACGTTGTTATGTGTACCGGTTCAATTCCATGGGATTTGTTCCACATCATCCATAACATCTGCATTCATGAAGTATGAGACACCCCACAACATATGTCCTTTCATTATTGGAAAAACTATAGTACATAACTAAGAGACATTATTGGATTGCCTAGTAAATACCCAAATGGAAAATTTCAGTTGAAATCATGGTTCTCTCCTCTACCCAAAAATACTCCCAAGAAAAAACCTAGCTACAGTCCAAACAAAGAAGTCCATTCCATTAGCCCTAACATAATGGATGATTGGGATATTGCCATTGAAGGTTTAAACCAGAAACTAATACAGGACAGCTTAAGAAGAGAAGTTGCACTAATAGAGGTTCACCAAGTAAGGTCGTCTATGGAAGAAATGGAGAAACAAATGAAGAAGTTGGAACTGTATTGCTAAGAGTAGATGATGGTGGTGGGGCCGAGGTTTCGATTAGAATAATTGGTGGGGGCGAGGTTTCGATTAGGCATAATTTTTCTGCAAAACCCTAAATATTTGCATCATTATATCCTTCAGGGTTGCATCTCATTTGCATTTTAGGTTGTACCTTGCACCTTTAAATCTGATTTTTATGGCAGCTGAGGGTTTGTTTTGCTTACTAATTATTAACAAAAAATTCGAGGTGAATTTAATTCTATATTTTCTTAAAAATTAGCCATGTTTGTGCTTCTTCAATCTATCTTTAACTGGGTTCGATCCACAAGACCTCCTTGTTGTCAAGGGATCGAGCCAACTAATACATAATAGCCTCAAAATTAGGGACCATAAAGGGCATCTAAGTGTCCACAAGGTCCAAATTATCACATCCATTGTTTGTAGATGACCTCTTGTTGTTTAGAAATGGTTTTGTCGCAGAGAAGAAAGAATGTGGAAAACAAAATGGAAAACCTGCATTGAACTATGAGTTTTTAAATTCTCAGAGGCATGGTCAATGGACAAGACAATATCTCAGAATGTGAGATGGACAAGTGGTATTTTGGCCAGCATTTCACAATATATGATGAATAGGAAGGACTCATATGTATCCTCTATCAAATCTAATTCCGCAATGGAAACATTTATGCTGAGAAAACATAGGACCAATGTGATTGAAGTCATATAGCATATAGAGATCAGTACATCAATGGCTAGAAATATTTTTGTCATCCTGACTACGGACTGCCTTGCACCATATCTACAGAAGAAATCAGGCATACAAATGCCTAGGACAAAAATCGAAGGGATGTACTACATATACGAAAACCCAATAGATGAAATTCTCGGTGTTATCGGTGAATTTCACAATAATATTGAAGATCTGGTAGGTAATTGGCTGCAATTGGACACGTAATTCTCTATTTTTTTCAATAATTTGTAGCTTGAGGGGAAAGAACAGAAAATTGTCCAATTTATCAATAATTTGACAAATCTGCAATAGGTCTATGCATTTTTTAGTAGAATTATCAATTTTTCAACAAGATTTTTTGTTTTATCTTCGTAATCTCAATTTTTGTCTCTATTTCAATTACAAATTTGATTTTCAACAAATTAGATTGAATTTTTTTTGCTCCAATGACTGGCTTGTCAAACATAATGTGAGGGTATAGAAAAATATTTTTTGGGAAGAATTACAATACATGGAAACAATGTATGTTTGCCATTTTTAGTACAGGTCTCTAGATTAGCTTGTGTTGGGAACCTGGGAAAGGAAACACAACCAAAAATACCTAGAAATAAATAATCCAAGTTTGATAAGAGGATTAGAGAAGCGACTATGCTCATAAAACTTTTAGTGACTGATGAAATGCTTTCAGAAGTGCAGATCATAAGATATGTTGCAGCTATTTGGAAGCCACTAAAGGATTTACATGAAACTTCAAATAAAAGTAGAGCCTTCTTTCTTAAAACTTTAATATTTAAATAAAAATGTATTTAAGTGGGACTTTACAATATCAGTTGTTGACAATTAAAGGCCTTAAGGAACAGTTGAATGCCATTGGGTTGAAATTGGAAGAAGGCATGGTAGTAATCACTCTCAAGATTATAATAGCATGGTTGATCCTTTTATTAAAACCCTATACATTATTTCCACTGGTGTTGGCATGAAGTTTGATGATTTGAGAAATAAGCTCTTGTTGCAGGATAGGTGGAAAAAACAATTTGGAAGTAGCAACAAGAATGAGTTAAAAATGGATTTGGCATCCAACTTCAAGGGCAAAGGAAAGATTGCTAAGAATGAAGGAAGAAATAGAGAAGGCAACAACAACACATCTAACTCTCATATTCAATACTCAAAATTCTTTCCAGTGTTATCATTGTGGAAATATAGGCCATGAAAAGAAAGATTGCTAATAACAGTTATATGATGAGAAGCATAAGAAAAGGTCAAAGAATAAAACCAATGTTGTAGAACATCTGGAAAAAAACAATGTAAAATTTACAGACATCTTGGTATAGTTTCTAAACTAACCATTACGGGAGAATGTGAGAGTCATTTAGTTAAAAATGGTCATCTACACTGTAGACTTGGGTATATTGACTTGTTAACTTGGTCTAATTTATGCTTTAGTGTTGAAATTAGAGGTGAGTCGATTCTTGAAATACCACATATGCTTGCTCACCGATAACGAGATAAGAAACCCTATCATTAATATCAATGGTAGATGGATCACAAAGTTATGGGGTAAAGACTCAACTTGAGTTTCTACGAATGTGGGTATCCTCGGCCAGCTTGGTAGAAGTCTCTGGTCAATGAGGATGTAGTCCATAGATTCTCTAACATTGTAGAAATTCCAATTGCTCAATGTTTACAAGTAAAATGAACAAGAGGCAATGTGAGTAATCCTACTAGGAATCCTTCACCTTCATCACCTTCCTTAATGGTAGGTTTGGCACTCTCTACATATATGAAGGAAGATTTGATTACTTGCAGAATATTTAATGAACACCTCACCCACAAACCATTTTACAAAATGCCAAGGGACTTCTCCCAGTTACCATCATATGGCTTGTAATTTACCCCATAGTGAAGTGAGTTGTAGGGAATTTTCCCAAACTACATATTTGTTCATTCAAATTAATCCAGAAGGAGCATCTAAGAAACTACACGATTCGCTTAAAGTCTTAATATGTTATCCATGGGTGAAGAATACTAAGTTCCTTGAGCATTTCAAGTCCTTAATCAAAACAAGAGAAGTCAACCCAAGGCTTATTCTTTAAATACCAACCAATTTAATGCAAGTCAAGACTCAAAATAGTATGGTTGTTAGTTGTTACCATTATGGGTGTTCTGGGAAGTCAAATGGCACCCCCAAAGGTCCCATTCTTCGCAAACCAAAAACAAAAGGGGATGCTTTGGTGACTAGGATAGAGGACATATGCTCAAAGGAATAAGACACTAAATGGTCCTCAAGAACAACAACTCATGCCTAAAACAAATCACTCAACAGGTGGCTACCGCAAATCAATACGATTTACCAAAGATTAAAATACTGGTACCACTACAAGATATTCACATGTCAGGACAAACCCGATGAGCATCCTCCTTTTTGAAATTTCATTATTGGTTAATGGTTTGTTTGTTTGAAATTGTATGATTGACTCTAGCACCTCAACTAATGTTATGACAATGGAAGTGATTAATGCATTAGGATTGAAAAAATTTAGACCTTCCAGAAATGTACAAGCAATGGATTCTTGAGAAGTGTGGGTATGTAAGGTCATCAACGAACTCAAGGTTTGGCTGCAAAAATATTCAGGGAGGGGATTGACCATGGATGTCCTATAGTGATCAATTGCCCCACCAATGGGGGCATGCTCTAGTCCAAAAAGTGGGTCATATCAAACAGATGGATTGATCCTACGCAAACAGTCTGATTGCCAAGGGTTCTAAAGTCAAGTAGTTTAGAGAAAAGAAGATGTTGCACCATGTTGAAGAGTCAAAGGGACTTGAGCCATATTTAGAGTTACATAAAGATCCAGGGATCAGTGAGTGCATCACTTCCTTTGATTCCACTGATCATGAGAAAGAACTAAAATTTCAATCAGCTTTGATAATTCTTCCTAGTCCAAATTGCAAATTTGAAAGAGAACAATAACAATTTATCCATGCAGATTTGAATCAGCCATATCCCAAGGTTGATTTAAGAAGAGTGGGATGAGGTACTATTACTGAAGGGGAACAACTTTTATTCAAACAAAAGACAATCTTCCACACTACTTGATAATGACCCCACTCTGATTTTGTTGTTCAGTATCATTCTCACTTTGATTGTTGTCTAGATATCAATTTCAGTCATAATATGGTTGAATTAAGGACCATGGAGGTATCTTACGAAGTAATCCATACCATGTATTGATTTGTCATCCAAATATTTGCTTGGTTGTTTGATAATCAAGCCTATGAATACATATTTTTGCTTCAATAGACAACACAATTTGCTTCACTGAAAGACTGAGTTGATAAATAAGGGAAAGTGATAAAAATCAAGAATAAAAGAGTTTTGGGGACTGATTTATGCATTGGTGATGAGTCTGTTATCAAGGGAATTTTGCAATAATATGGGCAGAAGTGCACCCAAATGAAGGTTGATTACATCCTACCTTTTGTGATCAATATTAGACAGCAATAAATTGATGGAGGAGGTCTCTAACTAAGGTATTTCAACAGATTTTCGGATTATAATTAGAAGAAGATGGTGATGAAATATAAAGCTACTTGTGAAGATACTCAAAAGGATTTCAATAGAATGGATTTCGAATCTTGATGATTTTTTAGATGGCTCAGCAACTCAATTTTGTGAAAATGCCTTTTACTTACAAAGAAGGCACATTACATCCTCTAGTATGGGAGCCCAGTCCGATATGCTTGCCTTCCTTGGTTTACAAGAAGTATTCCCGGCATTCAGTATTACTTCACCACTAATGATATGGGTAATAAACGTTTTCAAACTAAAGTCTTCATTGTTAACTATTATTTGGGTGAAAGCTAGGTGCCACAAATAAATGACCATATATTAGCAGTGGTTATTGAAGAAAACAAGTCATCAATCACAATGTCTACAACATCCACATTCAGCAATGTCAAAAAAATTTAGACTCCAAAAACAACATGTTAGCTAGTATTGTATGAGAATATAGGATGTTCATGAATGGGATTTATTTGCAATATTTATTTGCTGCTTCAATTGGCATACTTTCTCATATCTTCATATACCTCTTATAATGTTATGTCTATGTCTATGTCTATTGAGGCTTGTATAATGTTTCATTCTATGTCTTTTTGGTTTCATATCCCTGGAACCCAAACAAGCGAGGAAGCTCAAGAAGGAAAATGTCTGTGTCTTTTTGGTTTCAAATCGATTGCCCCTTTACTAGGCACAACTATTAATTGAGGTAAGGGGTTTTGAAACATCTTCTTATAGCTCTCCTATGTATGTAGTCTTAGATTATACACCTATGGGAAGGGAAGACCATGACTGATCATTGTGCTCATATCTATGATGATTGAAAAATGTGCATTCGTGAAGAATTAAAGCCGCACTTCACACAAAAATGGCGTCCAACCAAAATCTGTAGCACATTATGTCAAACTCATAAATTTCAGGTGAAGTAAGTGTGGGTACTGACCAATTTTGGAGTCAATGTGTCTTTTGTGGATTCTCAACCTCCTCAACCTCCTCTATGAACTCCTCAACCGCATTAACCTCCTATGTGAACACCTCGACCTCCGTTACAAACTTCATGGTGACCTCTGCAAAATCCTTAACCTCCCTAACCTACTCTATGAACTCCTTGACCTCCTCTGTGACCTCCGTGGTGACCTCTGTGACCTATGCAAACTCCTTAACCTCCCCAACCTACTCTATGAACTCCTTGACCTCCTCGGCCTCCTTTGCCAACTACTTGACCTCCTCTGTGACCTCCATGGTGAGCTTTGTGATCTCTGCAAGCTCTAATGAGAGGGAAGGAGTGTTGGAGCTCAACCTAAATCCTCCCAAAGAATAGTGTTGGAGCCCTTACGAACACTAGCTATCTGTGCTTCTGGATAGGTATTGGAACCCTGCGAGCGCCACCTATCTGTGCACGGTTTTGGAATTGTATGCAAACTATCAATAAAACCCATGCTTAAACCTTCGATCTGCATTATTATATAGTGTAGAAGGAGCAAGTCAACGAAGTCGACTTGAACGAAGACCGACTTAGTCGATCAGCCGACTAAGTCGATGGGACGACTTAGTCGATCAGCCGACTAAGTCGGTCGGCCGACTAACTAGAAAGATTATGTCGGCTAACTAACAGTCGTGTCGGTTCACCGAACCGACAGGTAGTTATTTTGTAACTGTTTGTAAATTGTATATATTAGGCTGTTGAGCTAAGCAAGAACTCAGTTCAGTTCTCTGCTTTGTATGAACTCATTGCATTAATATAATCTGTTATCCTATCTGTTCTTATCTCTTGTTTCTGATTTATAGTTATGTTTTAGTATGTATTATTGGTAACCTTATGTGATCTGTGAGATTACAACATTGGTTCCATTTCCAGTAGTACATGTCTAAAATATATGCTCACATATGATACCAGAGCAGGAGATCAAGGACTGGTGGGACCGTAAAGTTGCAAACTACTTGCAAAATTACGCAAGAAGAAACAGATTAACAGTCGCTGAAGCCAAAGCAAGATTTTTCACAGAGACCCATGAAAAATTCGTCGAATCAGTGCCACAACTCCTGAAGCAGCTTCTGGATGAGAAAGTCGGACGCGACTAAAGAAGAACAGTTGCTAGACAAACTGATCCGAGGAGGTCGTACAAATTTGTCGGAGTGGTTGGAGAAAATCGTCGACGACTTCTGTGAGGAGAAAGCGGTCGAAGACAGGACATCAGTGGAAACTGTCAAAGCAAAATTCTACACAGATTTCACCGAACAATTCTTGTGCTCCTTGCCGACCTTGCTGTTCAAATTCTTGATAGAGAACGGAGCAGGCCACATCGTCGAACCTAGACCACCACTGTGCGAACAGCCACTAAACACCAACTGGGCGGACAAGCAAAGGAAGTGGGAGAAATTTATCGAAGAAAGGGAGTGGGAATACTTCCTAAGCAAGTGATTTGAACTATCCGGGCTTTCTAAAAGTGTCGGGTAGGCTATGGGGGGGTAGCTGGTCCTGTGTCGGAGGTAGAGTATAGTGGATCCTAGTCGACCTAAAGAGGATAGCCGACACCAGTAATGAAAAGTCGACCGTAGAAGACATAAAGAAAATAGTACTGTACAAAAGTATGTTGAACATTCAGAAATAAGAAAGGGACGAGAGACAGCAGAGAAGGGAAGCAAGACGCGAAAGAGCCGCAGGGCTGCGCAGAGAACAAAACCCTAGGGAGAATGACCGTGAAGAGAATCCGCCAGAGTCGGGTCATGACCGATAGGAAGAGGGCGTAGAACAAGAGGTGTCCCCTATGGAGGAAGAAGTGTGGATAAAGCAGCCAAAATCTCTCCAAATAAGAGCTCCCGATGATGGAATAACCCTTTCCCCAACAAATCCGCATACTAGAATCCAGACTATTGTCGAAGACAATCTACGACTACGAGCTGGTGACTACAACATATGGAGTCGACTAGGCAACTAAATATACACGGGTCGAGACCTTATCATACATTGACCACTCGAGGGAAACTGGGTGACGTTTCAGGCAGCACCCTCCCTCCAAAGTATCCACTTGCTCTTACCGACACAGGAAGGAGTGCCCCCCTCGCCAAGTACAGCTTTAGAAGAAATCAAAGAATTAGACATGTGCACACAAAATTGCAGTGGATCATCGACAGTAGAAATCCACAACAACCCACTGTACGTCGAAGAAGAATCGACCACCGACGGGAGCACGAGTTCCATCGACCAAAATCCCGTAGGCCCGACTATATCAATAACCCCACCACTTTCACCACCACCCACACCTCCGACCCCGCCGACTTCTGAGAGCAGTGAAAGTGATTCAGACATGGGTCACGGATCGGCTCACATTCCTCTCTACGAGGGGGATGAAGACCCCAGACGACATTGGTTCATCTGCGAGTCAACCTGGGAAGTAAACCAGGTGACGGATGAAGACCGACAAATGGCTTAGTTCGCGGGAGCCTTACGGAAAAGGGCCCTGACCTGCTACATGAACTTTTCAGAAAGGAAAACCAGAGCGATGAAAGCTGAGATCAAGGTGCAGTTCTTATCATTCTTCAAAACCCCAGACGCTAAGCACCTGGCCACCAAAAATCTCAAAACAACACAGCAAAAGCCAGGGGAGACAGTTCGCGACTACGACAAATGTTGGAAGGACCTATTAAGCCAACTAGATTATGTTATTGATGAACAACTACTAATTCAATGGTTCCTTGTAGGATTATCACAGAAAGTATGCCGACATATCAGTCTGGAAACGTTCAAGACATATGAAGATGCGCTGACCAAAGCTCTGCAGGTGGAAATGGACTAAGACATACCTGCGTATCCAACGGACCACAGATTAGAGGAACAGCTCGAGAACGTGCAAAAGTCTTTGAAAGAGCTAACCCTCAAGAATCAGGAAATCTGGTGTACCAACTGCTCGACGGTCGGTCATTCGAAAGATAATTGTCGACAGCAATATAGCCGACAAGATGTCTGCTTTGTACAAACCAAATTGTTTTGCGATATTTGCCAGAAACACGGCGATAATTCTACGAAAGATTGTCCATTTAACATGAAGAATGGAAAAGCTTCCTGGTGCGCCATCTGTGAGACTAAAAGTCACAACACAGTCGATTGTCAGTTAAATCTGAAAAACCGACAGAACTATTAGGCGGTCTACCAAACGAATGCAGTAGCGCAAAACAACAAGCAAAACAATACAAATGACCAGAATGGGCAAAGATACGAAGGCCGACGATATGAGCACCGGTACGACAATCGACACCAAGGGTACGGAGGAAGAGGGCGATTCGTCGAGAATCACGGCATATGACCACGACGATCCACCCAATGCTTTATATGTCATAAAGAAGGGCACCGATATGCAAACTTTCCATACAAGGACAGGACTGATCTTAAATTCTGTAACCATTGCGGAGTAGGCAATCACTCTCTGGAGGATTGTCCTACCATGTTAGAGAAAATCAATAATAAGAAAAATGTTAATGTCTTGTCTGGTGTGAAAAGCATGATGTATTAACTACTAAAAATCTGCATATTGTCACACGCCAAGGCACAAAAACAGGCCCTGATAATCCTCAAATTAGTAAGATTCAAAACACAAATGGTTATCCTGACCCTACGAAGGAGAAACAAACATATCAAGAAGCCACACACATATTCTAGGACATTTCACTCCAAGAAAGCATCGTTAACAGTTGACTCGACAGAATACATCAAATCATCCAACTGGTTCAAACCGACAAATCAGTCTCTCAGTTTATAGACTTATTGCATGAAATAAAACACACTAACCCTGAAAAGCAAACCAAAAATATCTGCAGCCTGAACCAAAAAGACAAAAACGATGTCGACCCACTTGACGACCTGGAAATCGAAGGGTATCACGTCTGACAAGTAGTGCTTGATTTTGGGTCTCAGGTAAACATCATGACCCGAGATACATGGGAAAAGATGGGCCGACCTCGACTCTACGAGTCAGGCATTTACCTAAAACTCGCCGACCAAGGTCTCATTGAACCCATTGGGGTTTGGAAAGATGTCGACACGACCATCAAAGGAATCTCTACCAAGGTTGATTTCAAAATTATTGACCCCAAAGAAGGATATAGCTCCTTCCCAGCACTAGTCGGTCGACCTTGGGGACGAAAGATGAAAGCATCCATATCCTTAGATAAAGAACGAATCAAACTAAAAGGAAATGGTCAAAAATTCATTGTACCCATTAATCCATCCCAAGGACAACCTTGGACAGAACCGATTGATGAGGAAGTCGATGTCAGACAGCTTTACCAGATTCATAACAATACAGACTATACAGAGCCAAATATCTATGGGGAGCTTAACTTAGGTAACCAAGACTCAATTGGTTATAATTCAGATGCTGAATTATATGACTGGGAAATGGAAAATTACGAAACACAAGCAAGAGGGTGTTGGACCATACAAAAAGTACAGAAAAAACCCACCCGACAGTGCTTCATTGTATCAATTATCCCCAACGTATTTGAAAAGAAAGTCAGGGAATGACCTACCTTACGACCAACCAGCTTACACACTACACAAATACCCAGGTATAAGGAGCGGGATTCCCCAGTCATGCACATTGAACAAGTATCTAAAAATATTGGTGAACATGGCAGACTTCAAAGCTTAGTGGAAACATTTACAGGTCAAGCAGCTAGATGGTGGGACACCCATCAGACAAAATTACAGAGCTAGACAATTGCTTCAACTTTCTTTGTCGAACGGTTTGGTGGGAAAAATTTAACCCAGCAAGCCCAGATCCCTACTTTTACCCAAGGTCAAAACCCAGAAGAACACATTAAGACTTGTGAAAAGGAGTGGAGAAGACTTGGATATAAAGATTAGAGAGCCTGGCCACATTTGTTCCCTTCAACCCTAGCCGACTTACCCAATAAATGGTATAAGATGGAGGAAGCTAGAGGAGAAACCTTCTTTTGGCATGCACTTAAAGAAAATTTTATTAAGGACTTCCAGTTCATACCTCAAAACGAAAAACTGGCTAGGACAGCACAACAAATCAAACAATTTCTCCAACCGACAGAAAAACAACCCTCCCAAGACCATCGACAGATCAAGCACTGTAACAATATACAAACTGAATCAACATCACAGTCAACACGTCTACACCTAGAAAATGACACACAAAAGGTAAGAGCTTCAGATGGAAGACCGACCACATTGAAACAACCCAACTGATCTACCCAATCTTGAAATTCGAGACCACCGACAAACCAGACCTTGACAGAATGACTGCAGCCGACTTCCCTGCTACATTCTCACAGTTCAAAGAAGGAAGTCGGCCCATCAATGAAGCTAACGCACCAGAGTGGCTAGATGCCAAAGTGAAAACTACGGAGGTCGACATTTCAAATGATGACCGACCAAAAATAGCCAAGATTGGTGACTACTGGAATGAACAACAGACCACCGAAATAGTGAAATTACTTAGAGAATTCCAGGTTGTCTTTGCAAGGGACTATAAAGACTTCAAAGGCTTGGTACAAGAGATGGGAGAAATGAAAATAGACACTAAACCTGATGTCCAGCCTGTCAAGAAAAGACCTTATAAACTAGCTCACAAGTACAAGGAGATAGTTAAAAAGGAAATTGATAACATGTTAGCAGCAGGGATCATTTACCCCATTGACCAGTCTGAATGGGCAAGTCCCATGGTCGTATAGCCAAAGAAACATGACCCGACAAGATTAAGAATTTGTGTCGACTTTAGGGAGCTCAACAAAGTAACATTAACAGATCCATTCCCAACCCCCTATGCTAATGAAATCTTGAATGAAGTTGCAGGCCATGAATGCTATTCATTCACAGATGGATTCTCAGGATACAACCAAGTACCCATAGCAAAAGAAGATCAAAAGAAGACAACATTTGTCTGTGAATTTGGTTCTTTTGCTTACAGCGTTATGCCTTTTGGGTTAAAGAATGCACCTGCAGTGTTTTCCTGAATTTTTGTCAAGACCTTCCAAGAATATATCTATAAGACCATGGCAGTATACTTCGACGATTGGACTATATAGTCCACCTTAAAATATCACTGCGCATGGCTCCGACTCATGCTGGAGAGATGTCGACAGATTCAACTCTCCCTGAACATCAAGAAGTGTATCTTTATGACTCCTATAGGAATACTCCTAGGGCATATTGTCTGTAAGGATGGTATCAAAGTTGATTTTGCCAAGATTAAAATCATCCTTGACCTGAAACCACCAATAAACCCTAAACAAGTTCGGGTGCTACTGGGCCATACAGGCTATTATAGGAAATTCATAAGACACTATTCAGACATGACCTACCCTCTAGAAGAATTACTAAAAGAAGACCAAGAATTTAAGTTGACAGAGGAATGCCAAATCTCCTTCGACAAACTAAAAAGAAAACTGGTCGAGGCCCCCATACTCAAATTTCCAAATTGGTTGACCAAATTTCATGTGCATATCGATGCATCAGGAATCGCAATCGAAGCAATCCTGACTCAACCAGGGGATGACGAGATGGATTACCCTATAGTTTACAGCAGTCAAAAATTAAATAAGGCTGAAAGGAACTATTCGACCACTGAAAGAGAAGCCCTAGGTATGGTATTTGCCCTCCAAAAGTATCAACATTACCTATTGGTCAACCCCTTCACATTTTATACCGACCATCAAGCTTTGAAGTATCTTGTTAATAAACCCCTTCATCATGGAAGAATTTGTCGATGGCTACTCCTTTTTCAAGAATTTGAGTTTGAAGTCGTTGCCCAACCAGGAAAGCTAAATGTCGGGCCCGACCATCTATCCCGCATAGACACAGGGGAGGAACCGACCGGAGTCGATGACGACTTGCTGGATGCACATCTATTCCGCATAGAAACAGTTCCCGAAGAACTAGAAGACATAGCTCAGTTCCTAGAGACAGGTCAGGCACCAGAAGGTCTGAACACCAAGAAAAAACAAATCTTAGCTATGAAGGTTGCACCCTACAGCCTCATCAATGGATTTTTGTACAAAACGGGGTTAGACGACATTCTCAGGAGGTGTGTACTCGACCATGAACGAGACCAAATCATACATGAAGCACACTATGGACCGACAGGAGGACACTTTCAAGCAGATACAACTGCAAGAAAAATCCAACAGTCAGGATTATGGTGGCCGACAATCCACAAAGATTGCAAAAACTTCGTTAGTCGATGTGATAGATGTCAACAACTTGGTCAACCTCTGCTGAGCACAGAAATTCCCTTGATATCTGTAAACCCTAGTCTCACATTTGAAATCTGGGCCATAGACTTCATAGGATCGTTTCCTATCCCAACCCAACGATCAGGTGCAAGATATATTATCACGGCAGTGGAATATGTCACTAAATGGGCAGAAGCCGAACCCGTCGATACATGTTCAAGTGAGGTAGCCGCTAAGTTTATCTATGAAAACATTATCACTAGATTCGGATGCCCACTCACATTGATCAGCGACCAAGGATCACACTTTATCAACAAAACCATCAAAAATTTGACCGACGAGTTTCACATCGACCACCGACGAAGCACCGCATATTACCCTCAGTCGAACAGCGCGACTGAAGCTTTCAACAAAACATTGACAAAAGGGTTAACCAAAATATGTAGTACCGACAAAGACGACTGGGATGAGAAAATCCCTACGGTGCTCTAGGCATATAGGACAGCATATAAACGGTCGACTGACCAAACCCCCTTTCGACTAGTCTACGGGCAAGAAGCAGTCGTCCCCCTACACTTTTGACAGCAGACACCTCTTATTGCACAGCTATTCCATGTCGATGTCGACCATGCAAGAAAAGACCGACTATTTCAACTCGGTAATCTAGAAGAACATAGACTCATGGCTATCCAACACCAGGAAATTCACAAACAACAACAAAAAGCATGGCACGACCGTAATATCAAAAATAAAAACCTGTCGGTCGGCGACCTTGCTTTACTTTATAAAAGTCGAGTCAAAGGAAAACCCAAGAAACTACATACAGAATGGATGGGACCTTACATTGTCGAATAAATACACCCCAATGGCTCGGTCCGACTAAAGACATTACAGGGCCTAATATTTCGAAAGATCGTTAATGGAGCCCGACTTAAACATTACAAAGCTTGAAAAGAAAAAAAAATCAAGTAACGGCCTTAACCGTCAATCAAAACCCATAAAAAGCTAAAAATTTCCAAAACAAAACAATACAATCAAACACAACAAACATGACAGCAACTCACAACTTCGATAACCGACATCATCATCTTCGACCATCCTCATCGACCAGTCCGACCGACCATTTTCACCACCGACACCGACCGATGACCTCAAGAGTCCCATCACGCCTTGATGGCCTCGAGCACCGCACACATTCCATCATTAAGTCCCATTCAAGTATTACAGCCGGACTATCCAGTCTGCCATTAATAGGTCCATCCCCACACGCCAAAACACCCGCGCCTATAAATACAAGCCAGTCGAAGGTTAATCCACCACGCCATTTACCCACAGAGCACCCACAATCTCAGTGGACTAAAGACCAAGAACCCTGTAACACCTTCGACCAACCCAACACAATGGCACCCAAACTGACCCGAGCAGCGACTAAGGCAAGAGAGCTGCAGGCAGAGGACACACCCTTGGTCCACCGATTAAAGAACATCAAAAACGCTAAAGTCCAAGACGACCAATGGCAGAAACTTTGGACAGAAATCCAAGAATGGGCCTATGTCGACAACAAGATGACCCAGGCCACTGAGAAAATCCGGAAGAGCACCATCTTCAACTACCCTAACGCACCACTGATGGCAAGCTTCGGTGGGACGAAAGAAGCAGCGGTCAAATTCATTATCAGTCGTTACCACAACGGCCGATTCTACTTTGACAAGCCGATCGATATTACTGGGGATGTTATCTCACGACTTACTAGTCTATCCAACCAAGGCAGCCCTGTACCAATTGGGATTAAAGAAGGGTTAGTCCAAGAGCTTACGGGCTCGCCGTCGGGAAAGAATTCCAAGGGGTTGATGATTGGACAGATTACGACACGGACGCCACAAATTGTGGCTAAAATCATTGCAATCACCCTTACATTAGCCGGTCAAAGCAGCGACCTCAAAATGGAGATGCTGGAGGCTATCGATACAATTGCGACCGACGGTCGGATCTACCGATGGGGAGACTATGTTGCCGACATAGTCAAAACCATCTGCGAAAGATGCCAAGAGACAAGAGGTATGATCAAGTTCCCCTCTCTTATTCTCTGGATTGTCATGTATCATATCTGTCCAGAAGGCAGTCCAGTATTCCGGGAGCTAACCAAGTTCGAGATGAACCGATTTAAACCCTTCTCATAAAAAGGAACCCTGCATGAGCTGGGACAGGGGAAAGTCTTCTTGGAAAACTGGTTTCAGCAGTTGAAGGTTCGCACGACGAGGTGGAGGGTACCCCAGAACATCCGACGAAACCTCCGTGTGGACTCCCATATACAGTTAGAGCTTGACCATACGTCGATCTGGTACATGCAAGGTCAGGACCCCAAAGCCTAGGACCTCGACTACTATCCGACGGTCGATCAGATTTTCCGGGAGTTGACCCGACAGGCTCGGACAAGAATACAAATACCCGAGGCTGCCAAACAGGTCGACTTCTCCATCACAGAGCCACTTACTGACCAAGAAAAAGAGGAAGACTACGAGCTCAACCTCTACATCAGCGCATTTGTGTCGGAGGACACCCCGGCCGAGCCCACTAGTCGGGTACACATCATTGTCAAACCTCCGACTGCAAAGGTAGTCGACCCACAGCCGACAGAACAACAACAACCAACAGTACAACCACAGCAACAAACAACCCCTCCGGCTCCAGTAACTGTCAACCCAATTCAAATACCGACAGGTGAAGTCGAGGATGCCAACCTGGAATATGCTTTATCCAAAAGCATCATTAAGAAGCTGGACAAGGAGATAGCTGTCACCAGAAAGAGAATCAAGGCCCAAAAACTACAATAAGGCAAGGGTAAGTGCAAGCTTCTTCTTGCTGACTCGTCCGACGATGAGGAGGAGATAGTAGCCACGGCCGTCGACATTGTCGAGGACGCCGCTGCAAATAAAGTATCAGTTGAAACTCAGTTTCAACGGTATCTGGAAGCAGGAGCTCCGGAGGGTCGACCAAAGAGAGCAAAAATGACACCGACGCCTGAAAACGTTGTCGACCTTGTGTCGACCCCTCCACCCCCGTCCCCGACACCCATAGTCGAGGAGCAAGCATCAATACAACAGTCGGTCAGTCCCCACAACATATATCAAAGAGAAATCATGGAGACAGTCAAAGCCAAGGTCGACCAGGACGCTGAGCTTAAAGATTTCTTCGCGACGCTGCCTGCACTGTTTCAGTCGGCCCACAAAATACAAACAACAGCTCCTCTCTATGCAAGCAAAAATCCCTATGCAAACATTATGACAACATTCACCAGAAACCAACAAGGCGACGTAATTGGATCATCACAGTCTATCACGAAGCCAATCAACCCCGACGCCCAGGATGACCTACCCACTACACCTTCGGAAGCAGATATCTCTTCCGACGGAAGCCCACAACACACTTCAGCCAACCCATCTACCCCTGTTCATTCCCCCACCCCACCACCACCACCACCACCACCGGACTCACAGCCAGACCTGCCACGACCACCTACATCTTCACAGTCGGAAGTGGTCATACTACCCCCCCAATCAGATAAACCCTCGACTTCCATACCGCCAACCACAGACCCACCCTCAACCGCTGCAGATACACAGGAGAAAGTGACAGACACACAAAAGAAGAAGAAAGACCATCATCCATGGATGTCCAGCCTACATATCAGCTTAAGGGATGCCCGCTCATTGACCGACACTGAGGTCAACCAACTCCTCAAAACCGTGGCCAAAGAAGCAAATCTAAGGACAGTTCAAAAAAATAAAGAGCTTACAGCCAAAAATGCAGAAGAAGTTGAGTTTCTCGGCAAATGCAGAGCTCTAGCACAGACCGTGATACCAGGCCCTGTCGAAGTCGACACAGATTGACCACTTGAAAGAGCATACCAGCTCTTCGAGACTATGGTATCGACCGTCCAGGCCCGAATGCAAGAGACTAAGGAAGAACAAAAGGAGGAAACTGCTCGATTGCTCCTAGCACAGCACACTGTCTTCTCAGAGGCCTACAAGGTGCTCCAGGACCACATGGAGGAATCTTTCGTCACAGAAGAAGTATTACGCGACTGGCCTACTCATTATGGGCAAGTCTATCAACAGACAAGGCAGACGCGACAAGGCATTCAGGATTTGGAGGGAAGGAAAACGACGGAGGCAGCACTCAAACAGACCATAGAGGAATAGATCGTGCTGGAGACCAGCAAGCTGCAGCAGCTGGAACGAGCAGCTCATCAGTGGGTGCAACAGGGTCTTCCAAACCTAGAAAAGGTCGATGTCATCTGCCCCCAGATGAAATGACTCATCGACGCAGCAGAAGAGCAGAACCAAGCTTTAGGCCCCAATATGGAGAAAATCACAGAAGTCCCCATTTCAGAAAAGATGTCAGTCCTATCAAGTTTAACAACATTAATGATCGACATCCAAAAATCTTTACAAAGTTGGATAGATTTTCAGCATCACCTCGCCATCACAGCTCTGGCCATTGTCGAAGTCTACATCCAGAAGAGACCAACCATCCATCTGCACAGTCCACAACAATAGCATGGTCCAATGGTTCAACAAAATTTCAATTTTTGTACCTCCCTGCTTCTTCGGGACGAAGAAACGTTTTGTTCGTGGGGGAGATGTAGAAGGAGCAAGTCGACGAAGTCGACTTGAACGAAGACCGACTTAGTCGATCAGCTGACTAAGTCAATGGGCCGACTTAGTCAATCAGCCAACTAAGTCGGTCGGCCGACTAACTAGAAAGATTAGGTCGGCTAAGTAACAGTCGTGTCGGTTCACCGAACCGACAGGTAGTTATTTTGTAACTGTTTGCAAATTGCATATATTAGGCTGTTGATCCAAGCAAGAACTCAGTTCAGTTCTCTGCTTTGTATGAACTCATTGCATTAATATAATCTGTTATCCTATCTATTCTTGTCTCTTATTTCTGATTTATAGTTATGTTTTAGGATGTATTATTGGTAACCTTATGCAATCTGTGAGATTACAACATATAGTGCCATGTAATAAGATTATAAAACCCTCTAATATTTATTAGTAGCTAAGGGTTTATAGTTAGGATTTATGGGTATAGGTTAAAGGTTCATAGTTAGGGGGTATGGATAGAATTTAATGGCTCACAATTAGGGGGCATGGGTAGATAGTAGGGGTTCGCAACCAGGGTTAATCCTTAACCCTATAACCCCTAAACAATTAGGATACTATAAGAATGGATCCTAAGAGAATATTTTCTATACATTTCATAAATAGATAGGTAGGATTTTAAAATGATATCTATTATATGTAAATATATATATAGACTACATTATTTTAATATGGAATTGATGTGGTATGGAATCACTATGGAATTTGGGATAAGGTTTAATGGGCTTATGGGTAGAGACTAGGTCTTCATAGTCATGGTTTTTCGTATAACCCTCCAACTCCTAACCAACTATGATCTTAAAAGAGGAGTTTGTGTAGGGAGTTAGCTAGGGTCAGGGACATGGATAAGCAGTTTAGGAGTATGTAGTTAGGGATAATGGGATAAAGGGTATGTAGCTAGAGATACAGGTTTGGGATTAGGGGGTATGTTTTTCACCTATATGCATGCATGGGTTAGGCCCATGCATGTGATCCCATGGACAATATGCAAAACCCCAATTTATCATAAAATTTCCTACATAGAGAATCATTGGCCCACAAGTGGCATATTGGCCCACAAGTACCTTGTAAGAAAAAAACTTGAAATGACGACGATAAAAACTTCGTAGACAAATATTCATGACGATGATAAAATATTTGTAGACAAATAGTTTTTTTTGTTAAAGTCTGTCTAACAAAATAGTAAATGAAATGAGTAAATTAGTGTTTTTAGGGTTGATTTTTGCATGATATAAAGATATAATTTTGGCTTCACTTAATTTAGCATTGCAATCTTTGTGGAAAATGTTGGACATTTCCATATTTTTATTAATTTGTATCAAAGTCCACATAGGTTCAAAACTTTTACATGTAGTCAAGAATGGTTATAAAAGACCAATTGCTTATTTCTAATTACATTCAAAATAAATTTTAAAGTTTAATAAACATATAAACATATAGTTTTATTTTGCTTGCCTCGTTGAAATAAGGTGGAAGGAAATGATGCTCCAACTATATATTAAAGTAATTAAAAAAGAATCCATCCAATCCTGGACAACATGCTAATGCATTAGTATCTTGCAATGAAAGAGAGATTAAAACGCACAAATTACAATAACAGAACCCAATGAAAATTCCATATAGAAGGATAGTTTTTTTTTTTAATGAAGCCATTTACAATCACAACTTTGGCATTGCGATTGATTCATTCAAACTAAATAAAAATTCTATATTAAAAATATTAATATTTAATATATTTTATTACTTATCTTTTATTAAAAGTGTATGATTAAAACTTACAACAGTATCAAATCTATTTCATTACCTTATCTTTTATTAAATGTATATGGTTTAAAATTAATTATTAAATGTATATGGTTTAATTTATTAATGTTAAAGTGAATTTATAACTGATCAATTTTAAATTATGTTTATATTGAGTCAAAATCTTCAATTTATAGGTTGGCTCATTCCTTGTAAATAATATTTTTTATTTTTGACCACATAGTTTGAAGGTGTGGAATTTATTATTATTTTGTAAATAATATTCTTGATTTTTGGCTACATGGTTTGAAGGTGTGGAATTTATTATTATTTTTGTTTTCAATGATTGATGCAGTATTTTTTTTTGGATACACATGATTCATATAATTGAAAATGATGGATGAAGATCATGATCATGATCATGATGATGACGATGGATGATGATGTTGATCATGATGATGATGATGATGATGATGATGACGGATGATGATAATGATGATGATGATGACGATGATGACAATGACAAAGATGATGATGACAATGACAAAGACGATGATGATGACGATGATTATGATGATCATGATGAAGACGATGATGATGTTGATGATGATGATGATGATGAACATGATGATGATGATGAACATGACGATGATGATGATGAACGTGATGATGATGATGATGATGATGAAGCTGGTGATGATGATGAAGATGATGATGACGACGACGACGACGATGATGATAATGATAATGACGATCATGATGATGATGGATGATGATGATGATGATGATGATGGATGATGATGTTGATGATGATCATGATCATGATCATGATGAAGAAGAAGATGATCATGATGAAGATGACAAAGATGATGATGATGATGATGATGACATGAATATCTAACGACATGAACCTAATTACCGTTGGAAATATGCCTTTGTAAAATTTGAAAAAAATAGCATGTGCTCATTGAAAGTTCAACGATCATCCCTTCACAATTCGTTGCAAATCCGATGAACCTCCCTTAACACTTCGTCGCAAATTCGACGAACTATTGTTGCTTAACCGAAGACAGGGGCCGGGGGAAAACCTACGAGGGAAAAGTCGGAAAACTGATGATGCTGCAAGACAAAAAAAGGAAATCAAAAGGTGCAATACTTTTCATCATTGCAATCTGACAAAAATGTACTTTACGTTGGATGTCGTCGGATTCTGTCATTGGATTTTGGGCTCAAATCATGTTGTGAAATATCCATAGTATCGATTTTCTGAGAGTTACGGATGTCTATCACTTCTAGAGGAAATATTGGTCACCTCAAATATTGCAGTTATTTCACAATAAAAAGTTCTCTTCGTTTCATCCAACTTTTTGATGTGAAATTTATGACCATTGCACCACATAGCCTTATGGTGTTTTACCTGCAACAAGCCATACACATAAATGTTACATCCTGAATTGATCGTGATTAAGTGCATGTTTATGCTCTGCAGGGAAAGAAATGAATGTGTACATCAATATATTTGAAAAAAATTAAATATTATGGCTAATACGCTTACCTTCTTATCTTTTAAACCATATGCTAAATTGGTTTCCCTTTTTGTAAGATTGGTATCTCCATTGAGATGATATGCTTTAACCAATGAAGCCACACCTTCCCATGATATTCCATATCCAGATTGTTCACATCATTCAATCCATACCTTCATCCAATCAAGATTTATTTCTATGTATAAATGAAGTGCATCCCACTCACAACCAACTACTTCATGAAAATAAAATTACAATTAAGTACAAATGTATATTCACTTTACATGCAAGTGTACACTTTTAATTGATGCATATTGAATATTAAAAATGAAATAAGTATGATATATACATAAAAATCAACAATCAAATGTACTATAATTAATTTCCACTAGCTAATAACTACCTTTCACCTTCCTTGATCTACTTTTCCTAGTGAGGTACTCCCCTTCGAAATTGTTATTGAACTCTGGGTCACAAATGCGACCTAAATTGAGTTGTGTTGCTAATTTAGGAAGGTATTCACTAATATACATCATGTTATAGTATACCATATATCCCTCCACCATAGAACCCTCAGGACGTGCTCATTGTTTAACCAAATTTCAAGTGCCTCTCAACCATCCACATGGACCTTGAGTGTACAATTCCACACAATTCAATCTCATCAACTTGGTGTATCATGTAGTGTTCTTGTGCATTGAAAAATGTTGAAGGTGGATGCTTTTGCATTTCACACATCAGACGTGAAATTTCTCTCCTCCAATACTTTATATCTTCTTTATGGATTTCTTTAGATGATAACCATCTACAAATGATGCAAACAAATCATGATATTTAACAAAAAAAAACATTATTTTAGAGAACAATTATAAGAATAAATATCAAATATAAGTTCTACAATTAATTAAACAAACACTTTATGCGTGGAAAATATCGCTACTTACCTCATGTATTTCCAATATCATATATAACTCGTTTGACATTGTTGTCGAAGTTGTTCGGGAGAGAGAGAGGTAGAACATGTTGTAACAATATAAAAATTGTTTCATATTTTTTTCAAAAAGTAGACAAAAAATACCAACAATATGCACGAGAATAAAAAAATATAGAAATATATATATACCATAATAATTACCTTGATAAAGACATGACAATCATGTGTTTTCACCCGCGTAAAATCACCTTTCTTGGTTATGATATTGTTCATGTTCAAACAAAATCCAGTGGGAAATTTAATTTTTTGAATGACTTCTTTTAGAAAATTGCTTTGTTGCTTCGTTAACAACCATGGAAGTGATTTTATATTAATTTGGTCTTTGTTGTTATGCAATTGAATGACATGTATCATTTCATGATTGGATTCTTGAATGGCATTGCAAATTTTGACTTTTTTTCTTTGTTGCTCCTTAGATCCAATATTTGCCATAATGTTTCAGCCACATTCTTTCTTGTATCCATTGTATCAAAAAGATGAGCAATTTGTAAGTGATCATAGTACGAAAACCTACTGAATTGTATAGGATAAATTTTCATTCCTCGTGGAATCCCATGAATTCCTTCACGATCATGACGGCCATCATGAATCATAGTTTATAAATAATTTACAAAAATCAATGTCAAACACAGTAAAAAGCACACAATAGAAAAAGTTTCAAAACATTTCATATATGATGAAAGATAGACAATTTGATTTGTACGTACCTTGTAGATTTCTATTATATTGTAACTTTCATATGTGAGGTGTCATTCTGTGTGTTTTTAATCCGGTCTCTTGCTTCCCATTGAATATATGTTTTTCGGTAGTTCGATACCTATGATTCTTAGAGAGGAAGTGCCTATACTCATCAAACACCCCCTTTTGTAAACTTTTTGAACAACATGATTTGATCTTAGGACCACAAACTAGACATGCAAATTTTCCCTTTGTTTGAAGACCAACATAAAGAGTGGATGGATTAACATTGTCAATTATAATTATATAAAAAGAATGGATTATTTAAAAAAACATGCATGCATAATATATCAACTTCATAAAATTAAATACTATTAAAGTCAACATTATACATATGGATTGACACCATCTGTTGCCAAATAAATCCTAACATTACGAGGTTCTTCTTTAAAGTGTGGTCATTTTTCTTCCATATCTCTAAATCCATAACCATCCGCGCGCATTCGAAGAATGTCATCTTGACTTCTATTATGTGCATGGTAATCCATAAATTGTGCTATGTTTTTGCACTTGAACAAGTGTTACAAACATGGAATAATGGGAATATAACGAAGAACCTTGCAAGGAACCTTTTTTGTTACTTGATCTGTTTGATATCTACTGATATGACATTTTGGACATTCTGTTTCAAATTCATGTTGTTTATAATATATAATATGGTCATCGGGGTATGCATCAATTGCTTCATACTGCATTCCAATATAATATATTTGACAGTGGTAACAAAAATCCAGCTATCAAGCTACAGCTAAGTAAAGTAAAAAAACTAGTTAATATAATATATAAATAATATTAATGAAACATGTTTCATCCATATTAATTTTACTTATGAATTAACAATGAAATTATCAGAGGAACAAAATAACTTTTATCACGATCATATATATGTGATGGAATATATTACATACCTTAACATATGTGTGATTGATTTTGAAAGACCATTCATATTCTTCAAGTTCACTATCAACAATAGAGAATATTTGTGTTGGAGCCTTCAGAAATGGTTTTGTATGCCTTCCCAACAAGAGGTAAATCATGAACATCATCAAAGTCCTCATTTTCATGATCATCATCATTATAATCCATTCTTACATTGAATGTATGATGGATCAATGTATTTTTACTATCATCTTCAACTATGTTATCAGTATGATCATCTTCTTCAATAAGATCATTAACTTGTTCTTCATTATTCATAGCTCCATGTTCCATCGGTGCTTGTTCTGAAAGCACATCCTCCGAGTGATATGACGTAGGAGGTATTTCCTTTATAATTACATAAAACCATCAAAAGATATTAGTTAATATAAGAAATATTAAAATGATACCAACATTTACAAAACCAATCAATATAAAGACATATATAATGAAAAACTTACCAATGGATAATAGTGATGTTCCCCCTTCGCACATCCATATTCCCTACAATGTCTTTTGGTTGTTGTGATCTTTATTATTCTCCTTTTAAAGCCCTTGCATTGAATACATGGACAACAACATTTCCCATCACCCTTTCTTTTCAGTCCATCCCATAATCTAGCAAGAATATTGTTATCAAGAATATTGTTATGTTCTGACATTTTATGATAGCAATCTTGACTGATGATTATCAATATTAAAAAACCAGGGTCCACACTTCACTATTTTTAATCATAGTAACAGTTGAAATAATTGTGTCTTTTTGTATTTAAAACAATCTGTGTGAAGATAATTATAACTTCCACAAACCATCGCTTGTATAGCAAACATGTCAGAATATTCCTAATATATAGTTTATAAAAAAAAACTCGTCAGATATCTGACAAAATTAGTATAGTGATCGTTGTAATCTTGGAGTCGTATTTTCGACAACAGAAGTCGAATATCAGACGAAAACTGGAGTAAAATTTTAAAAAGAACAAAAAAATCGTAATTACAAAGGTGAAATATGACAATAGGGTCAATTTCATCGAATTGCATCCGATTTTCTCGTCAGATTTCGGGTTCAACTCTTATTGTGTGAGGGTGAAAACTAGTACTGGGAGTCAACTCTGTGCCTACCAATCTAAATAACTCATGCCAAAATGCACTGAGAAAGATGTTTTCCTGATCACTGATAATGTACTTAGGTAATCGATGGATTCTAAGCACCTCCCTGAAAAATAACTATGTCACCTATGATGCCTTGTACTCCAATGAAATTGTGAAGAAGTGTTCGAACTTGGTCAAATAATCAATAACTACATAAATACAGTATCTTTGGTGCACCTTTGGTAGACCTGTGATGAAATCCATTGACACGCTCTTCCGCTTTTTCTCTGGCATGGGTAAAGGCTACAATAATCTTGAAGGATGAGTCTACTCTGACTTGTTCTTATAGAAATTCATACACTCTCTCAAATGCCGCAACACATTGCCCTTGAGGCCCTTACAAGAGAACCTCTTTATGATTGTCATGTAATTTTTGAAGTATTAAGAATGCCCTTCCAATGGTGTATCATGTGTGTCCCTCATCATCTTCTCTTTAAGATTGGACTCTAGAACTAAGCAGATCCTGTATTTGTAGAAGATAAAATCATCCACCATTATGTACCTGTCATCTTGAATGTGACCATCCATCAACTCACAAGAAAACTTATTCTTGGAATAATCTACCAATAGGTGATCCTTCCAAATAGTTGAAACCTCAATTAGTTAGCACACTACCGATTTCCTAGAAAGGACTTCAACAACAATGTTTTTCTTACCCTTCACATACTCAATGTCAAAATCATAAGCCTGAACTTTGATTACCCATTTTTGTTGTCTCTCATTCAGGTCCGTTTGCTCTAGGAAATACCTCAAACTATTGTTATCTGTCCTAACCAAAAAAAAATCACCTACCAAATACTTCCTAAACTTCACCAAAGCATGGATAATGGTGAGCATGTCCTTGTCATGGATGGATTAGAGTTTCTCTATATCCCTAATCTTTCAAATCTTGAATGATATCAGTGTATATTATGCATACAAAAAGCTCTTATACCCTTAGCTAAAGCATCAGACTCAAGTAAAAAGGGATGAGTGAAATCAAGAAGTGCCAAAACTGGAAAAGTGCTCATCACCTCCTTGAGATTTTCAAATTCCCATTACTATTTTGAGATCAGTTAGGAAAGCACCCAACTACGAAATTCCCTTAACAAAGCACCTGTAATAACTACATAACCCATAAAACCCACACAACCGTGTAAAGTTCTTGGGCGGTGGCTAATCAAATATGGTGGGGATCATCTCCTAATGTACCTGTACACCATACGCATTGATCACATGGCCCAAATATAGTATCTTTGTCATGTTGAATTCACACTTGGAAGCCTTGGCATACAACGAATAGTCCTCCATGATTCCCAATATCTCATCCAAATGCCTCAAGTGATCCTCCGATGTCCTATTGTATATAAGAAGATTATCAAAGAACACTAATAGAAACTTCCGCAACTACCTTTTGAATATGTGGTTCATGTAAGAATGAAAAGTGGCGGGTGAGTTGGTCAACCCAAATGGAATGACCAAAAATTCATAGTTCCCTTAACGACACCTGAAAGTAGTCTTGTGAACATTCTACTCTCTTACCCTGATTTGGCAATACCCTGATCAAAGATCAATCTTTGAAAAGCACACTACCCCATGAAAATATTCCAACAACTCGTCAATATTGGGAATGGGATACCTATTTTAATTGTTTTCTAATCTACGACCCATTAATCAATACACATCCTCATGGTTCCATCATTCTTTTTTACCAAGACAACTAAACAAGCGAATGGATTGGAAGGTCAAATATGCCCCATCTCTAACAACTCATTTATTGCCTTTTCTATCTCATCTTTGAACTTATGTATGTGATTGCATGGAGTAGTAATCACGAGCTTGGCCCCTTCTTCTAACTCAATGGTGTGATCAAAGCCTCTGTCATGAGGTCTCCCTAAAGGGATCTCTCCAAAAACATGATCATGTTTTCTCAACAATGATTGAATGTCTACATGATAAGGTTGGGTACTATCTAAAGATTTATAAGTTGTAATCAAACATGCTATTGTGTATTCTACATCCCCATGCCTAAATAATGCTTCCATATGCTTGGATGAAACAATCCTTGGAGCACCATTGAAATTCCCCTCATTACTGTTAAATTTAGTGAAGCATAGGATCTTCAGGTCTACATGAATTCAATGAGAAAAGAAGGTTGCAGAAGAGAGAGAAGAATTTAGTAGATACTGACAAATTACTCATGGAAAAATTGCACACACATCGAGACAAAATTGGAAAATACCATTACATTCATTAATCAGTATATTGTATGCAATACAATGGTGTTACAAATAGGATAATTTGAATTCCTAAGATAGGATTCAAATCTACCAACCTGGACCGACTCCAGAGCTAACTCAGTGTGGGAAAATCACCACTAGAGCTCACTAATGCAACTCCAGATCACTAAATCAGTTCACAACCAGTTAACTGACTGATTTAGGTGAGCAAAGGCACCCTAACTCCCTTAAATCATGCAAATTGGTACAAGGATGGTTGAGAGTGAACTAACTGATGGGAATCAAAGCATAACTGAACATAACTGAACACCAACTAGGGTAAACTACTGGAGACTGCTAGTGGCACTCAGAGTGGTTTCCTAAATTATAGGGATTCATCCCTTGATCTCCTAAACTCATGTACACATGCACATTGAGTGTTAGGTGGCCCCAGATGAGTCCCCATGGAACTAGTGAAGTGGAAATGACCTCCTAAGCTAGGAAAATACAAATAGACTATGGTGGTCAAGGGAGGATTAAATAATAATTCTAACACCCCCCCCCCTTAATCCTAACTTGGACAATCTGGGCTTTGGAAACTAATACCAAAGGTCACCCATACAATCTAAATGCAAAAAAATGATTGCTTAATAAACCAAGGAAATGGGGAAAACCTCGTGGGAAAACCCCCCCCCTCAAAATAAGCAGGAAAACCAGGATCAATCTTTCACATCAAGAGAAAAATTTCTTCTTGAATAAAAAACTTGTGAAAATATTTCTGCAGTTTGCATCTCTGTGGAGCAGTAATTCAATGTGACAGTCCTTGTGTGCACTAGTTTCCTAGTACTATGCATGTGAACCTCTCCACCTTCTTCCAATTTGATGACAGATGGGAGAAGAAATATTGCCTTTGTCTCTTCTTTCTGGAGGAAGAGCGACATAATCCAATTTGTTCTTCGGGGAGCAGAATTGTTGATAATACCTTACCATCATGAAGAATCTCTCTTAGAGTTTGTAGCACCTCTCTGGGAGGAGTGGATTCACTTGACATAGTGCAAGGATTTATTTTTGAAACCGATATATTGTTCTCCTTATGTCATATGAATCTCCAGTCATGTTCACATCATCCTCAATAACGTTTTGAGCCCATTTAGGCCTAGGATTGGGAATAGGTACTAGATCTGGATCTAAATCCGATTGAACTTCATATTCAATTCCATAAATTGATTCAACTTGGTATTATGCTTCGAATTCTAAATCTGAAACATTAATGGAAACATTATCATATGCAAAAGGTTTAGGTAGAATGAATTTACCTTCCCTTTCAAATGACAACTGAGAGTGCATTGGATCTGAGTATGGCAAAAAGTGTGAGAATTCATATGCCTTGGAGGCATGGTTTGCAACATCTTTTGCTATAAGCTTCCCAGTTGAGATATTTGATATCTCCACTAAGTTAGGATCAAATACAACTCGCTTTGGTGAGCTTGTATGAGTCATCTGGTATACCTACAACAAATTTGTAGCTAAGGAGGGCACATGGAGGACATTGTTTAACACTCCATGCTCTAGCTTGATTGAACCCTTTCCTTCATCTTGGATTTGAGTGTCATATCCCATGTGAATACTTGGACCATCAGTAAGTTGTAATGAAGAGAATGATTCTTTGGATGCAATCATGTGATTGAATGCTCCTGATTCAATAAGGAAGGCATGAGATTTTGAAAATACAGCCTTCAATGCATGACATCTCTCATGATATTTGGTATTGTCTCTAGAATCATCCTTCCTTGTGCCTTTAGGGAGGGAAATGTTGTGTTGATCAAGGAGTCTTGACATCTAATCTATTGTATTTGTAATACAACCTTTCTCTATATGGTTTCCTTTCTTACAGTAGGATCACTTGCCCTTGTCAAACCTCTTATGTTTGTCCTTCTTAGAGCCTAAGGCTTCATCTGCTGGATCAAAATATTCTTTAGGTCCAAATTCATTGTTCCTCTTCTCCTTTATTTTCTTGTGCATTATTTTTCTCACCAACCAAGAGAGCTTGATTTGGGGAGGCTTAAAGGGCTCCCATCTGTATAATCTTGTCTTGTTCATGTATTAGAGATTATGTGAAGGCATTAAGGGATGAAAATCACCAATGAGGAGTTGAAAGTCTCCCAAAGTGAAAGGTGGATACAAACACTAAGAATTATGGGCCAAGTTTGCTCATAATGGAGAGCACCAATTGCTCATCCTTCTTCTCAATCCCACACTGCTTTCATTGCATGACAAGATATTTGTATTTTGAGAAATATTGTTGTATAGTTTTGAAGTTATAGGGTTATAGTGCTATCAGCTCATTATCCATAATATGGCCCCTGATCTCATCCTTCTTTCCAAAAAAGGATTCAAGCTTATCCCATACTTCTTTTGGAGTTTTCAGTCCATCAAGATAGAAGAGAAGCTCCCTGGAGATGTGGATGCATGTGAAGCCAAATGCTTCATCCATCTTGTTCAGATGCTTCGACTTTTTAAGAGGATGGTGGGGTTCGACCTCTCTGCCCATGGTGACCCTGTATAGACCCTTGTTGCACAAGACAATCTGCATATCATCCCTCCAATCAAGATAGTTGAAGGGGGTGAGGATTATGGGTGTCAATGTTGCTGAATTCTCCATCTTACAGCCTCAAAAATAGCTAATTCTTCAAAAAATATTTGAATGTACTTGCAAAAACACTACAAAACACTTCAATTCGCAATCAAACCAATTCAAAAACTCTCCGCTTTGACACATGCACTTTCTCCGAGTGCATCACACCTAGATAGACTTCTCTTGATAGAATCCAGAGGGAGCAAGGCAACAATGATAGGATTTATATGGAACCCAATTTCTTCTGGTGCATCAATGGAAGTTTCTGAGGTTTAAAGCTAGCCTAGATACCTACTCTGATATCACGTGAAATTTGGTGAATCATAGGATCTTTAGGCCTGCATGAGTTCCATGAGAAAAGAAGGATGCATAAGATAGAGAATAATTTAGTAGAGACTGATCAATTGCTCATGGAAAAATTGCACACATGTGGAGAAAAAATCGGAAGAATATCATTACATCCATTAATGAGTATATTGTATGCAATACAATGGTGTTACAAATAGGAGAATTCAAATGCCTAAGATAGGATTCAAATCTACCAACCTGGATTGATTCTAGAGCTAACTCGGTGTGGCAAAATCACCACTATAGCTCACTATTGCAACTCAAGATCACTGAATCAGTTCACAACTAGTTAACTTACTGAGTTAGGTGAGCAAAGGTGCCCTACCTCCCTTAAATCATGCAAACTAGTGCTAGGATGACTCGGAGTGAACTAACTGATGGAAATCGGAGCATAATTGAACATAACTAAACATAACTGAACACCAACTAAGGTCAACTGTTGGAGACTGCTGGTGGCACTCAGAGTGGGTTCCTAAATTATAGGGATTGGTCCATGGAGCCCCTAAACTCATTCAAACATGCGCATTGAGTGTTAGGTGGCCCCAAATGAGTCCCCCATGGCACTAATGAAGTGGCAATTACCTCCTAAGATAGGAAAATAAAAATAGACTATGGTGGTCAAGGGAGGATTAATTAATCATCCTAACAATAACTACCCTCTTACCATCTTATGTATTGAATCTTATCTCCATTGTTTGATAGTTCTGTGAAATTGTTCCTAGAGTACTAGGCCACTAACCACCTAAGACTGCACTAGTGTCTTCCATCTCCACCACATAGTGTTATGGATAAATATTCCCTATGGATAGGTAATACCTCCCTTGCATGTGCATGATACCCAAGACAGATAGTAGGGTTAAATATTATCAATTTCCCACTATATCTAACCCTTTACCCTATGCATACAATAGAAAAGAGAATGATTCAAGCATACCTTCTTTCTGACAGTTGTCCTTCATATGATCCTGGTTGGTGTAGTTCTTATAGATTCTTTGCTCCAGATTCTAAACACCTACTACCTGCACACAAAGAGACAAGAGACTCCTTCCTCAAACATTTCAACAATATATAATGCATATAGAATATAGATCTAATATAGTTAATTCAATAAATAACAAGATTCCATATCACAAGTGTATACAATGAAAAGAACACAATGAATATGGGGGAAACCATCAATGTATATAGTGAAAGGGAAATCAATACATCACAAATCTATACGTTCATTCACGATGAGGGATCTCTTTGGCTCCTTAATCCAAACTCCTCCTCACCTCAATCACCAAAGCTTGGGCTCTCTCTCAATGATGATCTCATAAGGAAGGAAGAGGTTCTCTCTACAAATGTGTAGCATTTGGATACTATTTCACTTGATCCCTTTCTCCATTGGAGGACCTTCATTATATAGTTGGACAGTGAAGGTACAGGGGATGAATGTGGATGACTAGATCTTAGCAATGTTATCCTATCTCCTAACAACTCACCAATGGTTCTAGAAAGTGTATTTTTCCAATGGAGGGAATAATAAATTTTCTCAATAACTTAATAGATTATTATTCTTATTGAGTAATAATAAGCTATGAGAAAATAAAAGTGTCTCAATAAATTAAAGTTGGTAAAGGTTCCTAGTGATCCCAAGGGGGTGGTAAATAATGGTAGAACACATAGAAATCATTTTTCATATTGTAGTTGACCAACGTTGCATTCAACCATGGAACCTTCTGTGTGTATTGCATGATGTGCCCACCATCTACCACAACACTAAATCCCTCAAAGTCCCTTGTAGGAATGCCTCTCTTGGACACCTAAGCTAAATCTATAAAGTTATGGGTTTCCCCACCATTGATCAAAACCATGACACGATATCCCTATACTACTCCCCTAACCCTAAAAGTGTGAAACATAGAGGCACCTAATAGAGTAGCAATAGCTCCACCCTAAGTCTCTTCATGTGGGTGCTTGATGTCCTCTCTGTTATGCTCACCATCCTGAACCTATCATGCCTCCTCTTCCTCGTCGTTATCATAGAGCACATCTATGTAATACACCTTACCTTTAACCATGCAGATGTTCTCAAGGCTCTTTAAAGCTGAAACATAGCTTCTTCCTTCTTAATTCATGATGAGTCTCATCATCCAACCTGTTTTTCCTAGACCGTTCCTTTTGGAAGGGATTCTTGTTTTTACTTTTCTAAGGAGGAAAAGATTTGGACGGAAATTTATTATTTGGTACTCCATCCTCCATATCATGTGCTCTAAAGATGGCATCCTGTAGAGACTCTGGCCTGAAGGCCTTAACCCAACCATGCAATGGCTTAGATAATCCTTCAATGAACAACATAACTAGCCTATACTCTGATACATCTGTCACCATGACTGCAATCCTCTAAAATTACAAAATGTAAGCATTTGTTGCACCTGTATACTTGAGTTGTGCCAACTTTTTAAAATGCAACTCTAGGTCCTTATCAAATCTGTCAATCCTCCTTTGAGTGAATTCCACGTGTGAGGTAATGCTAGAATGCCCCAAAGTAACTATCTCATGGTACCACCACTCATTAACCTCTCCCTCCAAATGCAATGTAGAAAATGTAATGGTATTTGTATTCCTCATGGAGTTGATTTGGAAATATGTGTCCAACTTCTGAACCCAAGCTCTAGTAGTGCATTTTTTAGAGCCATCAAAGAAAGGGATAGATAATTTCCCAACCTTCCATTGAAGATCTAGATTTTGTTGGCCCATGTTGAAGTCCATTGGTATATTCTTGTACTTGATTGTACATAATTCTTGTAATGACATAGCTATAAGAAACTCAATACCAAGAGTCTGATACTCCCTCAAATAATCATCAAAGCTATCACCTTTTCCTAGCTACCCTGATTTCTAGTTGGCTTCTCCTTCAAGAATCCAGGTAATAGAGGTATAGGGGTTACTCTATTGGTTGTCTAAATGTTGTTCTATGTAGGGATATAAATGTTGCTCCCTTCTACATGATTCCCATTGTGTCCATTCGTTCTTCCTGGTCCAGCGTTTCCAGCATTGTTTTGGTTTTTTTAAGTACCTGTGATAAGCTAAGTTATAAGTTGGACCAACCGTTGCTTCCCCCTTTCCAGATCATTCAAAATTATCATAATAACCTCAATTCTATTACTGTGATAGTAACTGTTGCTCCAATAGCTCTATCAGAACAATACAAACCTCAATTTTGTTCACATCACTATGCACATTTGCAGCATCTATTGAACCATGCTGAGCCAGAACACTTGCATTAGCATTTTGGATTGTGGTCAACAATGATAATATCTCCTCCACCAGTTAAGAATCTATCAAGCATAAGTTTTGATGAACCCACAAAACCTATGTTTACACCCTACCTATCAATATTATGCTTACTTGTCACATTTATGTTATTTATCTTTTGAAAAGCTAAGTAAGCACCATCACTACCCTTATAAGTAGTTTCAATGCTTGGAATAACATTTCAAAAATATACCTACTCGACATAGAGGTTGAATGTAGAGGTGGAAATAAATGAAAATATGCCTGATATACTTAAATGGCTTGCATATGGTAGGGACATTGGTTCTATAAATAGTCATTCTTTGGTGGCTAGATCTGTTAATTTGAATTTTGTACCAATTATATAATCTGCCAAAAGTCATATTGTTGCAAATAATCATGGGAATGTAAATAGAGCCCAAAATGCTATTGAAAGTACTTTTTCTAGAAATACTTCATTTACTACACTAGTATATTCCATTCAACAATCTTATGGAGGAATAGGAGATGATGGTGAAGAGTAGAATCCATCTAGGAATAAGTGATCCTAAGAGCATTCCTAATGAGCCGAGAAACAAGATAAATAATATAAGGGAATGAGAGAAGTGCAAGGAGTAGACTTTGATGAAAACAATAAATTAACTCCCAATCTCCCCCTTGTTTCACCATTTTCTACTGTTGTGATATCTATTGTAATTCCTTAGGCACTAGTTCCAGTTATAAATCAAGATAATGATCCATTATTTGATTGTTCTACACAATTGATCAATGTTGAATAAGGAGGTGCAATCCCACTTGCAAACAACAAATTGTGTGTTAGTGATTGAGCAAAAATATGCAGATAATTGAACTTTAAAACTTTAATCCAGATTGAAAGTTTTGGGCTCCAAGAAAATTTAAAATTTTCAAGATCTAACGCTCTGGTTCTGGAGTTTTGGTTCACGTTTTGATGATGCAAGCTGTCTGAAGGAGGCTCGAAGAGACTTTTTTCAGCTCTATGTGAGCTGGCTTCGGTGGCTCCTCTCTGTGGTTCGCGTTTGGAGGATTTATGAAGGAGGCTCGGTGAGACTTTCAGCTCTCAATGAGTTGGATTCAGTGATTCCTTTCTGGCTTAGCATGGAGGCTCCTTTGAGCATGGCTTAGAGAGTGGATTGATTGAGGCTCTCTAGATTGCGGTTGCATCTAAGCTTTGGTAGGCGAGAGACTCTTGAGGTCTTCATCTTCAGTCGATGGTAGGCTCTTGAGGTTTTTCCTCTGCTCTCCTCTGGTGGTCTGGACATTGCAGAGATTGGGGTTTTGTATGCTAGTGCTTTGCTTAGGGAGGATCGTGCTATAGAAAGTGCTTCATTCTTGGTTCTTCCTTGACTGAGATCCTTAACAACCCTATTGAAGAACTCTTGGACAATTTTTGGATCTTGAGCAGGTCTCTAAGGCCATGGAGGAAGTCTCTCCTTCCTCTGATCTCACTACCTTCAGAAGACTCATTGCTTCAGGCAACAAAAGAAAGCTCACTCAGCTTTAGCAATCCTTCATCAAAAAGATGGATAACATCCCTTCGGTTGATCTTCCTGTTGATCAAACATGCAGATCAGCTCTTAATTTAGCTGACAGGGGACTCATTGGTCAGTTTACTGGCCTCTATCCATCTTCAAAATCTATTGAAGGATGGGTCCAAAGGAACTGGAAACCTTTGATCTCTGAAGACATTAGCAGCAAGTTATTAGGCAAGGGTTACTTTGTATTTCTTTTTGAAAATGAAGCGGACAGAGATCTAATCTTTTGAAATGGACCTTATTTCATGGGTCTTTAGGGGCTTTACCTAAATAAGTGGAATCCAGACTTTGATCTGAATCAAGATATCCCCTCTGTTGTGCCCATTTGGGTTAGACTGCCGCATCTTCCTCTCCATTGTTGGAATTCGGATTCCTTCAAAGCCATAGGGAACACTCTTGGGAAATATATTGACCGGGCTTATATAAGAGATCAATACACCTGCGCTCGAATATGTGTTGAGGTAGACTTAGAGGTCGGGCTTCCTGAAGCAGTCACTTTGAAGGTGGCAGGGTGGGAACATGTTCAAGAATTAGATTATGAACAATTGCCATTTAAGTGCATATTATGTCATGGCTATGGGCATTTTGCCAGAACTTGTAAGAAAAATCTTGAAGAAGAAACTGTGTAAGAGAAGGGAGCTCAATGGAATCTAGTCTAAAAATCTAGCTCTGTGAAGCAAGGAACTAAAGCCAAGGGACCAAGAGAAGAAAAGGGTTCGAGTAACAATCCACCTGGACAGAATTAGAAGGATAATGGAACAGCCTTGAAGATAATTTCATTTCAAAATAATTTTGAAGTATTAAGTATCCTAGAAGATAAGGTAACCCCAGTACTTGTAGAGGTAGAAGCCCCAGAACCTGCATTGCAAGTTTCAAGAGATCAAGTTATTTCAGTGCTTGAAGATGGAGAGCTTCCTCATTCGTCTCTGCAAGCAGTCCAAGGTCAAGTTGAATCCACTATTGTTATGGATGGTAGTCCTCCTACCTATGCGGAGATGGAAAAAAAAATTAAAACCTCGGATAATTCTAGTTCAGATGAAGACCATCTCGAGAAGTCCTCTAAAAAAGGTCGTAAATTGCAAAGACTCTTCGGGAGGAAGAAGCTGAACATCTCAAGATGCAAGGAATTCAAGCAACTTTAGAGATGTCAATCAACAAAAATACTCGAGCCAAGCCTCCCAAAGGGGGCCCTCCTCCTTCCATCAGTAAATAATGAATTTAGTCTCTTGGAATTGCAGGGGGATGGGGACTTCTTTGAAAGTAGAAGCTGTGAAGGATCTCGTAACTATGGCTCTCCCTGATGTTCTTCTACTCCAGGAGACAAAAATTGAAGCAAGCAACCTTCTCACCATCAGCAATTAGTTTTGGAAAAAGAATGCAGGATAGACTGTGAGTGCTCGTGGCTCATCTGGAGGGATTACAACGCTTTGGTCTAAAGACCTTTTTCATTGGAAAATTCCTTTGTTTCTCAGCACTGGATTTTCAGCGAGCTTAGGCATTACTCAAGTAAGATAACTCTCTCTCTTTTCAATCTTTATGTTCTTGTGACTCTCCAGGAGAAGAGATACTGCTGGAATTCCCTGGATGATTTTTTAGCAGTAAGAAGTCCATCTAATATTATAGTAGCCGATGATTTAAACATTACATTGGCCCCAAAAGAAAAAAAAGGTGGAAATTATGGGAGTTATCCTATGCTCAGAATAGTGGAGCGAATTATCTCATCTTGGGATTTGACCGATTTTAAGCCTAAAAAAGGACGCTACACTTGGAGTAATAACCGTATAGGCTTAGCCAATATCTCTGCCAGATTGGATAGATTTCTTCTATAGAGTTATTTTCTCACGGAAAATAAAATTATTTCCTCCAGCATATTGCTAAAATTATCCTCGGACCATAAACCTATCTTGCTACAATTTATAGATGATGAAGATCTTGGTCCCATTCCTTTCAAGTTCATCCCTATGTGGATTGACAAAGAAGGTTTCTTGGATATGCTTAGTAATGCCTGGAAAATTATAGTATCTGGTTCTCCTAATTTCGTGTGGGAAAGGAAACTGAAACACACCAAATCTGCATTGAAGGAGTGGATAAAACTATCTCTCCATTCCCCTATTAGAGATAGAATTTTGGTTGTGACTCGTCTTGATGAGATTCAAATGATAATGGAGGATGCAGAGATCTCATCTGCCATTCTAGTTGAAGAACAAGAAGCCCAGCTTAATGTATCCAAAGATTTTAGAAAGGAAGAGGAATATTGGCGTTTGAAATCCCGGAATTTATGGCTGATTGTCGGTGATAAAAACACCTCATTTTTTCATAAGCAGTATAGAGAAAGACTGTCCCATGACCATATTTCAGAAATAACCTCTTCGTCTAGTGAATCCTTTAAAGGTATCACTCATCTCAAGCAAGAAGCTAAAGCTCATTTTAAGAAATTATTTACAGAGGAGGGAGTTGTAGACTTGGAATTAACCTCAGATTTTCTCTCCAATGTTCCTAGTTTGGTGAATGCAGAAGATAATCGTGAGCTTATGAAACCTTTTTCTGTGGCGGAAATTATAGATGTTATCTGGTCTATGGCTCCGAATAAAGCCCTAGGACCCGATGGTTTTTCCATTCATTTCTACATAGTATGTTGGACTGTTATTAGAAAAGATATTTTGAGGATGATCAAAGCATTTCAGTCTAAAGCCAAGGTTGGTGGAAGTACTAATTCCACTTTCCTTGCTTTAATTCCTAAAGAAGTTAAACCTTCCACTTTTGACCGTTTCCACCCAATTTCTTTGTCTAATGCATCTTACAAAATCTTAGCTAAGCTCTTAGCTAATAGACTTAAACCCCTCCTCGAAAAATTGATCTCTCCACTTCAAGGTGGATTTGTTAAAGGTCGCCACATCCTAGATAATGTGATATAGGTTCAGGAAGCCATGCATTCCAGCTTCAGTAGAAAAGAGAAGGGCATGCTTATAAAGCTCGACATGGTGAATGCTTTTGATAGGGTCAAGCTCTCTTTCCTTCATCAAATTCTTAATTCGTTTGGATTTGGCTCTGCTTTCATTAATCTAATTAAACCCTGTACTAACAATCCATGAATAGCACCCTTAGTGAATGGTAGACCTGCTCATTTCTTTCAAGCTTCCCGACGGCTTCGGTAGGGCTGCCCCCTCTCGCTGTTTCTTTACATCCGAATGGTTGATTCTCTGAGTAGAAAGCTAATTGTGGAAAAAAATGTTGGAACAATTCTGGGAATCAAATCTGTTAGTGCTGTGGAATCTATTAATCATGCTCTCTTTGTTGATGACACGTTGCTCCTTGGAAGGGCTTCGATAAGATTGGCAAGAGTTTTCAAAGAAATTATGTAGGATTTTTGTACTGTCTCAGGTGCCCTGATCAACAACCGGAAGAGCGTTGTGTATTGATGGAATGTAGCTCCCGAAACTATTGCAAATATTTCTCAGCTTCTTGGTTTTGAGGACTTTGCCAATTGGGATAAAGTCAAGTATTTGGGCCTTCCATTGTCGTTGGGTCAAAGCAAACCTTCTCATTGGCTGGAAATTGTCAGTAAGTTAAAAGCCAAGATTGTCTTCTGGGGTGGTTATTGGCTTACTACGGCAGGTAAACTAGTCTTAATCAAATCCACTCTTTCAGCTCTTCCGATTTATCAGTCTTCTCTTTTGCTAGCCCCTAAATCGATCTTGGATCAACTATCCAAATTGATAAGAGACTTTCTCTAGAAAGGAGGCAAAGGAAATCAAGGTAGATTGCATTTGGTCAACCGGGATACTATCAAGCATCCCGTCTCAGAAGGAGGGATGCAAGTTAAATATCCTGGGCTAGTAAATCTTTCCATGGGTGGAAAACTGTTGTGGCAACTTTTCTCCAATCAAAGTCATCCTGTAAGTCAAATTTTTTGGAAAAAATATCTGAATGGAGGAACTCTTCGAAATTTACAGTTGAATAATATTTCCAAAGGAACTTCAATATGGAATCTCTGCAAAAAAGGTATAACATTCTTTACTAAGCAATTATTCAGGATACCAGGAAGTGGCAACAATATTTTTTTATGGGAAGACAAAATCAATGGTAATCCTCCTTTATCTTCTATCCAAGCAATCGACGAATTAAAATTCTGGTTGGTAAGTAAGCATATAACGTGTCTGGCTGATATCTCCACCTGGGATCGTAAGGGTAACTGGATAGTGTGGAAATTTCCAGACTTGCCAGATCACAGGGTCTCTTCTTTGCACAGTCAATTAAAATTGTTCATAAAACTTATGTTTGGAAATGCTCCCATACTCTCTTCCTGTAGAGATGCGTAGGGTTGGGGACCAACAGGCAGCTACTCAAGAGCGATTGGGTATAATTTTGTTCTCAAATATCCTCCTTCAAATTATAATGCCAAGTTCTGGAAATATGTTTGGCAACCCCCTAGCTTACCGAAAGTAAATTTTTTTACTTGGATTCTCATGCATCAGTGAGCCTTAACTGGGGAAAATTTGATAAAAAGAGGCTTTTTTGGCCCTTTTCGATGTTGCTTCTGTAAGCAAGCAACAAAATCTTCTTCTCATATTTTTGTTAATTGTGGATATACTCAAAAAGCATGGGCGTTTCTTTTACTGGGCTTACCAGTCTCTATTCCTTTAAATGAAGATCCTGTAAATCTCTTTGCAAATTGGCAGAACCGGTATCCCAGAATTTCTTCTTCAAACCGTGACTGGAGGACAATCTGGCAAGACATCCCAAAATTCTTCTAGTGGAAAATATGGATAGACATAAATGAATCAATCTTCAATAGTAAATCCAAAAATCCTAAACTTGTAGCTTCTAATGCAAAGGCAATGCTCTTGGAAGTAGTGGGAAAGCACCTAGATCTCACTAACCTTAGTGCTGAAAACTAGTGGATTGGACTGCCTCAGATTGATAGAACTCGGCTAAATACTAGAAGACCTAAGCTTAATTCTCTTTGGTAGATTCGAAGTTCGGAAGCAGACTTCTCGGATTGGTGGAAAACTAAGAATAAAGTTTCTATTTTCTTTGATGGTGCATCAAAAGGAAATCCGGAAGACGCTGGAGCAGGTGGATTAATTTTCCTTCTGGGAGGACTGATTCAAACTAGCTTCAGTTGGGGACTAGGACAGCTCTCTAACAACCAAGCAGATTTATATGCTCTTCTAAAATCCTATCAACTTGCCATTGAAGCCAATCATTCCAATCTACAAATTTTTGGAGATTCTTAACTCATTATTAAAGTTTTAAATTATGCATCTAAGTTCTTCCATCCTAGTCTGAATGTGACTATGCACAGGTTACATTTCATCTTAATTGAGTGTATGTCGGTCTCTTCCTTTCATATTCTTCGCAAATTGAACAAGTCGACTGATCTAAAAGAAAACCAGGGATGCCTGCTTCCCCAAGGAATGCTATCTCTGAATGATTAGCCAAGTGTTATGCATCTAATTCCCTAATCCTGAATTGAGAAGCTGCGAAGATTAAGAATTGTATATTTCCGAATTGTTGTAATTGGGTTAATTCCCATCATTATTTTTTTCAAAAAAAAAAAAAATCAATAACTGATTTGGTGAAAAAAAAACTTTAATCCACAATAACAGTGTAGATGAATCTCATCAATATCCCAAAGACATAAATCAAACCATAGACACATGATATACCATGGGAAAACCCTCCATTGATTCGGAGGATAAAAAACCCAGCAAACATTATTATAGTATGATTGATAATTGGTAGAGAATGATTACAACACAATAGCAGATTGCCTTCTCTGAGAGCACCAGAGAGTAGAGATCAAATGGAACATTGTGATGATCTTTCCAAGGGCATATCACTTTAATAACAAGTCAAGTTAGGTCATACAAGGAAGGTAGCGAATATTGCATGCTTCAGTAAGTAGTTAACACTGAGAACATTGCTTTATCTTCAACCATGTGCCCTCACTGACTTGGTTCCAAGTTGGAACTCCATAATTATCTCCCACAAGGAAGATATGCACCCTCCATTAAATCACCAAGTTTAACTATCTCTAATTGAGTTGTTAGTTGAATGAGTTGAACTGAATTGAATGGTATTGCATGCAACTGAATGGAACTAAATGTAACTGCTTGCAACTGAGTGTAACTTAATGTAACTAAATGTAACTAAACATAATTGAATGTAACTGAACATAACTGAATGTAACTAAATAGAACTAAATGTAACTGAACATAATTGAATGTAACTAAACATAATTGAATGTAACTGAACAAAACTGAATAGAACTGAATAGAACTAGTGCTTCTCCATCAGCTGGCATCTTCAACAACTACTTGCATAAATTAAGGAGTTGATTCCTTAATTAACTCAACTTGTTTACCATAACTAATACTCAACTGTTGTCTCCCCGGATGCGAGTGATGCAACAGGAGGAGACGCTGACAGATGTAGTGACGGCGGATCAACACGAGCAAGAACTTTGAGCGGAGAGCCAAGGAACCAAGGCCATGTTGCGATCATGGGAATGGCACGTTTCATGCAGACTCAAGATGCGGCAGTTGATAATGCTGCAGGAGCCTCGCATGGGATGACTGCTCTCTTCGCACATCCAAGAGACAAATGCCAAGATTAGTGAATACAGAAGAACACCAGAAAATGGAGATTACATCGAGTGTGAAGGATGTCAAAATGACAAGCAAATCCGGTGGGACGATCGCAAGGGCGATCTCACACACCTGGGTATGCATTGCCATAAGATCTTGCTGGGTGCCATTGCACTATTTAACCAGGGAGAAATGGGAATCCATTGCCACAAAGATAGTAGACAGAGTTTGGGTTAAGCACTTGCAGAGAGGTAAACATTGGGTAAAACACTCGCGTACTAGAAGAGTGCGCAAAAGAAAAAGAAACCGCAAGCATCATACCCGTAGAGCAATGGCAGATCCAGTAATTGGGGAAGAGGATCAATGGGAGCAATTGTTCAACAAGGAGACACCTGCCCACATCCAACAATCCATTGTGGTCATAGAGGGGGAGATCTTCGGTGAGTTCAAGGTGAAATTGAGAGAGGGAGTGGTTATGTCACATTATTGGTGACTCAAGTTCATACTATCTCCTTCCATGAATGAGGGGGAGAGCTATGCGGAGCTCATCCGTATCACTGTTGGGAAATTCAAAGATGAGGCAGAGAATAACCTCGATCACATGCACAGCCTTCTGCATCTCTCTAGGCCACCATTTCAATGCATGCCAAGAGAGGCAGATGTGGCCATGGTAGAGTTCGACCAAGTGGGGGTTAACAATGGGCAAGGCGACAATGACGCTCAGGATGAGGCCAAGTCATCTCGAAGACGCTAGGTCGTGGCTTTGGTCGGGTCTATCCCTTTGTTGTTTATCCTTTTGTTGTCTATTAATTTATGCTTAATCGGCTTGTATTATGTTCTTCTTGTATCCATGATCGAGCGCCCACGCTTACAGGTTGGGCAACTCTCATGCTCCTGCGACTTTCCTTTTGGGATATACTCTTCTTTTTTCTGTTTTAGATAGAATACCAATGCCTGACTCCGTGTTTTCAGGAGCAGTGTTTGTAAATATTCTTAGTTTTATGCAGTAATAGAAAGGTTCCTTCTTACTTACAAAAAAAAAATACTCGACTGATGTCTTATCAATTCGATTTCATTTGGTGGCAACATGGGCAATTCAAATTCTCTCTCCATCTCTGTGCTTATATTAATTATCTCTACATGGTCCATTGGTGTTTTCATAAATTCTATATCATATCATACTCATAAGATTGTTTCCAAACCTATGATCATATGTATTACCCTGGGTCATATAATCACATGCTAAAGTAAATCACTCTAGGGGCAGTTAATCCCTAAAGGAGACTTGTAGCACCCATTGACCATGACTAGCCATACACCACATAGTATATCATCAAGAATTAATACAACATAAGTCATGTGAACTAAATACACATACATTCCGGACTTGACACAACAAGTCTCAGACCTTAACATAAGGTTGTGATCTTAACCATAAGATCCTAGTACAAGCATCTCTCCCGAATATGACAATGTCATGTGAAATTAATACAATATAAGTTTCAAACTTGATAAAACACAAATCTCGGACCTTAATAAAACATAAGGTCATGGAGAAGATATGAACCTAATTACAATATAGATTTCAGACTTGATTACAACACAAGTCTCTTCATAATGACTCTCGAAGTTGTACTCTCAACATTGTGTAATTTACATAATTAAGTATGATAATGGCAAGCCCTTTAAGTTAGCTCAATCGATTTGAACAACATGTTTCAAAGTAGAGTACACCATGAGGGATTTGGTTCTAGTCCAACTAAGGTTCAAGTCCCATTGAGTCCAAAAGGGTCTCTTGTTGCTTAGTTGCTGTTGTGGTTGGTGGTTGAGCCTCTCTGCATACGAATATTTTGTGAAAGATGTGGCATCCTATGGGATTTTCCTTGGAAGAAAAGTATGATAATGACAACATAATTGTAAATCGATGGTCACAAGGTCTACTAAGAGGAAGGAAAGAAGAAAGAAGAAAGTTGTAACCACCTCAACCACACCATGGATGTGAGCTTCCACAGTTTTCAAATTGGGTAAAGCCTCATTGGAGACCATTGATACAAAAGTAAGGGAACACGGTTGAACTATGCAGTATATAAGGAGGAGACCAGTAAACAAATCTAAATAGATTCAATATTTTCAAGGCACATTAGTGTTTGAACCTTTGTACTTAATTCCTAATTCTAGACCTCCAAAATAACCATGAAACCAAATTGTTGAAGTTCCTACTAATCATTATAATTTTAAAATAATTCTAAAATGTTCATTTGCAAGGGATATGATTGTTGGATGAACCATGACTTTATTCATGGATGAGACCCCAATAGGACTTGATAGCTCTACAACATATGAGATATTTAAATTTCTCCAATAGTTCACCCATCTAATGGAAGCAACAATCATCATGTCTTTGTTGCATCCAACACCGAAAGTATTCAATCTCCTTGATGATCACATAATACTCTTATCAATGTGGCAGATTTGATCATCTCAATGGAGCATGGGGAGTCATCACAATTGTTGGATGGATAAGTGAAGCAAACTACTTGGGATGCTACCAAGTATTTTTTTGTTGAATCTTAGCCAAAATAAAATTGTTTTTTACTCTAGAGAAGATCATGATCCCCAATTCTTAAAGGGTACTAACTCAATGGAAGAGCACTTGCCTTATAAGCAGGAGGTTGGTGGTTTGATTCCTTCGTGCCCTATCATAAATTAATCAATGGCATTGCAATGTATTTCTAAGAGGGGGTTTATAACCACCTCTATAGGTTTCTATGAGGGGGGTTCATGACTGTCTCTATAGGATTCTACAAGGGGGGTTCTAAATTGCCCCCCGTAAGCTACTATGAGGGGGGTTTTCAACCACCCTCCTAAGTTGCTATGAAGGGGATTCTTAACCTCCTACATACTTTTCTATGAGGGTTGTTTCAAATCATCTCCATAAGTTGCTATGAGTGAGGTTCATAACCACCCTTGTATGCTTCTACAAGGGGGTTTCTAAACCGTCCTTGTATGTTGATATAACAGGGTTTATAAAATGCCATCGTAGGTTTTTAAGAGGGGGGTTCTAAACCGACCCCAAAAGTCACTTTTAGAGGGCAAATCCAAACTACCCCCAAAAGCACTGCTGCTAAAATTCAATCCTTTTAGCAGCGATTTTTGAAGAGATGTAAACTGCCCTTGTAGGTTGCTACGTAGGGTGTTATAAACCACCCTAAAAGTCACTTTTCGAGGGGGAATTCAAACTGCCCCTTAAAGAAGTGTTGCTCAAATTCAATCCTTTTTGAGGCGGTTTTTGAAGAGATATAAACCACCCCCAAAAAGTGACTTTTAGGAGTGGTTCAGAACTAACCCCAAAAAGTGACTTTTAGGGGAGGTTCAAAACTGTTGCTAAAAGCCATTTTTGGGGGCGGTTCAGAACCACCCTTAAAAGTAACTTTTGGGGGCGGTTTATATCTCTTCAATAACCCTCTCTAAAAGGTTTTATTTTTAGTAGCAATACCTTTAGGGGTGGGATTTTCAAAACTGTCGCTAATGTTAAAACCCCTTCTAATTCCACTTTTGGAGGCAGAAAATGACGCCTCTAAAGATATTTTTTGTAGTAGTGGTCCTCTTTATTTCATTCAGAGTATCCTTCCAAGATTATTTTCTATTGAATAGCTTCCATTAGAATCTTCAGTTCTTTTTTTGCCTCAAATGTGTTACTAAATACCTCTTTGTTCCATGTTTTGAGTTTGACTTTTAAATGTTTGAGGTTTTGTTGCAGCTTGTACATCTTTGAACCTTTGCGACGATAATACCATTCCATAATTGTTCTATGTTTTGCTCAAAGTACAGATGGGTGAGCCATAATTTTTCATAGTGAAAAGGTCTATTCATGGCTATATCATCTTGCTTAAGAGAGAGACAGATGAGTCAGTGGTCTAATCTAGAACATGGAAGGATAGATGATTCTATGGATAGGTTTTTTCCTAGCAATATGGATGAAAGAAGAAAACAATCCATCATAGAGGCTAATTGTTGATTTCACCCTTTTTTGTTATTTTAGGTAAAGACTTCGTTGATTGTTTCTATGTCCTCTAGATTTATGGTGATGAGAAGGTCTTTGAATTGAGTGCGAAAGGGATCCAATTTTTTTATTCCTCCTTTATTCTCCTGTAGAGATTTGATCATGTTAAAATACCCTCCTATGATCCATTGCTCACCTATGATCCCCTGTAATTATGTTAACGATTGGAGGAATTTTGCTTTTTCCTCTACTACAACTAAAGCATAAACATTGGTAATGTAGCTTGTTTGATTTGTACATATAACATGGAATTTAGTTGACATGGAAATATGGGTTAAGAGAAACATCTGCATATGAATAAGCCTGGGATTCCATAGGATGGCCATTTATCTTGCTCTTCCTTTAGCATTTGTTGCAACCATTTGGGATCCTTCTAGCTTTTTAAAATCTATTTGTTGGAGCTTGGTTATTTAACATTTTGTTTCATGGAGCATCATTATTGCTAGGCGTTCTTAAGAGATTTTGTTTTTAAGGGCTCGCTTCTTGTATTTCTCATTAGGAACTCTAATATTCCACTAGACTAAAATCATTGAGAGCTAAGAGAGGGTGTGATTGTGAAGTTGTTGGTCACTTGTGCATATTGACCATAATCAATAATTTTTTCCCCAAGTTCTTTTAGAAGTTGGAGGTTGAACCTGTTGATTTTTTTCTTGTCTTCCTTAAAGGGTTTTGAGTATTCTTTGTATTTGTTGGTTCTGACTCCAAGAGAGGGACATGCTTGGCCTTTTTTGAGATCCGTTTTCTAGTTTTTCTATCTTGATCTATGCATGACATCTTTTAAGCATGTCATCTTGCCATGTGGTATGGCATTAACTTTCTTACAACCATATAAATCCATGATTCCTTATAGATCTAGACCTAGATCTATTAGGTATGCATCCTTCGCTTCTTTTAAGCCTATAGTGTCCACATATTTCATCATTTCTTATGCTAGAGGTGTGTCATAGGTTGGGCTTACTTCTGGTTCTTTTGGATCTATTGTCATTTTCTTGTTTTCTTGAGATCGCGATGTCTCTTGGTTCATGAAGGAGGATGGTTCTCTTGTTTCTTCATTGTTGTCCCGACTTTCCATTATATTCAAAGAATCAAATATGGTGTTTCTTCGAATCATTTCTTCCCCTTTTATTTATGCTACTCTTTCTGCCTCGTTTTCTTCTAGTGTTGATATGTATCAAACCTTCACTGTCTCATTTTCAACATGTTTAATGTGTAGGATTTAGCTTATTGAGGGGACAATCTCTAAGCAAATGTCCATGTCCATGGAATCCGTGACATTGAAACAATAATTACTCATAGTCCAACATTTGAATCCAAACTTTATCTTGGTAACTTAGACAAATTGAGTTTAGGAAGGCACTGCCAATGTTCATATAAATGCATATTTTGGTGTACGCTATCTATTTCCCTTGGTTTGTTACCTATTATGTTTTAACAAAGGTACCCAAGGTATTTCCTATCCCCTCCAAGGCTTCTTCCCCCAATATTCTTGGGAAAGGAAATAAGTTCAAATACAAGCTAGAGCCACTAAAATGTCTTCCTTCTTTGGGTTGAAATTGTTTGTCCAAAAACTAAGTGAAAGGCCTACTAAATTGTAGAAGTACGGTCCATTTTCAAATACTTTGTCCTTGTATTCCAGGTTGGTGAGTACTATTGTAAAGAAACCTTTATAACATAATTTCATATCTATTTGGCCTTTTGGTTTCCATTTAACCTAGATCCATCTCCGGAGGTCCCTTTCAAAAGGCCATATTCCAATGGATTTGCCTAGTATCGTATGGTCATGCATGAATTGAACGTAATTAGAGACTTTGGGGAAATTTATTTCATACCTGGGAGTTTTTATCCCCTATCATGTATCTTGTTGCCTCATGACACTATTTAGGCCTATGGGGTACTCAAATTCACCATATAAATTTTCATCTGATACACAATTTGTATTTTCTTCAACTAATTGTAAAATTTAACGGTGGATGCGAAAAATTGCAACAACCCAATAAATTGAATTCCCTCCCCCACATACATATACTTATGGAATGATATACTTAGCTCAATGGTATCTCATGTCATAGAGATATTACATGTGATAAAGAGGTTAAGGCTAGGTGATCCAGGAGGATCCAAGAAGGCAAAATTTTTTAATTCCTCCAATCTCAGCATAAACAGCACCAAATCGAAGGGCTTGTCGAGACGATTCCAACAGCGTTCGTTTCACCTCAAACGGACTCCGTATGAGAAAGTTATCACGTTCTGTTCTATAAGGTCAACAGGGAAATTTGGCAAAAAGAGGTGCCACGTGGCACCACTGACAGGGTGACACGTGGCATCCATACTGTACAAACATGATGACATGGCATGGTGATGTGTCATGCTGACATGGCATGATAATGTGTCATGATTATGTGGCATGATGATGTGGCATGATGATGTGGCATGCTGACATGGCATGATGATGTGGTATGATGACATGGCATGCTGATGTGGCATGATGACATGGCATGATGAAGTGGCATGATGACTAGCATGCCTGCATTTGTGCTTGAAATGAGTTTTAGGACATTCATGCATTTACTCATGAGAAATTGTAAAATGATTAATATTTGAAGTGAGTGGAAAAATTACTCACATATTACTCATTTATTTTATTCCTTGAGTTGTTATGAAGTTAATGCATGGTTGTAACCAAAAACAAACATGCCATATTTGTAAAGAAGTTGTAACAAGTTGGTTTATGGTTGAAAAACCAACATGCTATTTAAAAAAAGGATTTTGTTATGTAATGGATTATTGTTGGATTTTGTAAATGTCATTATGGGGAAGTAACTAAATGTGAAAACCCATGGGCATGTGGGCATGAACCATATTTTTGGTTTATGTTCTTAAAATCCAAACCAATTTGTAACTAATCCCAATTTGGAGAATCACATGTATCATGCCACCAAGAGTAGCTTCTCCTATTTAAGCACTTGTCATGTGCATTTGAAGGGAGCTCAAGTTTGGAGAGAGGTAGCCCATAGAGGAAGCAAGCATCTGAGAGGCCCCATTGGGGGTCTCCATTGGAGAAGCTCATGGAGAGGCTCCAACCTTGTAGTTCCAGCTCAGAGAGCAAGCATGGCTCCATCATGTCCGAAGGTGATCCAGCGTAGGAGACAAAGAAGCAGAGTCAGTTCGAGGAGGCAACATTTCAATTTGTGAGCTTCGTTCATGCTCTTTATGAAATTCATGTTAACGTCATAGAGTAGCAAAGATCTTGTTTTCGAATCACTAGGAGGAATGTCCTCCATTTACAACCATTTAGAAGAATATATCTCTATACATGTGGAATGATAGACTCATATCGGGGGTAGCTCCCGTCATAGAGAAATTATGCGTGATAGAGAGATTGAGGTTAGGAGGAATGTCATCTAATTGACTACAAATAAAGGATGCCCCTCCTAGCTTGAATCTCTCTAATACACATAATCTCTCTATGACAAGAGCTACCCCCGAGCTGAGTATATCATTCAATAAGGGTGAATTCCCTAAGGTATGGTTCTATATTCTCTTAATCGGCTCATAAACTATACAAATCACTAGTGAGAGAAATCCCCTCTACAGATATCTTGATTAACCAACACCCTCCCCCCTTAGCCTACACAAAACCAAGAATGGGATCCCCTTATCTGCAAGCAGTCCCTCAGGCTATCCTAGTTCCCTTTCAATGCTCCAACATTGGCTGGCCAATGAATCTCACTATTGGGACTCTAGGGATTCTCAATTGTAAGCCATATTTCCTATCATAGTATCACATTACAAGCAAATCCATTGGCATTAGCATAAACTTCCTTGAAAGTATAGTTCTTTCCTCTCCCCTATAGTTTGTACACATAAGCATCATGAATGAATGATCAAATTTTCTAATTCTAAGCATTATACTTGCTTGATTATAACTCTCAACATGGTCCTCACAAGGAGCACACATTTTCCCTTTAACTCCCAAACTTAGGATATTAGTACATACAGGTTAATTAATCAACATTGATAATCATGGGTTTAGGTACCTTGGGACATATCACTAGCTAAGGTTTATAATCAAGTTCTAAGGATTAATATCTCAATGGGTCATCTTCCCTTATCCCCCTTTTTCACTCCCCCAACTTGTGGAATCATGACCCCGCTCCCTGCCCTGCCCCCAAACTACTTTTATTCCTTCTTCATTGATGTTGTAAGGGTTTTTATATTATACATAAATGTACATAATTACAATATCTTTGGTCATCCTAAAATGTTGTCACTAAAATTTGTAACATTACAAAATTTAGTTAGTTAGTTTAATTATTGATTAGTTTTGAAATCCAAGGTATATTTTTGAAGGTTTTACTCCAACCTTACATTTATCAATTTCTTCAATGAGAGGTAGAAGTTCATGGATACATGATCTTTGAGCCAAAAGAAATCAATATAGATTGATTAAAAGTCTAGTCATAATCAAATCCAACGATGATTTTCTATGCAGATCTCACGACGGATATCCATTTCGAGTATAAAATTAAATGAGAGATAAGTGATATTAATGAGACCACTTTCATTTTGGGCACTGAAGCGATCATTAGTTAAAACACAATTTGGCTCCTACAATGTGTATTGCATCACCACATTGAGATTAAGTATGGTTTTGGGAGATTAATAAGTGGGTTTTAAAATCGGGGTTCAAATTCCAAAACCACTTATGAAACCGTCGGTTTGAGAGATGTGTCATATCACATGATGTGGCATACATACTCCGATCATTTCAGAGTTATGGTGATATAATTCATATGATTGCGTAATTAATAGCTCATTTAGAGTAATCTAATCCATTTTGTAGGTTAAATCACTTAATCAGGGTGAAACAACAAAGTCGTTTTTGTTTGAGCATGTAAAACTTGGGCTTCTATGTTGAAAGGATATAATTATACCAAAGGTTGTTGGGTTTAGCAGTGCACCTCTCCGATGAACATGTAGGCCTACTTCACTTCCTGTTTGACATTCTTTTAAAACAAAGGCAATCACAGAAACAATTAGGGTTTTAATTGTGTTTCAATGGCTCCTAAGAGGAAACCTGCCTCTTATGCTTGTACAATGCAGTCACCCTCTAAATTAGATAGTCTTGTAGACCTTTATGATGATGTTTTTGAACCTAGGGTGTATGCAGTTTCAATGAAAGTTTTAAGGAATAATGCTTGGGAACTTTGTATGGATGCTAATGATAGCCTGCCAATGTGGTTGAGGGGCCTTGGTCAAAATATTGTGCCATCTACTTATTACTCTCTTCATTTTGTTTCCACTTGTGTTAATTGCTACAATCCTTGAATCAAACAATGGTTTTTGTAGATGGATATTGGGAATTTTTTTCAATTATATAGAATCCATGTCGACAATGTTGCATCTTCCCCAAGCTGAAGTAATTCTAAATGAAAACAGATAAAATAATTAGGTATTTTTAGTTGCCTATTGATTCAAAGCGAGAGATTATTCCGTCTTATCTCTCTGAAGGAATTTCTTTACCTAATTTAACTCTCCGTTTGAAAAACCATGTCTTCTTAGAGCAATCTCAAAAAATGATATCCATGATGGGTATGATGACGAATTGATGGTATATGAAGTCATAATAGGAGTGATGAATTCAATAGGGTGCCTTGGCATTGTCCCTAACCAAGAACGCCTCGAGGGATAACACTATTCCATATATGTATAGCTTCTAGCCACTTCACCGTTACATAAATATTTACATTATGGGGTGAAAAATGGGGTATTACTTTCTCGTCTAATTTAAATTAAGCACCATCCTTGGTGCATATTAGTACTCTATACATTAACAAGATAAAAAATTCAAAATAGATGCAGGTATGTTTCCCGCATAGCATCCTCCATCTCCCATATTGCTTCCTTGGGGATTCAGTGGGCCAATTACACCTTTACCTTCCATATTGCTTTATTACGACAATATGACCTTCTTGTCCAGGATGCATATTCATTATACTTGCATATCTCCTTCTAATTCCACTTGAATCAAATCCCAATCAATAATATGGTTGGGATGAGTTACACACTTTTTCAACAATGATACATGAAACATATTTTGAAGTTTTATGCAAGTAAGCAACACAAGTTCAAAACCTATAGTACCTATCCTAGCTAAGATCCCAGATAGATTGCAACATATAGTTGTTAGCTTAGGACAAATCCCTAGCTTCAGGGAGCTCTTCTTTGGTCTAACTTTCAAGTATACATTTGCCCTAGATCTAAACTATCTTGGTATTATTCTTTTGCTTGCATAACTATTTTCATGTCCTATGTTGTTTTCAAGTTCTATATAATTTCAACCATTTGCTCTTCCATTTCTATAAGCAATTATGGCACAATTGCTACTATGTCTATTGAATTGTCCCAACTAACTAGAGTATTTCACTTTCAACCATACAAAACTTCAAATGTACTCATCTTTTGAAAAACATGATATCCATTATTATATGCAAACTACACTAAATATAAATAATTCTCCCACTTGGATTGTTGATCCTATCCATTTGTTTGTGGAATATATGTCGTACTTGAGTTCATATTTGTTTCATATTATCCAAATATCCTTTTCCAAAAGTTTGAAGTAAACTTTAGATCTCTATCTGATACAACCGCCTTAGGTATCCCTTACAACTTGGCAATGATTTTCATATAAATTTATGCTATATTATCTATGTTACAAGTTGACTTGATTGGAATAAAGTCAACAACTTTTGTTAACTTGTCCACCACTACCTTGATTGAATAATGTTGTCTACCTATCTACGTTGATCAACTTATTGATAAAATCAATGGTTACTACTTACCATTTTCACTCTAGTATTGGCAATGGATGTAGTAATCTCATTGGATGTATGTGCTCCACCTTTATTCTTTACATTCCATAATTATGGATATGTATTTCTCATTGTCTTTCATCATTCCTGGACAGAAAAATTGACATCTTATTGTTGCAATCTTCTTTTGGTATCTAGGATGTCCAACACATGGAAACTTATGCATCTAATTCATTACCACTTTCCTAGTTCCATTTGTCAAAGCCAATGGCACCACAACAAACTCATAGTGTCCATATCGGGTTCTAAAAGATATCTTACTAATGCCTTCCTCTTCTATCCTTACTTGATCGTAACCTAATCTCAAATCCATCTTCGAGAATATAAGATTTGTGCTCCTTTTAGTTGATCAAACAAGTCATCAATTCCGGTTAAAAGATATCTATTCCTTATACTGAATTTGTTTAGTTGTTTGAAATCAATGCACAACTTGAAAGTTCCATCCTTCTTCTTCATAAAAAGTACCAGTTATACCCAATGAGACACAATTGTCCATATGTATCCTTTATTCAACAATTATTCCAATTGTATATGTAACCCCTTCAATTATGGTGTACTCATTCTATATGGAATCTTAGAAACTGAGGAAGCTCCAAATCAATAGATAAATCAATCTCTCTTTTTTATGGCAATCCTGGTATTTCATTAAACACATATGCAAACTCTTGCAATGGTAGAAAGTATTTCAATACTTGGGGCTTTTACACTTTGTTGTCTCTTCCACACGAGTTGCATAAATTGACACCTTTTTCTAAAGCGTCTTTTCAATTGCACAGATGAAATATCCCTTAGAGAGATATGCCTTGAAATGCTTTTCACCATCTTTTGTTCTCCTCCTTCATCGAGACAAGTAAAGGTATTGTTATGGCAATTTAATACAACATGATGTGCATCTAACCAATCCACCCTAGTAAGAACATAATGGGGCTCATAGCCCATAAATACATGGATCCTTCACTCATGTGGAGGAGGAGGGATCTATAGCTAGGCGCTGCATCCTTGACTAGAGGTGTTAGTGCTTCTACTACTCCACACCCCGTTGCAAGATCCTAGACTACCTATATGACCATGCATTCTCGTCACAGGAGCCATCTACACTCTACATCAACACCCTCATGAGCCACAACACATGCTGCTAGACGATAATCATATAAGTTTGCCCATATGTGGTCATTGACTCCCTATAATGAGACGTCAAAACATACAGGTAGCTCTGCCAAAATCTCAAGCTGCACACCCCTTACTAGGGTAGTTTCCCCCGCCTCATCATGTCGACGTCCCTGTCGTTGACTCTCTCTAGCTTGGCTTCCTGTTGTTACTCTCTCTAGTGGAGGAGCTGTCATTGACTCTAGTGGTGGTACAAACCACCAGTGCCCATATATTTCTAAACAAAGTAGGCCATATATTAATTTTTCAATGAGTTAAGATGCTGACCCTAAAATTTGTCAAGGGCCATCGGAATCGAACCTGGGGCTGCCGGGGAACATTCATCCGGTTCAATCGATACACCGTCCCCATCGAAACAGGTCATATGTTAATACCTCATATATATCATAGTAGAAACAATCAAAATCACAAACGAACATGGGTCAAACCATATAAGTTCTCACCTCATGCTTGGACACCCTTTATACAATAATATCTCACAACCCCTTCCCTTCGCGAACATGGGTCACACAAAGGCATAAACAAAATAAGTCATATATTAATACTTCATATATATATATATATATATATATATATATTCACACTTAGATGTTAGACCTTGAACTTTTTGTCAAAACTCATTGGAGTCGAAATTGAGATTGCCGAAAGACATTCATCCAGACCAACCAATACAATGTCCCCATAAAAACTTTCATATATATTATAGCCAAAACATACAAAATCACAAATAAACATAGATCAAACCATATAAGTTTTCACCTCATTCTTGGACACCCTTTATTAAATATTATCTCACAACCGTTTCCCTTCGTGAACATGGGTCACACAAAGACAAAAACTCTCTCAAGGCCCTTGAGTAACTCCATTGTTGGTTGCTTCGTATATAAAGGCCATTGCTCCTAATTAATGGAAAGATTAAACGGCATACAATCCCTCTTTGAAGGTTAGGAGTCAAACGTGACGTTGGTGGAATTGGAGTTGGCATGTTACGACAAAAAAATTATATGGAAGTTGTCATTCATTCCAATCTCTAAATGAAAAATAGACCTGAACACACACTTCGCTCGCACGGACACACAAAATACTTGAACACACTTCGCTCGCACGCGCACACACACAAAATACTTAACAAAAGAGGGAGATGAGGGGCAGGGAGCACCAACAGTCATACTTCTGTGCATTTTAGAGTTTCCGGTTGCTGTCAAAGAAGCCCAGCCAGGCGATGTATCGATCAATGTAAATATAATTTGTAGAATAAGGAAGGTCATCGGTTGTTACCCTTGGCAACTAACTATGTGGCCTTTATTCTGGCGTTCCTTTGATATTTTCTCCTTGGCTGGATTCAGGTAAATTAAAAGTTAATTCTTTTGTCCTGATGCTAAATAGTGGATTATAACTGCGAAGTATTTATTATTTTTAGATTTTCAGGTTATCAGTCTGAGCAGGAATTTTATGGATCTGGGTGTTGAACTTGTCAGCCTGCTCTGATCTTTATCGCCCTTTCATCATAATCCCATTCCGTATGGAAATATATTATAATCGACAACTAGGGCTATCTAATGTAGATGTTAATAAGGGATACTATGGTGAGCTAAGCTCGCCAAGTAATTGAGGTCGCAGTTGGCCGTGTTTGTTTGGCCGGATGACGTTGCAGAAGATTATGAATGTGGAAATTGTCTTGCCATCAAAAGGTCGCCAGTGTAACAAAACCTTATAATCCATTTCTTCTCCTTAGGTTTCATAGAAGCATGTAGATCTAAGATGGGTTATTTTTGACGATTCATGTGTATAACTGGTTCTCAATTGCTAATGATAGCATCAATTTCCATGTATATGCTCCATCAAGCTGCTAATATGCCTGTAATTAAGACACAGAAATGGTGTGACCAATGACAGCAATAACCTATTGCTACAAAACACTCACCGCTGATCCTAGGAATTATGTGAACACTTGCAAATGTACAATTCAGTTGAGCTGTAAGTTATCCTCTTATACGCGGACCTTTTTTCCAAAAAATGCTTCTGTTAATATAATTATCTGCATACAGTCGAAACCAAGAAACGAGGCACACTTATAATTTGTGCAATGACCTGAATAAAATCATGCCGCAAACTCTTTCATGCTTAATTCAAACGGACTTGAGCAGTTGCAATTCTGTCCATGCTTAAGTCAAACCAATGTGAGCAGTTGCAATTCAGTCCAACTGTGGGTTAGTATATTACATGCAGAGTCCAGACTCGTTATAGAGAAATTGTTAAATTATTAATAGTAATTGATTTGAATATGTTGCTCCATTCTTTGTTTCTTTTTTTGTCTTAAATGCTGATCCAAATCCTAGGCTCTATCAAGCCTCGAGAAGGATCAAATCTCTCGAGGTGCAAACCTTTTCTTAAGTATTGCACTCAAGGAGTTATTGATTTGATTCAAACCAAAAGACACATCTTTTTATTGAAGGGCGATATATAATATTTTTATTATTAATATTTAATATTATTTATGGCCGGCATATAATATTTTTTATTATTATTTATTTTGTTAGGAACGAACATTACAACATCTCCCCCATACATGGTTTTAAAACCATGTGCAAAGCCCTCCTAAAACCATGGGTTGTTTAGCAGGCCTTGCACATGGTCTTAAAACCATTTGCAAGGCCCTCCTAAACCATGTACAATAAAAACATGGGTTGTTTAGGAGGTTTTGCACATGGTTTTAAAACCATTTGCAAGGCCCTCCTAAACCATGTACAATAAAACCATGGGTTGTTTAGGAGGCCTTGCACATGGTTTTACATGTGCAAGGCCAACATTTTTTTGTGGATAATTCAATTTTTATTTTTTATTATTTTATTAGGTAGGAACATTACAACATCTCCCCCATATTGTGTTGTTTTGATGACTGATTTTTTTTTTGGCGGATAGTTAAATTTTTAATTTTTTATTGTTTTGTTAGGTAGGAACTTTACAACATCTCCCCCATCTTAGGTTGTTTTTGTGGCCGACATTTATTTTGGCGGATAATTAAAATTTTTATTTATTATTATTTTGTTAGCAACAAACGTTACAACATAATATTGACAAACGTTACAAGATCTCCCTCATAACATTGCAAGATCTCCCTCATACTGGGCTGTAGAGCACTTCTCGACACAAAGAACAATATTTCAGGTGCTAGAGAAACAAAGATTTATGGCTTAACTCTGGAGCCAATGATTCAAAGATTTTCTTTCTACTTCCCCTTGGTTGGATTAAAAATTTGGCAGAGTTATATCTACTTGATCACATCAAGAAAGCAAAAAGGCTTGGCGCTTTAGTATTTAAATATGGCTTACACGCTGTCGTGGCTGTCTACTGTTATACCAGATTGTATGTGGGGATTTTTGCCCTCATTTTCGCTTCACATATCAGGCTGAGATTCAGTTGTCAGAGAGGACATGTCATCTTTCGTTGAGTTGCTATCAATGGTTGCCATGGTTTTACCTTGTGATGACGCCATGCCATATATGATGTTTCACCATTTCTTGAGGATATGCTTTATGGATTTTTGGTTTTCATTGATGATTGTACTAGATGTTATTCATGTTATTTACAATGGTTGATTCTCATAAGCATAGTTAGTAGAGATGTTTTATAGTCTAGTACTTAGAAGTGGTTTCTACTTTATCCACATATCATTGGCTAACGACTCTTGATTCTTGCAAAGACTGTAAATCTCATTTGGTTCCACCTTTGACCTATTTGTCTCCATATCACTATACTTTTATTGTCTAAACCCATTGATTAAAGACTGGTAGATTGACTCTTGACCTCCCCTCTACGATCCTTTCACCATGAAGGTCTCCCAGTCTTCCCTTGTGTCTCGGGCATGTTTGTGCTGCAATGGTTGTTGTGATGGTTTAAAAGGCTTCCTTGTAAATCCCTGGAGTTAACCGTTTATCAAGCGGAGAAAGTTGCCATGGAGCAATCCTCCTCCCTAGACCTGAAACATGAAAGACTTTTCTCCCTTCATATGCCTCAAAAAAGGGCATTTGAAGCAACTTCTAGTCCAAGACTCCTTGTACCAGATGCTAGTGCAAAAGCAAATTCAACACCAGAATGAAGAAAAACAGAATGAAGGTCAAATAAAATTGTAGAAATCAAGCAATCAAGTAAAGAAGGAACTCTAAACTTGCATGTGCCACAAAGAAAAATAAAGGCCAAGGTCTAAAAGAAGAAAAAGTATGAAAAAGAAGAGTCCAAGAAAATCAAAAGAAGACAAGTCCAAGGAGGAGCTAAAAGCAAAAGTGACGAAAAGGGGGTTGAGTTTGATTGTCAAGGTCGAAGGAGTAGTACCTTCTTACATATCACCCATTTGTGAGACAAATTGCCTAGTGTTTTTTCAATTGGAGAAGATCACAGAGTGTCCCCTTATCCCTTATCTTGATTCAATTAGTCACATTTGACCAATCTTCCACTTGACTACCTTTTGGGCTTTTACAGTCACTTCACCCAAAGGAGAAATGGTCTTTGTAATGCTCTTGATATTGTCTAAATGATGATATGCTATTAAAACATTAACCTCATCCTTTGTACTAACCTTAAGTAGCATTTTCTATGCTTGTACTAACACTAGTACATTATCAATTTTAACCATTAGAGATGTTATTTTGTCCTCCAAAAGACATGCTATCACAAACTGTAAAGGTCTTTGGATTAGGCATAGAACAATGACCCATACATTGATGATATCTCAGGGCTTTTCCCCAAATGTGTTATGTCGTGCAAGAACCTCTCTTTAGGCTTCTTAGGTTCGCTTGAGGCAGATCCAGACTCGCTATAGGAGGTGTCTTTGCAAACACTGATTCACCCCCCTCTCAGTATTTCAACAATTGGTATCAGAGCGGGTTCCTTCAAAACAGTCTAACCGCTGGAAGGCAATCATGGGAAAGTTTGCTAAACAAAGTAAAAGTGGATCACCCTTGTTTGATGGGACCAGCTACGCATTCTGGAGCATAAGGATGAGAGCCTATGTGGAAGCTCAAGGAATAGAGATATGGCAAAGTATCGAAAATGGGTACAAGGTACCAAAGATGGTACCAACAGATCCAGATGAGTTGATTCAATACAATAACAATTCAAAAGCCAGAAATCACCTTTTGGGTGCTATAGATAAATTCGCCTTTGCCAAAGTGATGAATTGCCCATTTGCAAAGGAAATGTGGGACAAACTCCAAACCACATATGAAGGAGATAGTAAAGTCAAGGAGGCCAAACTTCAAATGTATAGAGGACAATTTGAACATCTGAGGATGAATGAGGATGAAAACATCGCAACGTATATTCTTCGAGTTGATCAACTTGTGAATACCATCAGAGGTTTGGTTGAAGAAGTTGATGAGGCCATAGTTGCTTGAAAAATTCTAAGGACTCTCCCCAAAAGGTTCAATCCTAAGATCTCTGCCCTAGAAGAAAGAACAGACATGAAGACTATGATAGTAGATTAGGTACATGGGACTCTTGTGGCCTATGAAATGAGAATTGAAGATGAAGACACGTCAAGAAAGGAAGCAACATTCAAGGTCTCCTCCAAACAAGCTGGGAAGAACAAATCCACAAAGGGCAAGCCAATAAGTGATGAATCTGATGATGAGGAAATAGCTAACTTTGTTCGGAAGTTGAAGAGAGGTACTAGGAAATACAAAGGTAAGCTACCTCTCAAATGTTTTTCATGTGGAAAGATAGGTCATTTTGCTTCTAAACGTCTGTATGCAAAGAACTCAGATAGTGATGAAGATGGCAGCTTCAAACCTTACAAGAAGTACAATAATTACAATGATAAGAAAAGAGGCAAGTTCGCAAAGAAGAAAAGTCTCTATACTAAAAGGGACAACAACTCATCTAGTGAGGACTTCGAAAACGACAGTGAACCAAACAAGGTACTCTTTATGGAAATAAACTCAAATGAGGATCTTAATAGTGATGAAGAATCCGAATCTGAAGGTGAGGTAGATCTTGAAGCACAACTTATAAGCGCCTTGAAACATCTGAAGACAGTCATGAAGGAGAACATGGTGCTTAAGGAAGAGGCACAAGGGTTTGAGCAAATCATTGTTGACTTAAAGGTCAAACTGGAAGAAGCCAAAAGAATTAAAGACTCTCTTACTGAACAACTGATGGAAAACATGAAAGATAAGGAGAATCGTGAGGCTGAGATAGTATCTCTGGAAACAAAATTACAGATGAAAGATATAGGAAAGAGTCATGAAAACAACTCCAAGATTCTAGAACAAATTATTAGCAATCAAAAGCCATTCTTTGATAAGACCGGTAGAGGATACAAGCAAAATACCGATGAGGCCTCAAGCTCAGCAAGCCTGAAACAAGTCTAGCAGAATGGTAAACAATACCAAGAAGAGTCAAGTGTTAAGGAATAAATTTCTGCTTTCTCCCTACCCACAGTTATGATAATCTAGGTTTTAAAACACACAAACAATGAAATGTAGGCAAGAGTGAGAAGGCTGGCTATGTTTTAATAGCGTCTTAACACGTAAATACGCCCGCTGTACCAAAATATCAGATCTAAAACAATCGTGACAGTGAGGGAAAAAGAGCATGCAGGGGGAGAAGAGCACAACCCAAGTGGCTGAAAATGCTTTTATGATCAGTACATTTCTAAGGAGTGTTATGGAGTCTCAAAACAATCACATTCAACAAGAGAAAATCCCAAATATGGCATGAAAGCTACAACCAACTAAATATCACTCAAAACCCCAAATATCCAATACAAAAAGTAGATATAAGATAAGATAATTTTATTAATGTTCAACTAATGACCAAAAAGTTGGTAAAAGGGACTACTGAGTTGAATGATGTCAATACAGTGCAGTAGTACCAAAAGGTCTCCTATAAAGGTGTGATGCAGTAAGTAAAGTGCAATAAGGTAGAGTAATAGAAAGTGAAATCTGGCCAGAGGCATGAAGAACCTTTGACCTCGAGCTTAGATACCTTTGTTGATGATGAAGTGCATCGAAGGAGAAGAAGATCCAAGGACGAGAAACTTGAAAAAAGGGAGTAGATCTGTCAAGGAATGGATCCATCTCTCCTACAATTCGAGGCTGAATGAAGAAAGTTGAGTATAGTTGGTTGTCCGGAAGGGGACTTGGTGGGGTGCTTGGATCGTTCATTGCATTACTGATTGGTAGAGGTAGTGCATCGATGAGGTTTGGTGGATCTCATCCTTCTCCTGGAAGGGGACCTGGTCTGGCCATGTTGTTGAAATATTTTGGGACGAGGGAAGGTCCCACGGATCCGCACTGCTATGGAGTTTGGGGTTGCACTAGTGTTGGTTTGTCTCTTAGTGCCCCTTCCTGAGGGTAGCACCAGGAAGAGCGAGGTGATCCGTTGAATAGAGTCTAGTCTCGTAGGAGGATGAAGAGTATGGGCTCAGAGCCTGAGGGCCTCTTGTATGTATAAGGTTAGACATCGCTGATCCAAATATTTGAAGAAGCTCGTGAGGGTCTGACTCCCCCTGAATAAGCAATGAAATCGCCCCTTGATCTCATAGTAAATGGGGCTAAAAGATGAAGTGCTTCTTAGTCTCGACCTTTTATAGCTGGCATAACTGACAGAGCCTGTCTGGTCGGTCGATCTGGTTGTTTGACTCTACTCGAAGTCAAGAGAGCTCACTCTGAATTGGTCTAAAGGAATGCGAAGGGCATGTACCCAAGGCCAGAATATATACTGTGGTTGAATGATGAGATCATCCCTAAGCTCCAAGAAATGTTCAGCATAAAAGCCTAAAGGCCATTTTTAGGCATAACCCACTAGGACGGTTAACCCAAGTGATCTAGATAAACATGCTATAAGTGTCATCTCTGATGATCTTGTTTGACACCTGTTTGGTTGGTAGGAGATGGCCAGGTGCATCCAAGTAATACTAAAATGGAGGGAGGCGATCAAATTGAATGCTCGTGAACCCTAAAAGATTCAAAATCCTTGCAAACCAACCTTGAGCTTGGCTCGATGGGTTTGAGAGGGCAATGGTCTTAGAAGAGCAGTAAGCCAAGTACGGGTACCAGTCTCGTCCCTTTGCTAAGTCGGCTAAGTCCCGGATGTGATGTAGAAAAGAGACTAGTGTAAACACTGTCTCAAGTCAGAAGGGCTGAACCCTAAGATCTGCTAGGATGATTGGATGAGGAACTTCTTGCTTGTATTTAGTGATGCGTTAGAGAAGAAGGGCTTGGACTCTCTCAACTGAGGCCCAATCAAACTCTAGTAAGGAAGGACCCGAGATCTTTGAGCCATAGAGACAGTGGGTTGGATAAGGGAGTCCATGAGAGACATCTTGAAAATGGTGATGGAAACAATGTATTTCGAGAAGGGATAAAGACCCATAACCCTTGGTAATACGAGGTTGGAGGGCTGATTGCAAACTGAAACGGGGTCCTCAAAATTGTACTCCCAAGTACGTGTAGGTGCTCGATCACCTCCCCTTTGGAAAAGAAATGAAGGTCTACGGACTTCTTTGACCCGTTGAAGAACATAACCTTGGTTTTACCCAAGTTGAGTGTCAATTGTTGAAGGTCACAGAAGAGAGCTAGAGCATCCTGTTGTCCGCCGATTGCACACCAGCAGCAAAAATATTTCGAAAGCTGTCTCCTCACTTGAGAAAGTGGGAGAGGTGTGACCTTGGGGGCAAGCACAGAGCTAGGTACTGTCACCTACTCCTAGCTCCTCCGTTTAGGCTAACTCCTAACGAAGCCAAGGTGGGTAGTCCCTAACAAAGAGTTTTCTATGGCTTAATGTTTAATTTAATTTTTAGATGTTTCGGATGCGGATGGGTGTTGTTTAGGAGTTATTGTGATTTAAGATGATTAATATGATGAATTGAGCACAAGACAAAGCAATCCACGTTGCTATCATCGGAATTGAAAGATAGACAAATATTTGAGAACTTCAAAATAGATAAAGCATTCACAGATATGATTTATAATCAAACATTTGATGGACAAATGGCCCAGATTATCAACAATGTGTAAAAGATAGGACCAGTGCCTATGGAGTCAACTTATCAGAGATGCTTCGAGTGTAAATATGTGAATCCCAAAAGATGCCAGTGAATGTTAGGTTTTGCAAGTGCTCTTGGTAAGTTTTAAGAGTTTTTATTGGTGACCTTCACTTATGGTAGCTGGATGTCCTAACCGGTAATACCTTCAGTGGCTCTGTTCGAAGACATGACGGACCTGTTTGGGGTCAAAGGTAAGTGTTCAATAACTTAACTACCAGTGCCCAGATTAGGTAGCCCGGTGCCCACACTTGGAATTTGCCCATATGCCTTGGTATTTATTGAACAACGCCGGTGCGTTGGTTATGGGGAAAAGTTTTAGTTAAGTTCCTCTTGTGGGGTTAGAGATCCAATGCCGTTTCTGAGTATTCCGATCTAAGATCGGTCAGAGCATACTCCGGCAAGGAGGGAAGGGGGTTAATTAATTAAAGGGGTGTGAGTTGCGAATTTTATTAAGTTAATTAATTAAAACTCTCCGAGAGAGAGCGCTCTTGACCTCGTCTTATGACCGTGGTTCAAGAGACTTAGCTAATCTATATGAAGCTAATGCAGGGATTATGCAGATCTAAAATGCTCTCCGATAGAGAGTGCTCTTGACTTGTGTTTCAGCAAGTTCAAGAGTCTTACTTGTGGATTATTAATTGATTAAACAAGCACAAGATGATATTAGTTGCTTAGACTCTCTAATAGAGAGCACTCTTGATCCACCTTATGGTGAGATTCAGGAGATTTAAGTAGTTGATTAACTTAGAAAGATAAACAATTAAACTGAATAATCAACTTAGCAATGATGAATTAACAATTAATGATCTAAGCAATGAGATGTAATGAATGATGAAAACTAGCACTAATCAAAGCATGCACACAACACAAGCCTTCCCAAATGGGGGAGGAAGAGAGTGGGGACTTAAAAACCCCACTCAAACAAAGATATTTTAATAAACTTTATACAATGTGCCTTAAGGAACCTGATCCTTGAAAGGACTTTTCAAATAAAGGTAAAAGGACAGTGCCTTGTATTTTACTTTTGAGATCTTTTATTAAACCTTGAAAAGGGAAAAGGGAAGAAGTTTGAAGAGAGTAAAAAAGAACAAAAGGAAAGAGAGCTGAAACAAATAGAAGATGAGAGAAGGAAGGCAAACAAACTAAGCAAGAATCAAAACCAAAGAAAGGCGAGAATAGGGCAGCCAACTAAGAAGCTAAGGGATAAACAAAATTGAAGAAAACGGGACAGCGAAAGAGGAAATAAGTGGCTGTCATAAAAAGGGGAAAACAGGACAGTGAACAAAAAGTAAAAGAAATGGCCAAAAACAAGGTTAAAGGAAGCCCAAAAATTTGGGCAAAATAGAGGCAAAAAGGGGAACAAAGCTAGGGCACACTAGGGCTGTCCAAAAAGAGAAAAAGGGATGGTAAAAAAGGTACTAACAGGGCAGCGATGAAGAAGAGGTGAAATAAACAAAGCAAAGCGACTGGTAGAAAAAATGATTAAGAGGGACAATGGGAAGTTTTTTGCCGCTTAATTCCTTAGTTTTTTGCAAGTTTTCCTGCTTAACCTGTCATGGAGAGAGAAAAAACCAGTGAGCTATTTACCTGCAAAATGATGGGTTAAACAATAGAATATACTACAAAAATACACCTAGCATTTGAGCAAAATATATGAACCTTGTGCTGCTTTAAATACCAATTAGATCTAAGAGAAAGAACACTTCCTAGATCTAGAAATGGAAGCAAGTAGATGCAAAAGATTTACTTTATAGATCAAGATACTACTTGCAACATAAAGTAAAATAATGAGAAAATTTGACTTTAGGGTGAATGAAGAAGATGAACCACTTGGATCTTGAATCCCTGAAATCACTTTAGATCCCAATGGCATGCAGCTGCTAGGTACATATGCTTTGCTCCAAGAAGAGTAGATGCAACTTAACTTAGCCTCTTACTTGGTACAATGAAGTGATCTGCAAAACAATTTTATACACTTGGCAACATGGGGGTTAAAACATGTATTATTTACTAATTAAATCTCAAAAGCATGAAATACAGCTGAATAAAACAAATGCTCTTTGAGGGTTTTGAAAGTAAATGAAATAAACAGGTAACTTGAAGCTACAAATACCTATTCCTACGTGCTTATAGAAGCCTTCTAAAGCATGTATTAATACCCACACATTATCAAAAGTAAAGAAACTAGAACAATTTCACCTCATTAGTAGGAACATATGCACCCAGGATCCACACAGCATGAGCCTCCAAAGCCTTTATTTATTACAAAATAGGTTGCATAAGAGGAACAAGCATTACAATATTTTACCAGAGGTTCTTTACATCAATCATCCACCTAGATAGAGCTGAAAGAGCCTCTATTTATACAATGAGAGAGTGTTAAAACCTTAAAACCAAACCTCAAACTCTAACCAGCCTGGCCACCAAACAGAGGTCCAAACCTAAATCGGAGAACCGGGAGTGAGGGGAGGCCTCCACCCAGGCAAGGCACCCCCACTCCAACCCTAAACAATGAAATCCACCCACAGATGAGCCCACACGTGTGGAAGGCGCCCTCAGGAGAGACAGGGGCGTGAGTTGCTGAAGGAGGCACCCTGCTGCATGGGAAAGCTGCCTGCTAGGTCTGGAAACCTAATTTGTTAGGTCTGGGAAGCTTACAGATGGTGTAAGCTTCAGTCTTCACCTCGATCAAATCACCGGACCAATGAGAGCTCTCCATCTCATCTTTAGCTGGAGATGACATGTCTGATAACTGATAATAAATTAATTGCTCTCTTAATGATGACTGAAGCTGAGTTATGATAACTCCAATAATCATAAGTGCTCCATGAGATGTCATTTAGCCTTTTATTTTACTGAATTTGGATTAATTTGGAGAGTTTTATTTTTCTCCAAAATAATCATTTTTTAATAAAAATTCATTTCTTTACTCAAAACTGACTTTTTTGAGAAAAAATGCATTATGTGTCCGGTTGTTGATCTGAAAGTTGGTTCTGACTAGCTGGCTGATCAAGAATGATTTTTGGCTTAAGGTTAGAGCTATCAATCATTGAATTCGGAGTTCAAATGACCGACTTACCACGAACGGGTTTTTTCCATTTTATTTATGGAAAAATTAACCCAAAAAACTTAGGAAAAGTAATTAAAAATTAAAAAATTAAAAAATAATTTTTCACTGTTCGAAAAAGATTTTTTCGAAATTTTTTTATGTGTCCAGATGACTTAGGACATGACCATGATCTATCTAAATAATGTCTAGTAGGCTTATAACACTCAGTTGGGCTCTAATACCCCCCCAAGGCTCAGAATTCAACATCAGACATTCCAACTTTGGAGGAAGCGAGAGAAAACCTCGTCAATTATACTCAGCTAAAGGCAAAGTATAATTGTCAGGGGCAAAAAACTCCCTGGAATACCCTATTTAGATTCTACGTCTCAGGAGACCGAACCACTCAAAAATATCCTACTAGCACATTTTATTACAAACCCCACCGGGCCATGGTCAAAATTATTCAAATAAAAAAGTGATTAGCCAATATAGGCTAGATAAGTAGACGGATCAACTGATACACTGGAATCAGACTTTGAACAAGTCTGTCAACTGGCGGCTCCTCAGGTAACCCAACTATGGTACAAAAAAGTTGGTAACACATCCCACTATCTCTGTAATCTTGCTAGAGACGAGGCTAGGAGGACCACTGCTAAGATTTCATATGCTAGACTAGATATCATTAGTGTTCAATCCAAATTCACAACAATAGCATATGTAGAATCACTGGAAGAAACACAATCACAAGATAGACACAATATTTATCCTAGGAAACCCTTAAAGGGAATAAAACCCAACAAAACTTTCTCTGTATAAGAAGTATAAGATATAATCCCACAACAAGTATTCTCCTCCTTGCTGTTCTGTCTCTCTCTCTCTCTCTCCTATGCGCTACACAAGTGAGTGAGTCTGTGTTCAAATAAGAAGCACAACTCTTCTATTTATACACATTGAGCCAACTGACTTTTACCCTAAACAAGTCAGCCCCACTAAACTGTCTGGGCCGACTTCACCTAGGAAGACTCAAAACAGTATTTTATATTATTCATTAGGGTACTAATGACTCGACTTACAATGGAGGCTTTACCTCAAAAGGGCAAGCCAACAAGTGATGAATATAATGATGAGGAAATAGCTAATTTTGTTCGGAAGTTGAAGAGAGGTACTGGGAAATACAAAGGTAAGCTACCTCTCAAATGTTTTTCATGTGGAAAGATAGGTCATTTTGCTTCTAAGCGTCTGTATGCAAAGAACTCAGATATTGATGAAGATGGCAGCTTCAAACCTTACAAGAAGTACAATAATTACAAGGATAAGAAAAGAGGCAAGTTCGCAAAGAAGAAAAGTCTCTATACTAAAAGGGACAACAACTCATCCAGTGAGGACTTCAAAAACGACAGTGAACCAAACAAGGTACTCTTTATGGAAATAAACTCAAATGAGGATCTTAATAGTGATGAAGAATCCGAATCTGAAGGTGAGGTAGATCTTGAAGCACAACTTATAAGCGCCTTGAAAGATCTGAAGAAAGTCATGAAGGAGAACATGGTGCTTAAGGAAGAGGCACAAGGGTTTGAGCAAATCATTGTTGACTTAAAGGTTAAAATGGAAGAAGCCAAAAGAATTAAAGACTCTCTTACTGAACAGCTGATGGAAAACATGAAAGATAAGGAGAATCGTGAGGCTGAGATAGTATCTCTGAAAACAAAATTACAGACGAAAGATATAGGCAAGAGTTATGAAAACAACTCCAAGATTCTAGAACAAATTATTAGCAATCAAAAGCCATTCTTTGATAAGACCGGTCTAGGATACAAGCAAAATACCGATGAGGCCTCAAGCTCAGCAAGCTTGAAACAAGTCTAGCAGAATGATAAACAATACCAAGAAGAGTCAAGTGTTAAAGAATAAATTTATGCTTTCTCCTACCCACAGTTATGATAATCTAAGTTTTAAAACACACAAACAATGAAATGTAGGCAAGAGTGAGAAGGCTGGGTATGTTTTAATAGCGTCTTAACACGTAAATACGCCCGCTGTACCAAAATATCAGATCTAAAACAACCGTGACAGTGAGGGGAAAAGAGCATGCAAGGGGAGAAGAGCACAACCCAAGTGGCTGAAAATGCTTTTATGATCAGTGCATTTCTAAGGAGGGTTATGGAGTCTCAAAACAATCACATTCAACAAGAGAAAATCCCAATATGGCATGAAAGCTACAACCAACTAAATATCACTCAAAACCCCAAACATGCAATATAAAAAGTAGATATAAGATAAGATAATTTTATTAACGTTCAACTAATGACCAAAAAGTTGGTAAAAGGGATTGCTGAGTTGAATGATGTCAATACATTGCAATTGTACCAAAAGGTCTCCTATAAAGGCGTGATGCAGTAAGTAAAGTGCAATAAGGTAGAGTTATAGAAAGTGAAATTTGCCCAGAGGCATGAAGAACCCTTGACCACGAGCTTAGATACCTGTGCTGCTGATGGGGTGTATCGAAGGTGAAGAATATCCAAGGACAAGAGAAACTTGAAAAAAGGGAGTAGATCTGTCAAGGAATGGATCCATCTCTCCTACAATCCGAGGCCGAATGAAGAAAGTTGAGTATAGTTGGTTGTCCGGAGGGGGACTTGGTGGGGTGTTTGGATTGTTCATTGCATTACTGACTGGTAGAGGTAGTGCATCGACGAGGTTTGGTGGATCTCATCCTTCTCTTGGAAGGGGACCTGGTCTGGCCATGTTGTTGAAATATTTTGGGACGAGGGAAGGTCCCACAAATCCGCACTGCTATGGAGTTTGGGGTTGTGCAGGTGTTGGTCTGTCTCTTATTGCCCCTTCCTGAGGGTAGCACCAGGAAGAACAAGGTGATTCGTTGAATAAAGTCTAGTCTCGTAGGAGGATGAAGAGCATGGGCTCAGAGCGTGAGGGCCTCTTGTATGTATAGGGTTAGACATCGTTGATTTGGATATTTGAAGAAGCTCGTGAGGGTCTGAGTCCCCCTGAATAAGCAATGAAATCGCCCTTTGATCTCATAGTAAATGGGGCTAAAAGATGAAGTGCTCCTCAGTCTCGACCTCTTATAGCTGGCATAACTGATAGAGCCTGTCTAGTCGGTCGATCTGGTGGTTTGACTCTACTCGAAGTCAATGAGAGCTCACTCTGAATTGGTCTAAAGGAATGCGTAGAGCATGTACCCAATGGCAGAATATATACTGTGGTTGAATGATGAGATCATCCCTAAGCTCCAAGAAATGCTCAGCATAAAATCCTAAAGGCCATCTTTGGGCATAACCCACTAGGACGGTTAACCCAAGTGATCTAGATAAACATGCTATAAATGTCAACTTTGATGATCTTGTTCGACACCTGTTTGGTTGGTAGGAGATGGCCAGGTGCATTCAAGTAATACTAAAATGGAGGGAGGCGATCAAATTGAATGCCCATGAACCCTAAAAGATTTGAAACCCTTGCAAACCAACCTTGAGCTTGGCTCGATGGGTTTGAGAGGGCAATGGTCTCAGAAGAGCAGTAAGCCAGGTACGGGTACCAGTCTCGCCCCTTTGCTAAGTCAGCTAAGTCCCGGATGTGATGTAGAAAAGAGACTAGTGTAAACGCTGCCTTAAGTCAGAAGGGCTGAGCCCTAAGATCTGCTAGGATGATTGGATGAGGAACTTCTTGCTTGCATTTAGTGATGCGTTAGAGAAGAAGGGCTTGGACTCTCTCAATTGAGGCCCAATCAAACTTTAGTAAGGAAGGACCCGAGATCTTTGAGCCATAGAGACAGTGGGTTGGATAAGGGAGTCCATGGGAGACATCTTGGATGAGATGTCTTGAAAATGGTGATGGAAACAATGTTTCTCGAGAAGGGATAAAGAACCATAACCCTTGGTAATACGAGGTTGGAGGGCTGATTGCAAACTGAAATGGGGTCCTCAAAATTGTACTCCCAAGTACGTGTAGGCGCTCGATCACCTCCCCTTTGGAAAAGAAATGAAGGTCTACGGACTTCTTTGACCCGTTGAAGAACATAACCTTGGTTTTACCCAAGTTGAGTGTCAATTGTTGAAGGTCGTAGAAGAGAGCTAGAGCATCCAACTATCTCTGTAATCTTGCTAGAGACGAGGCTAGGAGGACCAGTGCTAAGATTTCATATGCTAGACTAGATATCATTAGTGTTCAATCCAAATTCACAACAATAGCATATGCAGAATCACTGAAAGAAACACAATCACAAGATAGACACAATATTTATCCTGGGAAACTCTCAAGGGGAAGAAAACTCAACAAAACTTCCTCTGTATAAGATGTATAAGATATAATCCCAAAATAGGTATTCTCCTTGTTGTTCTGTCTATCTCTCTCTCTCTCCTATGTGCTACACAAGTGAGTGAGTCTGTGTTCAAATAAGAAGCACAACTCTTATATTTATACACATTGAGCCAACTGACTTTTACCCTAAACAAGTCAGCCCCACTAAACTGTTTGGGCCGACTTCACCTAGGAAGTTTCAAAACAGTATTTTATATTATTCATTAGGGTACTAATGACTCGACTTACAATGGAGGCTTTACCTCATGACTCTATGATGACCAATTACAATAGTAACACCTCGATGGAGGAATAATAACGTTTCCCTTGGGTTACATCAGTAAAATACATTTAGAATATCCTTTGAAGTTACAATATTTCAACACTCCCCCTTAATGAGAAGGTTATTCTATTGACAACATCAATGTAGACTATAGGAGAACCGAGAGACAATATCTTTAGCAGTATTGAGGTAATACATTTATACGTCATAGGAAGTTTTCACAATCAGTAACTGGAACAATTACTCTTCAATGTCTTCATCTTCTGCATCACACGATCACTTGATCCTTTTGCAGTAACACTTGGACCTTTCGATCCTTCGTTGCAGCACTTTGATCTTTTTGATCCTTTGCAGCAGTACTTCTATCTTCTCGATCCTTTGCAGCAACACTTCGATCTTCTCGATCCTTTTCAACAACACTTCGATCTTCTTGATCCTTTGCAGCAACACTTCGATCTTCTCGATCCTTTGCAGCAGCACTTCAATTTTTTCGATCCTTTGCAGCAACACTTCGATCTTCTTGATCCTTTGCAACTGTACTTTGATCTACTTGATCCATTGTCGCCATGCTACCTGCAGTACACATGATCTCTTTGCGGGATGATCACTCCCTATCACTTTAGGACATAGGTCCAAGGATGATGCAATCCTCCATCAGCCTACTCCCTCTTAACGAGGAGGGTCCATGGTATCGACCAACTGAATCGTCTACAATTGAATGTAGATCTCGATTGCCCCTAGATGCAGGCACTGTCGTCCGTAAGGACCATTGTAGACCATCGTCGGCTTGTTAGAGCTAGGACCACTCCTGAGTGAGTGTTATACTACGACATCTACACATACATGTAGGTATACTCTCCATACAAGAGTATTGTCTGCAGAGCAAATCTCGACCGGATATAAATGTCGACCCTCATCGTAGAACATCCTTACCACTAAGGCTAGGACCACTCCCAAGTGAGTGTTATACTACGACGTCCGTGAGGACTCATCATAGAGCATCCTTACCACTAAGGTTACGACCACTCCCAAGCGAGTGTTATTCTATGGCATCTACATATAAATGTAGGTATACTCTCCATACAAGAGTAATGTCTGCAAAGCAGATCTCGACCGCATGTAAATGTAGGCCTTGTCATCCGTAAGGACTCATTGTAGAGCATCCTTACCACTGAGGTTAGTACCACTCTTGAGCGAGTGTTATTCTACGGTATCCACAAATGAATGTGGGTACTCTCCATGCAAGAGTAACATCTGCAGGGCCATCCTTAGTTGGTAAGGACCACTCTCATGAACAGAGTGTTATGCTTGCAATCCTCAAGAGAGGATACTATCGTCCACAAGTGAATGTTGGACGTTGTCAGCATCTTCAGGCGCACTTGGCCTCTTTCATGCTGGAGCATCACTGTCATCCCATCATCGATGTCAGTCTCATCATCACTCCCCATTTTCCCGGAGGATCCATATTATCAACCTCCTCCCCCTTTGTCCGAGGGTTCATATCTTTGACCTATTCTTCCTTTTCGAGGAGAGTCCATATGTTCGACTTATTCCTCCTTTCCGAAGAGGGTCCATATCTTCATTATTCCTTCTTGCAAGGAAAGTTTGTAGTCCCATCATTGTTCCTCCTTGCGAGGAAAGTTTTTTCGAATTGCACCAAGCTTGTCACGGAAATATTCAAACTTTACTCGAGATAGAGGCTTGGTCAACACATCAACAACTTGCTCATCGGTACTCACATACTGGAGTTTTATAGCTCCCTTTTGTACCATATCAAAACCCCCCATGGATAGGGCTTAGAGCATGGCACTTGGTTTGTCATAGAGGGGAAGAAGAGTTATTGATATTTTGGCATTTGTTTCAAGTGCAGTTTGTTTTGGTGCATGAAATAGTTACATGCAGCTTGAGGTGTTTGGATTGTTGGATGGTAACACGAGTGCGGATGAAATTGGGACAATCTATCATAGTAAACAATTATGTTTTTTAGTTCAGCAGGTTCTAGAATTTTCCATTCAGTGTGCCATTATAACTTGCTATGATATGCTGTTATATCCAGAGGCAGAGTAAATACTTTTTCTTGTTTGATCATGTCTGGAAGAGTGAAACATCCAATCAAACTGTATTTATTATAGTCCTATACAACTTTCATGGCATAGATATGCTGAAGACAACACAGTTATGTCTGGGCTATAAGTTTCTATTCCACATTTCCGTGGATGGTGAATTGACATTAGTTCATGATGTATTATTTCTGATTCCTATATCAACTGCAGAACTGTAAAATGATAACCATATAAACCTATACATTTGTAGTAAATTAGTAATGCATGATCAACTGTGCACCTTTAATGACAAAATTATAGCTAATGCAGATACCTGACTGATCAACTGGAGGCTTATGGAACTGTAAATGCTTCAGATGGGGTAAGAATATTTTGATGCTAGCAGAGAGGATAGTAAGATCTTAATCATGTTACTCCCTTGGCCACTCTTCTATTCTCTATCTCTTTTTCATGCACATACTTCATTTAGATGCTTTGATTTTTGGTACAGGATTTTGTTGAGATACTGAGACTAATAGCTGAGGTAGTGACTTATGGGGATCAGCACGATCCTGCAATTTTTGAGTAAGATATTGTCCTGAAGTTTATAACTTTTCACCTCTTGCTTCTTAACAACTGAACCCAAATTGAATGATGGTGTTCAATGCATGTAGGTTGTTTATGGAGAAGCAGACAATGGCACAATTTGTCCGTATTTTAAACATAAGCAAAAATTCTGGTGTTACGATACAGTTGCTACAGACCTTGAGTATTATGATCCAGAATTTGCGGAATGAACATGCAATTTGTAAGCTACAAAACAATATGATCTAGTACATAACATCTAAGATTCTAAGCATACTCATCTTCTTTGCATTCTCTCAATTTTGTGTTCCGAGTGAAACGTGAAGGGTTTATGAAATTTGTTCAGAAGTCATAATGTGTGTTTTTTGCAGATTACTTGTTCAGCAATGAGTACATTAATTATCTCATGACATATCCTTTTGAATTCGAGAATGAGGAGCTAGTGCCTTATTACATATCCTTTTTAAGGTTCACGCTGTAGTTCTTGGTTAAACTTTTGTTCCAGTTTTTCATTTCTCACAATCGACAAGAACTTACTGAACTTGCCTGAAACTCGATTATTTTAAACAATATGCATGTGGTAGGTGTCATCATGCAAGGTGTAGTCATAAATTCTCAATGCTTTTTCTTGAAAAAATATCTACATATGTTATCTTACTGTTGTTTTTTGTTTGATGTTAGAACAATAAGTGGGAAGCTGGACAGAAACACAATTTCTCTTCTTGTTAAGACTCAGCAAGTAAGTTTGTGAAAATCTTGGTATAATAGCCAGTCAGTTTTTCATGCTCTTTTTCTAAACAATAAAAGGAAGGATTTGCAATTCGACGGAAAAATCTTGAAGATTAAACGCCTTTGAAGTAAAATTCTGGATGATTTCATGTCCAGACTAGCTCAAGTCTGGCCAACTTTTAACTTTAGCAATAGGGATTCATGCATACAAAGTTATTGGTATTCCATTCTTTAGTAATTTTTCCAGTGTAAACAATGCTGGGGATTTTTGGAAGGGCTTTAAAGTTTGACATTCAACTATCAAGATAATTGCAATGGTGAATATGTAGTTAAAAGTTTTAATTGTTGCTAATTCAGATTCTGGCAGTTTAAACTTCACAGAAATATCTACCAGAAGCTTCAATCTGGTCTGTTGTTCTCCCTAAAAGACACTGGGATGATTCTTCATGGTTAATTATCGCACTCTAGGTGAAGCTTGAGGACCTTCTTGAGAGGCTTCTGCATGAGAGTTTTCTAGTATGAAACCCTCACGAGGGTTTTTAAAATCCGAACACTTCCTGATGTGACCCTTTCTGATTTGATCCGAGGCTTTTACAGCCTCAATCCTCCATTTGCTTCGATCAATATTTAGCATTTTTCTGTGATTCTCTATATGCTTTAATAGCTTAATACAGTTATGTTCTATTTGATGGTGAAATGCCCTCCCCTCTTGAAAGTCTGCAAAAACAATAATCTAGTAATTTCCTGCAAAAGTTCAATGAACAGGGCTTGGAACTGCTTGAGAGTCGAGACGGAGTGTCAAACAACGATCTTTGGTGCCTTCTAGACTTTTCTGCCAAACTTCTTTTCCAAGCCAAGAGCCTTCTTATTAATGTTAGTCTAACGGCTTCTTATGCTTTTTGGCTGAGATTATGGATACTCAAAATGTAATACATGTTACAACCCCAGTTAGGAGAGCTATTGGATAGAGTTGGAATTATATATCTTTAATTTGCAAAAGGATAGCCAAAATTCACAGAAAAAGAAAATAAATTTTGAATGACAAAAATAGGTGGACTTAAATGTAGTATTGACATGCAAGTATGAGAAGAAATTGCCGGAACTGTGCACATGCTGCACACTCATTTGTATTAGTTTATATCTATATTGCATTGGTCTCGGGGACGGGGTGACGCAGGGGACGCNCATTGAAACATCAAAACATACATGTTTGCAGCCTTTGATTGAGATAAATGAGTCATAAAAATGAAAAATCAGAACATGATTGCAGCATGAAATTAAAATCTCTGCCATGTAAACTTTATAAAAAAATTGAAAAATTGAAAAACATAAAAATTTCAATTTCAATTTAAAAGTTAAGAGTTATGAATCATTCATGAAACATAAGAGACTAAAGTCTACAAATGTGATCACATAAATCTTTTAGTCTTTAAAATTTAAAACTTGAAATTCATATGCAAAAGGAAGAGTCTATCTAAGCATAAATGAAGGGTAGGGTTTTAAGTTTTTAAATTTTTAAATTTATTTTTTTTTAACTTTTTTTTGAATGTACAGGAAAGGGGACGCGTGGAAGTCCCCGATTGGTCTAGGGACGTCGGGGATGTCCCCGAAAAGTCCCCTATTTTTGGGGGTACATTTAGGGTACGGCGAAAAAGTCCCCGAGTCCCCAATGGAGTCCCCGACCATTTGGGGACGTTTCCAAGGAGTTCCAAAGTCCCCGGAACGCCGAAACGCAGGGAACGGGTGAAATTTTAGGGGGGACAGGTCCCCGTGCAACATAGGTTTATATAGAGTACAAAATTGTGGGGAGGGTGTTATCCACTAAGTTGCACTTAGGGGATTTTTCAACTGAGCCACCAAGGATCGGAATAAATCAATTGTTCTTACTTAGTGCTTGGACATTCCATGGTTTCATCAAGGCCAGTTGTGGTCCTTTTTTTCGCATGTTCACACCCCCTCGGGGAATTTGTAATAAATGACGTAGCATGATGGTTTCTTATGTAAAAGGCTTGGACTTCTTGGGACTTGGTCATCAAAGTCATAATCCTTGAGTGTTTTTTTCCTTGTTAGTTATATGATGCTTTTTTAAGCGACATATAATTTTCAAGTTTTTCACTCAAAATCCTCCAAAGCTAGGATGGTGAAGTTGGTGATTATGCCTTGGGAGGGTTATTAAATCCTAGGGTTTATGTATTATACCATGCTATTCATATTCCCAAAGTTTCATGGACATGCGCTAAGTCTTTTCTAGGATTTTTTAATTTTTAGATTTTTAATAAAATCATTGATAAGGTGTATTTTAATTGTAAAATTTCAAAAGGTCATAAAAGTGGGCTTAGGTAGCCAAATTTGCCATGGGGGTGCTCGTTTTCAAATTCAGAGCAGTCACTATACCCCAAATCCCACTTTTCCTAAGTTTTAAGTGATTATTTATCACTTAAGTGAAATTCTCTCCGAAAAAGGCAAAAAGTGAATAAAAAATTAGAAAAAAGGGAAAATATGGAGAAAAAACACATCCCTAAATCAGTGGGAACTTGTCCCAGACATGTTCCAAGTTAACTAAAGATGATGTTGGGGCTAATTGGAGACCAAATCAAGATCAAATCAAGTCAATTCCAATCAAATCCACAAGGGGGCAAATTTCTCCTTAGAGGGGCACATTTATCCATGATAGAGCTCACCTCTTGTTGTATATGTGTCACAGAAAGAGGCGGGGGTGAGCTAGCTTATGAGAGGTGTCGCCTACCACCTCTAGTTCACTTAAGTTCGCCCCTAATCTTCTCAAAAATCTCCAACACTTGGAAAATTCGCCCCCCTTGGGGTTTGCTCTCATTTTCCCTATTTAAGCGAGGCTTTCTTCCTCATTTGGGAGGATGTATTGAAACTCTGCTCATTGTACTCTTGTTGTTGCATATTTGTTTAATGAGATTCAAGGCTTTGGATGCTAATCTGTGGCATTGCATTGTGGGCTTGTAACTTGGTTAATTTTGATGTGAAATCGGCTGAATCTCATGCTTTCTTTTTGTCAAATAATGTTGCTTAGATCCAATTTATTTTGAATAAGTATTTGCAGTTGTTAATTTACTTATTTGCATTTCATTATCAGAATATTGTAAGAGCAATAGACTGTAGTCGATTATACTTATGTTCTCTTGCTTTTTTGTTGATGAGATTGACTAGATTAACCTTGTTTGTATGAAGAATTGCCTAGATTTTGCAGGATCTTCCTAGGTAGAAGGGATTTTGGAGCTCGGTTGCATCCACTTCTTTTCTACAACATCAATTTTGCTATGTTTAACATCTTTGTTTTGCAGATCCCTCTCTCCTTCATTCCATTCAAGCAAGGGCTTGAGGATTTCTCTTTCCTTCTTTAAAAATTCAATCTTTTTCTTGGTTACTATTTCTCTATGCTTAATAAAAATTAGATACATCAATCTTGATATTTGAAATCTGATTTTAATTATGCATATATATCAGATCTAGGTTCCTTTAATTTTTTTTAATCTCAAACTAGATCCGAAGTCGTCTCTCAAAGTGCCATTTTCAATAAAAAATTCATAATTTTCGAGCATTTTGAGTAGTGTAAATTATGTATTTTGTTTTGACTAATTTGTGACATTCTAACATCTTTTGCTCGTTGTTTTTAGCAGGCTTTAAGAAAAGGAAAAGGACATACTGTTCAAAAATCAAGTTTTGGGTCACCCGGGACACCAAAAAGTCCTGCCTTCATCCCCTTTCTTCATTTCCTTTCTCTCCCTGCAAGATTGTAAGCCTTTCGATCATTTTTCAAGGATCAAAGTGCATTTTAATTCAACTTTGAATCACATTGTAAAGTTCAATAATAAAGAAAGCAAGTGGGCTACACAACGCCCACACTCCATCGCCCCTGGGGAGATTCATAGTGTCCTTTTTGTTTGCTTTTTACTAACCAACACATGCACACAATCCGCCTTCTAGAAAGGCTGAATAGGTTGATTAATTTGTTTTGATTTCATCTTAGAATAAAGTAATAATTTCATACCCAACTCGTTGCCACGAAGTATGCTCTCGCCACCAACCAAAGGTTTTGCTGATTATTGGTGGATGATCAGAAAGTGACACATAGTTTGCGGTTTCAATTTTTCATTAGTGTACTTGCTTTTATGAACTATTTGCTTTCTTTAATTGGAATAAACATTTTGTCATAAACCTCGTGTATGCTCTTTCTGTTGATTTTTGTACCTAGGCAGATGTTCCCGAGGTGACTTTAATTTTTGCCTAAAGTCACTTTAAGAGGGAAAAAGGTGACCCTCACATTAAAAGTCACTTAATGAGACTTTATAACAATAAAGTCACTTTTTGATAAATTTAAGTGGGTGAGTGATTTTATTTATGGGAAATAAATAAAAGTGATTTTCACTCTCAATCAATCTCATCCATTGATTTGGTTCTTTCTCCACCATTGGATTAAGAAACTCACTTAGGGTAAACAAAAAGAATGAGGGAGGAAAAAGGGCTTTTCACTTGTTCATTTTTTTTCAGGAGAAGAGAAGGGCTGAAGGAGAGAGGTCGAGTTGCTTGAGAAGGGCACGATTTTCCAGGTTTGGCTGCTGAAGAGATTTCAGTGAACAAAGGAGGTCGAGACTAGTGTTTTATTTGCTGGCACGAATCCCAAGAAGAAGTATGGCCAGGGTATTTTTTCTGTTGTACGACTGCTTCATTTATTGGCACGAAAATCGAGGAGTACGGCTGGTACGGTCTGCTGTACGGTGCATTAATTTCTGCACGAATTTCGAGGTGTATTTCCTGCTGTACGATGCATTAATTCCTCCACAGATTTCGAGGAAGGTACAGTAACATTTATTGCTGTACGGTCTGTCAATAAATAGCACAGAATTCGAGGGAGTGTACGGCTGTCTTTTATTGCTGTACGGCTGAAATTAATGAGCACAGAAATCGATGGTGTACGGCTGGTGTATTTGTTGAGC